>VWZY01008022.1:149034-176444 GCA_013399075.1 Chloroceryle aenea
CCCTGCAGCTGCACGAGGCCCATTGAGCGCGCGGGCGGGGCAGGGGCGGCAGGAGTCACTTGCGGCTAGAGGCCGCGGTCGGGAGCTAGAGCTCTGAGCCGTGGCCGATTCAAGCACGTCTACCTCTAGGTGGGGAAGATGCAGGGCAACAAGGGCTTCAACATGGAGAAGCAGAACCATGCTCCGCGGAAACAACACCAGCACCAGCAGCACCCGCCGTCGTCCATCCCTGCCAATGGGCAGCAGGCCAACAGTCAGAGTGAGTCCCTGGCATGCCGCGGAGGGCCGCCTGGGCCCGCTTTGGGTAGGCGTTGAGTGACCGCCCTCGCTGCAGAGAGAGGGCGACTTGGGGTCGCTGTTAGCGGCCAGCCCATACGGGTACGAGAGGTCTTGGCAGAAACAACCCATTCTTTCAGCTTAAAAGAGTAAAAACCTCAGGTCTTTAGGCAAGCCACCCCTTGGATTTGCCGTTCACCTGCAGTAGTCAGGTTTTCTTTCTTTGTCTCAAATCTCAAGCTCACTTAAAGAGTTTGGAAGTCTCTGACCCTTTAACACTGGTTTCTGTAAACCTTGCAAATATGAGATGGCCTGTTTTCAGTGGGCTGTTTCCTTTTTTTCCTTAACCAAAACAGATGGCTTCATAGTATAGATTTCCTTAATAATAAATAAATTTGCAACATTAGAATACAGCTGTAGTAAGGAAGTTGTTACAACAATCTGCAGTCATCTGTTAAGACTAAATTTTCTCATGTAAGTGATCAGGAGGTACGCAGCCCTACTTAATATTTCAGCATTCAGGTGGCAGATAACAACAATGGTGGCTGACAGTCTAGTGTGTTTCTGGGTTTTTTCTTAATCAGCGTGGATTGTAGCTGTGTTACTTGGGATACAGAGGGGTGCTTGTGAGCTGAGACAATAAGTATTAATCGCTTCTGGGGCCTTAATTGATCTAGTTTGATTAGAAGTATGGTGTCGAGGCATTGCTGTTAGCTTTTGCACAGATGAGGTGCTTTAGTTATTTATTTTTTTTTTAAAGCTTGGACACTTTGGCTGTTCAAAACAAAAGTGTCTAGAAGTCACGTGCTCATTACATGATTCCTTTGTGTGTTTTTTCTGTCAAAGTTGCAGGTTTAACTATATACACACACATGCAGATATACTGAGCTAGTAAAAAAAAAATAAAATACTGTGTATTATTATTAGGTGGCCTTGTTAAACTTCCTAGTTCATGGAAGATAATAGTCAAGGGTGGCAGACCAGTCTATTTCCCATCAGGTTGGAATCAATACAGCACTATTGACAGCACTATTACATTGTGGTGTTTTCACAGAGATCAGTTTATAGTGAGTGGATGTATCTTGGATTCCTTTGAGTGGATCTACTTCAGGCAGAACAGGGATAGTGGTATAACTGCCTTAAGTCCCTCCTAGTGTAGTCACAGGCCTTGCAGTTGATCCCCAAGTACTTCCGATAATAGTGTAAAGAAGTTTTCAAGACAGAAGCCTTCACTTATGCATGCTTATTGTGTGAAGTATATAACTTATTCTTGTTACTCCTCTATAGATATACTGACAGTATCTTGGGTGGGTTTTTTTTTTGTTTGTTTTGGGGTTTTGTGTGTTTTTTGTTTGTTTGGGTTTGTTTGTTTGGGTTTGTTTTTGTTAGCCTTGGGGTGTGCATAGTTGTTCAGAGTTGTCCTTAGATGTATTGCATGGTCTTTGCATGAATAGCCATTCCTGGTTAGTGCCATTCTTTGTTCATAGTTTATCTCATGTGTCCATGAAGTATGTCCTATGAAAAGCTTTTCCAGAATCACAGGGTGTTAGGGATTGGAATGGATCTCAAAGATCATCTAGTCCATCTCCCCTGCCAGAGCAGTATCACCTAAATCAGGTCACAAAGGAACACGTCCATGTGGGTTTTGAATGTCTCCAGAATAGACTCCACAAGCTCCCTGGGTGGCCTGTTCCAGTGTTCTGTCACC
Source organism: Chloroceryle aenea (assembly GCA_013399075.1). Lineage (NCBI taxonomy): Eukaryota > Metazoa > Chordata > Aves > Coraciiformes > Cerylidae > Chloroceryle > Chloroceryle aenea. The sequence goes on from VWZY01008022.1 coordinate 151,019, forward strand.
CCCACTGTGAAAAAGTTTATTCTTATGTTTACATGGAACCTCCAGTGTTCCAGCTTGCACTCATTGCCCCTTGTCTTGCCATGGGACATCACTGAGAAGAGCCTGTCGCCATCCCCATGACACTCACCTTTTACATACTTATAAATATTAACGAAGTCACTCTTGAGTCTCCTCTTCTTCAAGCTAAAGAGACCCAGCTCCCTCAGCCTTTCCTCATCAGGGAGATATTCCACTCCCTTAATCATCTTTGTGGCTTTGCACTGGACTCTTTCAAGCAGCTGCTTCAACTGTTCAGCAGTTCACAATCCACCTCACTACCCAGTCACCAAGACCATGATTGCTCAGTTTATCTGTAAGGATGCTTGCTTTATTTTTTTTAAGGTGCCTTTTTTTTTTTTTTAGTAACTTGCTGCTCTGTGTAGAGTAGCTCTGTATACATTTATGAAAATGGAACACAGTAAGGTAAAGTGATGATAAAGCTAGCCACCTCTGTGACTGGCATGAGAGAGCTTCCAGGATCATGCTGGACTCTTGCTGAATAAGGGTTAAAGATGGTATATGTTTATGGGGATTTGAGAATGTTCCTACAATCTATCCTGCTTATTAGTGTTAGATACAGCATTTTTTTCTGAATATAGATTTTTTAATATTTTTTTTTTAATGAGCTTTGTAACTTTTCTGAGATCTCGCCTGTATGGGGTGGGTCTTTTTACAATCTTCGCCATTCCAGCCTTCTCTTCAGCTTGGAACTCAAAACTACAGAACCCAAATCCCAACTTGTAGATGACGTCTATATTGAATGTTATCTGTCTGGGCAAAATATCCTCTTTTTGGTATATATTTCTATACATCTAGAGTTGTTCTGTTGTTTGTGGTTTTGTTTTGAGTAAAAAATTTGATTGCTGACCAAACTGTGGCCTTTCTAGAATTGTTCAGGTTGTAATAGCAAAATAATTTATTTTAACTACAGTTGACTTTGACATCTTCACCAGATCTCCAAAAGTTGAGTGAAATGTCTAATTATTTCAAACTATGGTATTCTTTTCTCCACTTCTAGGCTATATTTCACTGGTGTTAATGAGCACTAAGATTCAAGTATGTGTTTTCTTTAAAAAGAATATGGGTCTATTCTGAAATAAAATACCCTTGTTGTAGAGATGGCTGGAGAGGTTTGAGACCGAAGTGAATGGGTGGTGTTACTTATGTTGTCCTATATCTGTGTATTCACTGTGATGAAACCTAATAGAATTTATCCCCCCAACTGTAGAGCAGCTGTGTACCTTATTCCCCTCAGATGAAGGCCTGACTATTGACCTGAAGAATTTCCGGAAACCTGGTGAAAAGACCTTCACTCAAAGAAGCCGCTTGTTTGTGGGGAATCTTCCCCCAGATATTACAGAGGAAGAGATGAGAAAGTTATTTGAGAAGTATGGCAAGGCAGGTGAAGTCTTCATACACAAGGACAAAGGCTTTGGCTTTATCAGGCTGGTGAGTGAGATTTGCTACCTTAGGTGTGTTTTTGTGGCAGTGACTCACAATGGAGGAGTATTGCTAATTGAAAGTAATAAATGTTCAGAGATCTTGCTTATTAAGCCTGCTGTTGATTTTAGAAACCTGGAATAGGGTATCAGTTATCTAAACAAATCATCAAGTGATTTGTCTAGAGCTTGTTATAAGAAGGATTGTGAATTCAGGCAGCTTGTGGCAGGATTTATTAGATATCTGAAAGTTTTTCTGAAGCCACCAGATAGAAAACAAAGTAAACATGAACATGATGCCTATTATAGGCAAAGTGGACTTCCATTTTCTGTAGGGGTGTGAATGTGAATTTTCTATGAACATAGATTGTCATGCAGTATTACTGGAGTGATCAGTGTTCTTAAGGTAGGGGTTCTCTACATGATCATTTTGAAGTGTGGCTAGGAGGGAAGTAGTTACCAACATAGAGTAATGTTTCTCAGACTTTGTAAGCTCATGTTCTATCTTTCTGAAAGCCCCAAGGTGAGTAGATGGAACATGAGGTTCCCACACCAAAGTCTGAGTACTTTGCTGTAGTGTATCTGCTTCATAGCGACTTAAATGACTGGAAAGTAGTGAAACCGGCATAGGATGTCTTTCATGGTTTGTTGTACAATCAGGATTTCCTTTTATGGGAATTTTCTGGCTGTTGGATTAAGCTTATTTCTGATACACATTCCCTCCCTCCTCAACCTCTACACATGCCTATTCAGCTAGAGTCACTGATAACAGAGAATATCTACTATTTGTTATAATAATTTTTACCATGCTATGGGAGGATTGATTATTCCTCTTTGTGAAGTATTTGTTTGGGGAAAATAGGCTTGTGACTCTGTGTCTAGGACTGCATGATTTTGTGGCATTGAGAGTTTTAATGATAACCTTTTTTTTTATCTTCAGGAAACTCGCACTCTGGCAGAGATTGCAAAGGTGGAGCTAGACAACATGCCTCTACGTGGGAAACAGCTAAGAGTGCGTTTTGCATGCCACAGCGCATCTCTAACAGTCAGAAACCTGCCTCAGTTTGTGTCCAATGAGCTCCTGGAGGAAGCCTTCTCAGTGTTTGGCCAGGTGGAAAGGGCTGTGGTTATTGTGGATGACAGAGGACGATCTTCTGGGAAAGGCATTGTGGAGTTCTCAGGGAAGCCTGCTGCTAGGAAAGCCCTGGATAGATGCAGTGATGGGTCTTTCCTGCTAACTACGTAAGTGTGGAGGATGAGAAATTCTATACTGGCATGTATCGATGGCTGACATTAGCTTATGAGAAACGTTTCTGAATATTAGCTTGTGAGCAGTGTTCCTAAACACTACAGAGATGAGATATGGGAAAGGAGGTGTTAGACGATTTTCCCAGGGAGGACTGTACTTAGCTTTGTCCCAGCAAGAGTGAGTCTGTGCTGAAACTCAGATCTGAAAACTCTTCTGGGAAGCTACTAGTGGGTAAGTGCATAAAACTTCCCAATAAGTTTGTTCTCAACAAAGCTTCCTTAGGGCAATTAAAGCAGCCTTTAAGAAGCATGAGCTATTTAGGTATATAATATATATAAAATTTGCTAGAAATGAAGCTTAGTGTGTGAGGTGTGCACTCTGTGTTGCCTCACAGGTGAGTCTTGGGATGGGATGCATCTGCATCTACTACTGGTGTAAGATGCTGATCCACCACTGTGAGCATGGGTTATATGTATTAGATTATTTGGAATTTTCACCATAATAAACTGTTTTCCTTGTCCTTGGATATCACAAGGCAACAAAGCATGTTCTTGCATAATTATATGAACTTGCTCAAGTGAATAATTTTAGATATGTTCCACATAACACAGCTTATTTCTCTGTTAAGAATGAGCTGGTTTTGATCTCTTGGAAAGAAAATTTGTTGTATATCTTGTATGTATATACATATAATTTGTGAACAGAATAATTTCTGAAATTTGGGCTATATTGCTAATTTCTAAAATAATTTTATATGCTTTGTGCTTCCCACTTCCTTTTTCTTGGAGGCCTGCATATGGCACAGCTGTACACAAGCACATTCAGTTTCAAAAACATGTTTAGTTGTTTGTTTGTTTTTTTTAAATACCTGGTTTTCTCCTTGAGACTTTCTGGGGATAACCAGCATAGTGTGTAGTACTTTATAGGAGGATTGCTGTTATGGAGCTTTTGCTCTTTTGGAGGTCTGTGTCCTGCAAGAATCATTAAACTAAATTTTTCAAAGTGGTCATGCAGAACTAATCATTACCAGTGTGTAATTGAGAGCACCTGAGGTTACCATTCAATCTTTTTACAGCTATTGGATTCTGATATCTAGGACAGCAAACCTGTATGTCGCTTATTTCTAGTTATGGTTTGGTCTTGATTAAATTTGTTCTGGTTTGTCCTAGCTCATGAGAGTAACAGCTAGATAAACTGGTTAAAATTGTTTCACATTGGAAGATAAAACTATTAATAGTAAATTGTCAGATCAAAGTGAAAAGCTACATTGTGGATCTTCATCTGAGGAGAGAGATTTTCAGGCTCTTCTATTCTGCTTTCCTACTGGTGTCTGGCCACCACTTGCTGTTTGGCATAGCATGATCATTTTTCTTCATTTTCCCAACTCTGGCAGATGGGATTAAGGCGCTAACAGAAGCTGCGGGTGCTGCTTTATGCTGAGGATGTAGTGTCATTACTGTGGTAGGAAGCTAATTCAGAGATTTGGGATACTTCTGTTAAATACTTTTGCACACAGAAACTCGGAAGACAGAAACATGTGCAATGTCTGTGTTGTGAAGTGCACCATTAGATTGGGGCGGGGGGGAGGTGGTGGAATTTCAGACATGGTCTGACAGGCAACTTACAGAGCACTGCTGCTTGACAATAGTGGCGTGTGGTGGTCTCACCAGGAGAGTATGACTGAATGGTACAGCCAGCATCCTAAAGTGAGGAGCTAGCGTAATTAGTCTTAGCTTTGGGCAGCTATAAAAAGGATTCACAAGGATTTGTGAAGCCTGTGGCTGGCCATGTAGTAAGGGAAGAAAGAGTAAAAGCAGACTCGAGACTACTAGACTTAATGCCGAGTAGATCCTACTGGAGGATGTTAGGTTTCAGTTAAGCTGTTAATTTGAACGAGTAACTGCAAGTATTCTTCTTTCATCAAAGTTTTAATTTGAACACCTCGGCTCCATTCCAGAAAGAAAGAAAAAAATTTCAACGTGATTTCTGGTTTCACATTGGGAGTCCCAACTGCTCTGGATTTCTTTGACAAGACCTAAAAGCAATATTTTCTAACTTCAGACACAGTACATGTGCTTTTCTACACTGCAAGCTCATTCTTGAATTTCATTGAAAACACCTCATCTTTTCATTACAGATTCCCTCGGCCTGTCACTGTGGAGCCCATGGATCAGTATGATGATGAAGAGGGACTACCAGAGAAACTAGTCATCAAAAACCAGCAATATCACAAGTATGTACCTGCCATGTGGTAGGAGATGAGACTACCTGTTGGACTAGGATATTGACTAATGCCTCAGTCTTAGGAGGGTGGTTCATCTGTACTACTAAAGTGCCTCCTTTTTTTTTTTTTTCTGTAAATGTGACCTGACTCTGGAAAGAGAGTTGTATTTACTGCTCTCTTGTGTGGTTAGCTGAAATAAAGTAGTGGTTTGGGATCTGCACTGCTGGATAAGACTGTGAACTGCCACATATTTTTTCATAAGTCCATTTCAGTTGCTGGAATAAAAATTTGTGTCAGGTTGAGATAAGGTGAGATCCCCCTACTCACATGAGAAGCTGACGCAAAGACTTAAATTACTTTCTCTAAGTATGGGGGAAAAGTGGATGAAAAACTGGATGTGAGCTGGCAATACACTCTTACAGCCCAGGTGGCCAGTAATACCCTGAGGTGCATCAAAAGAAGGGTGGCCAGTAGTTGGAAGAAGTTGATTCTCTTCCTCTACCCTACTTCGGTGAGATGTCACTTGGAGTACTGTGTTCAGTTCTGGAGTACTTAGCACAAGAAAGACATGGACCTGTTGGTATGGGTCCAGAGGAGAGCCACAGAAAAGATCAAGTGGTCTTGAGCACCTCTTACTTGAAGACCAGCTGAGAGTGTTGGGGTTGTTCATCCCAGAGAAGAGGAAGCTCTGGGAAACCTTATAGCAGCCTTCTAGTATCCACATGAGGCCTACAAGAAATCTGGAGAGGGACTTATTACAAGTGCATGTAGTGATAGGAGAAGCGTTAGTGACTTTAAACTGAAAGAGGGTAAATTTAGATCACATCTAAGGAAAAAATTCTTTACTGGGAGGGTGTTGAGACACTGGAACAGCTTGCCTGGAGAATCTGTGGATGTCCTCTCCCTAGAAATGTTCAAGGCTGGGTTGAATTTGGCTTTGAGCAACCTGGTCTAGTAGAAGGTGTCCCTGTCCATGTCATGGGGATTGGAACTAGATGATCTTTTAGGTCCTTTCCAACCCAGACTGTTCTATGATTCTGTGAAAGTCCATAGAGGAAACAGATTTGAACCCACAGTGAAAATTTAAGAAATTGTGAATACCATTAGGAGATTGTAGAGCTATTCAGGTATAGAGCCATGCTCTTTGAAAGCTTCCCAGTGTTGGTAGGTATCTGAGCAGTAGGAATTAGTAAACAATGTGAGTTTATGATTTTTTCAACTAAAGCAGATGATTGCTGCAGGAGCTGGGAGCCTAGATTAAGAATAGTTGTGCTCCAGTACAGGGGCTGCAGAGATTAGGGAAATTAACACATACCTTTAGGCAGTGTTTGTTTTTGTAGTGGATTTGTCCACAAATCGGCACCAGCAAAAGCCGTTTCTTTCAAGAGTTTTTCTAAATGTCTTTACCTGGAATCTTTTGTTGTCTTACAAAAGCAGTGTCATTGCCTACTATGGAGAAGGATGGGACACAATTTTCATGTGCAGTTAATCCTGAAGGAAGCTTGTGCCTAAGCTGCTTCTTTGAATAAGATGATTCCCAAGGATCAGAGAAACTGAGGCATAGCAATTTGTGAGAAAGTAGAGGACAAAATGTTTTGGGATTTTTTTTTATTTGTTGCACTCAGAAGTGCATTTCTAAGTGTTTAAAGGATCTGCCATTGAATTCGACACACACGTGTATTTTTCTTGTTTCCTTCTTGCTCTGTTGAAGCATTCACTAGCTTCTCCTTGTTTGACAGAGAGCGTGAGCAGCCTCCTCGATTTGCACAGCCTGGTAGCTTTGAGTACGAATATGCCATGCGTTGGAAGGCTCTAATAGAAATGGAGAAGCAGCAGCAAGAACAAGTGGACCGCAATATCAAGGAAGCTCGAGAGAAGCTGGAAATGGAAATGGAAGCAGCTCGCCATGAGCACCAAGTTATGCTCATGCGGCAAGGTACCAATCATAATTAACCAACCAAAGATAAATACCAATAAATAAATACAGATTATATATTAATACCAAATATAAATATGGTATCAGAACATGTCCCTGCATCATCCAGGTGTGGGTAGCTCAGCAGACTGCCTAGAGCCCACTGAAGTTTAGCTGTGGTGTAGCTGCTTGACTTGTAACCAGGCATAATAATGGAAAATAAATGGAGAGGTATTACTGTATTGCTGGAGGATCTATTGCCTTATTCTCTTCTGTATTATGGTTCTAGTTCAGGAATTGGTAAGAGGTGGCATGGGAGATAAGTTTGACTGTTTTTTTTTTTGATGTCATCTTTTACAGATTTAATGAGACGTCAGGAAGAGCTGAGGAGGATGGAGGAGTTGCATAACCAAGAAGTACAAAAACGTAAACAGTTGGAACTCAGGTAAGGTGGCAGGTTATAAAATGCTGGGAATATTATGGAATGAAACATTTCTCCAGTATACCTAATTGCCCAGTGTGATAATTTAATTACTACCTAAAACATAGCTGTTATTTTGTGCCTTTGTCTTTTGTTTTTTTGTTGTTGTTTGTTTGTTTGTTTGTTTTCATAGGTTGACTCTACAGTTGGTTTGAGATGAAAGAGTGGAGAGTTTCATCCACTGATTATTATTTCATTTATTTTTTTCAGTTCTGTGTCTTGGCTTAGCTCCTTGATTGAGGTAGATAGAAAAACCAGAATCTGCAGTGATTCTGTGTCTTCAGTGATTCAGGTTGGAAAACCCCATTACAGCATCTGTCTTGATTTGTGGGGTAACAGTCTCAGATTTCTCTGTCCATTCCAGCTATTCCTTGTCTCAGAGTCATTCTGAGAAGCTCCAGGAAGTTTGGGCTACTTCTGTAATAAAGGGGCTTGAGAACTGCTTGTATGCATATAGAGATCATGGAAGGAGGGGCTGGCTACTTGGGAGGAGTATAGGACTGTTGTCAGAGAGTGTAGGGAGGTAACTAGGGAGGCTAAGGCCTTGATGGAACTCAACCTTGCAAGGGAGGTCAAGGATAACAAAAAGGGCTTCTTCAAATATATTGCAGGAAAAAGCTAAGGTTAGAGGCAATGTAGACCCTCTACTGAATGAGGTGGCTGCCCTGGTGACAGATGACACAAAGAAGGCAGAGGCATTCATGCCTTCTTTGTCTCTTGTCTATACTGCTGAAGACTGTCCTCAAGAGCTCCTGACACACGAGACACCAGAGGATAGCATGACTAAGGAGTCTTCCCTGGTTGCTGAGGACTGGGTTAAAGAACAGCTGAGTAATCTGGACATCCGTAAGTCCATGGGTCCTGATGGCATGCATCCACGGGTGCTGAGGGAGCTGTCACAAGTCATTGCCAGACCACTCTCCATTATCTTCAGTAAGTCATGGCAGACAGGAGAGGTGCCTGGGGACTGAGAGAGTCCAGTGCAGGGCCACAAGGATGATTAGGGGAATGGAGCATCTCTTATGAGGAAAGACTGAGGGAGCTGAGGCTTTTTAGTCTGGAGAAAAGAAGACTGGAGGGTGATTTGATCAATGTTTATAAATATATAAAGGGTGAGTGCCAGGAGGATGGAGCCAGGCTCTTCTTGATGATGCCTGATGATAGGACAAGGGGTAATGGATGGAAGCTGAGGCATAGGAAGTTTCACAGAAACATAAGGAGAATTTTTTTCACAGTGAGGGTGATGGAACACTGGAACAGGCTGTCCAGGGGGGTTGTGGAGTCTCCCTCTCTGGAGATATTCAAGACCCACCTGGATGTGTTCCTGTGTGACCTAGTGTCGGTGATCCTACTCTGACAGGAAGGTTGGACTAGATGATCTTTCAAGATCCCTTCCAGCCCTTAACATTCTATGATTATATTGCATGCATTTGGGAGCTGCTGCTTACATAAAATTACAGAATAATTTAGGTTTCAAAAGATCTTTAAGATCATTGAGTCCATCTGTAACCTGACTGCCAAGTCCATCATTAAAGCATGCATCCTACATTCCTACATGCATCCACATCTACACATCTTTTAAATACCTCTAGGGATGGTGACTCAACCACTTCCCTGGGCAGTCTGTTCCGGTGCTTGCTAACTGTTTCAGTGAAATTTTTCCTAATGTCCCATCTAAACCCCCTCTGGTGCAACTTGAGGTCTTTTCCACTCATCCTATCACTTCTTCCTTGGCAGAAGAGATGGACACCCACCTCTCTACAACCTTCTTTGCAGTAGTTGAAGAGAGTGATAAGGTCTCTCCCGAGCCTCCTTTTTTCCAAAATAGAGAACCCCAGTTCCCTCAGCCAGCTCTCATGGAACACAAACATGGGATTATTCACGTTGGGTTTTATAACAAATTCCTTAAAATTGAAAGTGTTGGAAATGTCTTGGTACCCATATGTGTTTTCTGTTTTCATCGTGAGGTACCTAGCATTTTATAGCCTCAGCAAAATAATGTTCTTACAGATGTAGGTTTCCAAACAAGATTCACTGGGCAGCACTGCAGTGCTGTGATACAAATGGTGGTTGTGTGTTGTGCTGAGCATCCTTGGGACCTTTTTTGCAGGCAAGAGGAAGAACGCAGACGCCGTGAGGAGGAAATGAGAAGGCAGCAAGAAGAGATGATGAGACGCCAGCAGGAAGGCTTTAAAGGGAATTTTGCTGATGCGGTATGAGTGCTTCTACTTTCCCATTACATCTATATAGTGACATTAGATTTTTGCCCTTTAACAATGTGGGGCTAATCTCTGAATGCTGCTTGTTTGGCAGAGTCTACATCTTTAGTGCATTCTGCTTGAAATAATTAAATGCCTCCAATCTTAATAAAGTGTAGTGTGGAAAATAGAAATACCTCAGTTACTGTCCTACTGCTGTTCATGTAGGATCCTCACTAGCTGTCTTGCTGTGCCGAAGAGTATATGATAACTAATTTTATTCTAACAGTAACAAAGATGTACTGTCCTGAAGTACTGTTACAGAACTGTGTTAGTTGTATGCCCAGCTCTATCCCTAGCCTAATCTTAGTCATAGTCATGCTTAGATTAAATGATCCTAACCTGAGGCACTGATGCAGGCATGGTATTTGCTTGTATTTAAAAGTTAGATGGTCAAGTAGTCTTGTAGTGCGAGTCTTGTGATGCGAGTCCCTCTCAAACTGTCTTATAGTTCACTTCCACTCTCAGCAGCTTTATATTCTGGAGGCAGCTGTAGTGCTGTTGAAGTGACATAATGGCACTGATGCAACTGAGTGGCAAGTGTTTATGTATCCTAGCAAAAAATTGGCACCTAAGAAAAATTGCTAAATACTTGTCAAACCAAAAAGTCCAAAACTTTGTGACTGATCATAGTGTGTGAATATTACCCTGTATGGTAGAACTCCTGATTTCTTTAATAGTGCCTTTGTATGGTAAGTAGTGTCATTGAGACTACAAATGAAATAAAATCTGTTCAATTCCTACTGCAGAAAAAGTAGTACCCTCACTGAAGTGAGGATGTGGCCCTACCTTTGCAGTGAGGGAAATCTGTGGTGTCATCTGTGCTCAGTCAATAAAAGAAGTGAAGTCAATAACTGGTATTTTAATGCAAGTGATCCAGTCCTGTGTCTTTTATGTAAGTTTGCATTCCTTGCAACTAGAAAAGCTTCTGAGCTGTGCTGAGGAAGTAGCAAAATTAGTTCTATATGTTACTGCTGCTCAGCAGATCTTTCGATCCAGATACATATTTATGTCATTCTTTGGTAAAGTCTGCATGCATAGTTTTGCTGATGGATGTTTTAATGATTGTGAAAAATAGTCTTTCAGAATGAGATATATTAAATAAGACCTGTTTTTCAGTAGTTACTATGAAGGTAGCTCAGATCTTTTTTACACAGTTTTCAGTAGTAAACACCAGGAACTCAGCAAATTTGTTTAACTACATATTTTTTTTAAGGCTGAATTTTTAAAATTTGAAATGAGTGCCTCTTTTTTCAGAGGGAGCCACCAGACATGCGAATGGGACAGATGGGTATGGGAGGTAAGAGTATTTTTTGGCCATTTTTTGTTCCTATGCATGTTACTTTACTCCTTTACAAAACGTTTGCATTTTTTGAAGAGTCTTATTTTACCGAATTCTTACTTAGAAACTCAGTCTCCCATTTCAGTGACAGGAAGTGTTCATGTGACTAGAAACATAACAAAACTTGTGTACAAGGCAGTCCTGTATATCTGTGAAAGACTTGGTTCAGTTTGTACTGATACAGAGGCTAGTATGACATGCAGTGCTAGACCTTGAGCCCACGAAATAATCTTGATTACTGTGTTTCCACATTTTTGACTATGTGATTTAGAGTTTCAGGCCACATGTACATGAGTAAGTGAAAAGGTGGTAGTGGCTTAGTGGTTAATGAAAGTGCTGTTAGAGCTTACTGTAATTTAATATAATACTGGAATGCAAGATCAGTTTGTCTTGACCTGATAGCTCAAAGCTAGTTAATAGACTAGGACTCTCTACCTGAATATAACACTGCAGGGAGCTTACGTGATTTTTTTGTGGTTCTGGAGTGATGAGTAGACCTGAGTCACTGTGTTGCCAGGATTGTTCTTCATTTTTATTTTCCAGGTACCATTGGCATGAACAGTAGAGGAGCTATGGGTGGTACCAATGTCCCAGCTGCTGCACCTCCTTCAACTGGTCCTGGAGCTATGATACCTGACGGAGCCATGGGAATGGTAATGTATTTCCACCTGCTTTTTGTGTATACCTTTTAAATTCAGATTGTTGTTTCTCTTGATAAGCACTATGCTGGTGAAATTGAAGCTTTCTTGTCTACCTAGACCTGTTGCTCCTGCTGAAATCTTAAGTTAATCTCGCCTTGATAGTAGTTGGTAATTTTCAGGAGATTGAACCAAGTCTAATGGCTACTTACTTTACTACCAAGACACATAGTGCTTTCTAACATTTGTTAGAAAAAACTTACTTGTAATATATCTTTGTTTTGTTTTTAAAATGTGGGAAGCACTATTTTAAAATAGTAGGAAGCATTTTGTTGAATGAGAGTGTTTTGAGAGTAGATTCCTGCAGGCATAAAGCCAAGTTTTCAGGAATGTTTTGGCCATCATCAGTTTTAGAAACAATTATCTTCAAAGCTAATAGGCTGAAATGAGTATGGTAACAGTGAGTATAGTAAAATGAGTTCAACCAATTTGTGTAGGAGGTAAAGAGCAAAGAATCAGTGGAGGTTATGCTTATTTGCTTTTTTAATTTTATATTTAATTTAATTTTAAACTTTACTGCAGAGATGTACAATACACCTTGGCTTCTGTGGCAACTGTCATTCCCCTCTGTAATACAGAGAATCGATTCACTCAGTGTGATCGCATCCAGTGTGATCGCATCCAGTCAGCAGCAGAAACAGCAGTAGTCATAGTTAAGTTTGTCCTGAAAGTTCATCTTTCTTTAGCAGTTTATAGCAATTGGTCTAATAAATTATTTTCCTGAAAACCTTCCTACTTAGACTTCTTGATCTATCATGGCTGTTAGATTAAATATTTTTTTGTTGTTGTTGTAAAGAACAGTTTTATTTGGCTATAAGCTTTTGTATTTAAGTGGTAAGGACAGTGGAGTGCCTGAGGTTACAGGAATGTGTACTGCACAAGGAAATTAAGGGGAGAGGAATGGAAAGGGGAGGTGAGTTCAGATCAGTATGATGAAATTATACCATTTAGACCAAAACCCAAAGTTTTTAATAATGTCCAGAAATATACATAGTCTTCTAGGAACTTATTTATCCTGGGCATGTCCTTAGTTTTAGGAGTTGCCGGGATGACATATTCTATCTTTTTATGCATGTAGGGAGCAGTTAACTTTGCATGTTCTAGCTGCTTAGAGTGATTGCAATGTCCTTTCCTGTGATGTGTCCTGCAGGAAAAATTTATGATTACTCAGAATTTTTAATCTGTAGGGAAGGGAAAATGGTAGAATGAATGTGGTATTACTTCTAATGCCTCCCCCTGCACTGCACTGTTGAGAGTCCCTGGAACGTCGTCACTGACCAATTTTACTGAAGTTTGGGTCTGTGTTCTGTAGAACCAGACAATACCATAGGGTCAATCTACAGTATTAATACCGATTAGGATGTGCATGTATGTATCACGTTACATTGTGTATATTGTATCACTGCTGTAAACCAGTGGGCAAAGAATAAATGGAACCCAGGAGCCTGTTGTAAAGCAGCTCTGCTCTGTGTGGTTGCTTATTCCCAGTCTAGGGTTAAGGAATAGGTAGTGGTACAAGACTAGTATAGCAGATTTAGTTTGAAATTGGAGCATTATGTATGTCAGGATTGTAATACTACAGCTCTATCCGCATACTGCTCCTCATTTGCATTCAGTTTGGGTGAAGGAATAGGGTGGAAATGTGAAGTAGTTCTTTCCCAGACTGCATTACTCCTATGCTCCAAAGCAGGACATTAATCTGAGATAGTTACATGGGGAAAGAGACTTGGTCCTGTAATGGTCCTGTCAGTCCAGTTTTGGGACTCTAGTAATATTTTTGGTGGTGTGAAGGTTTGTAGCAAGGTCAGGTGGATTTTTTGAATCCTGGTAGAACCTGAATCAACTCAAATGACTTTTAACTATCCTTTGTTATACCTTGTTTTTCTTCCTGCTGCTTCTGCATTTGTTCTCATTACAAGACCCCACCGCCACCTGCAGATCGCTTTGGCCAGGGCAGCACAATGGAAGGCCTTGGAGCAATGGGAGGGAACCCACCTACCTTCAACAGAGGAAATCCAGGGGGTGATTTTGGTCCCAACAAGCGTCGCAGATACTAACAGGATTAAGCTACTCCCTGGATGTGCCCCAAAGAGGAAAGGAATCTTGGCAGGCCATACAGGGTTCAGCTTGGGAGGGGGGTGGTGATATTAAAAATAGTTAATTAGGGCCTGTTTTGGTAAAGCTACTCTAGGACAAGGGGAGTACAGTCTTGACTGGTAAAGGGTTTAGAAAGTGTCATGTGGTGCATTCCTATAATTTCAGTGTGAAAAATGGATTCTGGGAGGCTGCTATCGTTATTCAGTAATGGCAAAATCTGGCAAAAACCTGAATGTCTTGACTATTCCAGGTTTCCTATTTGCAGATAGAGTCCCGAAGTGAAATCAGATGAAACTGCATTATGTCTTGGCATTTTTTTTTGAGTGTAGCGTACCTTGTTTAAGAGCACAGGGAACTAGGGCAACATCTGGGTACTTTGCAGCTCCTGTGATTCTGTAAATTTATATAGCTCCAAATGGTCCATCATGTAGTGCATTGGGGGAGATTTTATGTTCTCTTTTTTTTTTCTTTCCTAACTTGTAGTTACTCTTTTTAAAATCTGGACCATCTGTTTCTTTAAAATACCTGACTGTCATGTGCAGCTGGAATGGCTGGGAGGCTCTTGTTTGGATGGATTTTTTTGATAACATGTTGTATTGCTGTTTATTTTTACTGGTAGTAAAGTACAATCTGTTGGACAAAGATACTGTATCTCATGCTGAAGATTTAAATGAAACATGTTTTGTATAATCTTAACCTTGCCTGTCTTTCGTGTAGAAGTACTACAAGATTTTTCATTTAGTGTAAACTGTTTGAACACAAGCTGTAATTGTCCCACTAACAGGTTTGTCTGAGGAATGTTACAGGAATGCATTATTAAAGTGGATTTTAAGCCTTTTTTATCTTGTGTGATGTGTCTTCTGTTTTTTAAATAAAAATTAGGGGTTGAAGTAAATCAAGTTTCAGGTTATGGTGCAAAAGTTCTTGCAGTTGTTCTTTCAATAAAGAAGGTGTTCACAGAATCAGTGGAGGTGGAAGAGACCTGTAGAGATCATCTAGTCCAGGGAGAGCGGTAGAGATCATCTAGCACTTTACACATGACCTTATCCATCTGGGCTTTGAATATCTCCAGAGGAGACTCCAGAGCTTCTGTGGAGCCTGTTCTAGTGTTTTGTCACACACACACACACCCAATAAAGAAGTTTTTCTTCATATTTAAATGGAATTATGTGTGTTCCAGCTTCTGCCTGTTGACCCTTGTCTTACTGCTGGGTTCCCTTCTTTTTCTACCCACACTTTGGATACTTACAGACATTAATAAGGTCTCAGTCCTCTCCAGGCTAAACAATCCCACCTCTCTCAACCTTTCCCCATCATCTTTGTTGCCCTCTGCTTGACTCCCTCCAGTAGTTTTCCTGTCTCTCTTGAACTGGGCAGCCCAGAACTGGACACTGCTCCAGCAGTGGCCTCACCAGGGCAGAGTAGAGCAGGAGAGTGACCTCCCTTGACCTCCTGGCCACATTCTTCTTAATGCACCCCAAAATACCCTTGCTTTTATTGGCCACAATGGTACACTCCTGGCTCATGGTTAACATACTGTCTACCATAACACTAAGATCCTTCTCTGGGCTGCTTTCCAGCAGGTCTAGACCTAACCTATATTGATGCAGGGCGTTGTTCCTCCCCAGATGCAGGTCTCCCTACATTTGCTCTTAAGCCTCATTAAGTTCTGCTCTTTCAAACACTCCACCCTGTCCAGGTCACTCTGGATGGCACACAGCTCCCTGGTGCATCATCCCCTCCTCAGAGTTTTGTATTATTATTAAGTTGGGTTCGAGAATCATTTGGTCATCTTTTTCTACCTCCTTTTTGTTCAGTTATCTATCAGATTAAGTACATACATACCAAACAAGCTTTATTTTTAATTTTCATCTGACCCATTCCTTGCAAACTGTTTCAAAGGTGTTGATCATGACTGTCCCTTCTTAGCCAGTGCACACAGTGACTTCTGCTTTATTCGAAGCTGTGCCCCAGAGGGTGGACTGGACTTGGAAAACACAGCCCTATGGCATAAATGCAACTGCCAAAAGCAACAAATTCAAACTTGACTCTGCATGCTCTTTTACATCACCTGAACCTCATCTCCTCTTTTCTAATTTTTAAAACACATCTCTGTCAAGGCCTTGAGCCTGCTGGTGGCTGACCAAGCAGTTCCCCTGGAGCTCATCTCTGTTTCATGGTGGATGTCTTGTGTCTATCTCTCAGGCTGCACCCACTCACCTTGTCTTCCCTGGAAAGCCTCCCCTTGGGCAGGGAGCTGTGGACACTCCAATTTACTGTATGACGCTGTGCTATGTTCCCAGTAGGTCCTGTCTTTTGAGCCACCTTATTCCCTGTAGACATTTGCAGCACTGCAGCAGAGAAGTGAGGGCTGAGCAGCTCTATTGCATGCTCTCAGCTGCCTGCTGCTGCAGCTTGAGTGCTGAGGGGACTCTGCTCAGCTGTACCCCAACCCCAGTTACCTTCTGGTCCTTCTTTGATGAACCTCAGTGTGTGAGACAGACATATCATCCTCTTGGCATTTCCTCCAAGGCATGTGAGGTAACCTGAGATCCACATTCTCACTGGCAAGGGATGTCAACAGCTGCAGCCTTGCTGACAGCTTGTGGAAAGGACAAGGAGATCTGAAATGCTATAGCTGTCTTAGCGCCCAGGATACAAATTCCCCAATCACATGGCTCTGCCCAGCTTCCAGTGTTCCAAGGGATCCCTCCAGCTGAGCAGAGGCTCTGGATGCCAGCAGTGTTCTACCCACCTTTAGGACTGTTGGGTCATTTATTGTGTCTTGAGGCAGTCCTTCAAGGGAGGTATCAGCCACACAGCTCATGCTGGTGTGACCACTCCCCAGTGCACTCATGTTTACCTCCTAGCTTTTGGGTTGGATGTAGGTATATACACAGTCTACCCAGGTATAAGGAGGTGTGATGGTGGTACATGTCCTCCCCTCAAGCAGGGCCGTCTTCCTTGCTAATGAACCTGATGTTGCTGCTGGCCAGGGTGTCTCAGGGTGTGGATGGCAGAACTGAGCTGGAAATGGAACAGCAGGGCTGAAATGAAAGTGCAGCCATCTCCCTGGTGAGCTCCAGAAATTTGTCAAAGGTTCATCCTAACTCTGGACTTTGGAGATCCCCTTGGGGTTGCAGTGGATCCTGCAGGCTGTTGTGGGGAGATAAACTAGGTTAAACAAATATCATAGGCCAGGAACAGGCTTACATGAACCACGGCAGACCCTGTGCCTGCAGGACCTACCTTTTGCATTGTCTGATAGTGCCAAGTGTTGAACTCAGTTCCTAAATAGAAACACTCTCCAAGTGATGGTGCTCCAGCAGGTCACAGCAGCACCGAGGAAACAGCTGTCTCTGCATACAGGAACAATGGAAAGAAAACAATATTTGGTTTAGAACTAAGTAAAACCTTTGATCTCAAGAGGGTTTCCTGTTTGTAGAGGGAAACCCTTGAGTCCCAGAATGGGAGTAGGGAGTCCAAGCAAACCCCTTCTGGGTACAGGGGGCCTATGAAACATTTTGTGCTTTTCTGTGATAACGGTGATCTACCGGGGGACAAATTTCATCCCTGGTTGAATGAAACCCGGCATTAAAGTATGTCTTGGCCACATGCATTACTTTAGTCTGCTGGTGCCTCTGTCTAGCAGATGGTCATGCCTTTTGAGGCTCAGGGAGATCAGCACAGGTTTTGCCCTGGGACTTTAAGGTCTCTTCCCTTCTTTTTCAGGAAATTTTCAGCTGCTTCTATAAATTATGAAGAAACAGAAAGCAGTTGGTCAAGAAGAACTGCAGGTTGCCCCAAGCTGAGTGTGATTGGAGTGGCACTGATGCCTGCTGTTGGCAGGGTGGCAGGTGCTGGGAGGTCCTCTGACCATCCCAGATATGAAGCCACCCTTCAGTGCCCATTCCCTTGCCAGATGCAGGGGCAGGACAGAAATACCTCTCAAGATAACACAGACGCCAGGGCCTGTCAGCTGCTGAGCTGCTATATCCATCTTTAGCCTCCTCTCCAATTACCAGCCACCTCCCACAGCTGCCTCCAAAGATAGGCAAAGCCGCCTTCTGGCGCCTGGGCTGGAAACAGTGGGGATGCGGAGGGGAAATCACAGGCAGCAATGAGATTGATGGGATTTTTGTGGAAGGAGTGAAGGACACAACAAGCACGCTGGAGCTATGGCATTGCTGTGCTACAACAAGGGCTGCGGGCAGAGGTTTGATCCTGAGCACAATACCAAGGGTAAGCAGGCTCATCTGCCTTGCACCAGGGTGAGATGGAATGTATGCTGTGTTCCTAGTCTGTGGCCTTGGCCACCGTGCCACTGCTTGAGCTACCAAGTAGGGCTGAGCTGAGCCCAGCACAGGCATTCTTCATGGCAGGAGCTGGCTTAGAAGCTGATGGGTGTCATGAGTGGTTTGTGGTCTAGATTGTTCATCTTGAACATCTAGATTGTTTCCTCTTGAAAGGTTCTGCCTGATTTTCCCTTTTCAGATTCCTGCCTGTATCACCCAGGTGTCCCCATCTTCCATGATGCCCTGAAGGTCAGTGAGGCAGGAGCTGGGTCTGCAGCTTCAGGGAGGTACCATGTGTCCAGCAGGATTGCCTACATCTGACCAGTTTCTCATCTCCCATTGCCTAGGGCTGGTCTTGTTGCAAGAAACGCACAACAGACTTCTTTGAATTTCTCTCCATAAAGGTGAGTGACCTGCCAGACCAAATGTACCTGCTGCTCCTCCTCTGTCTCTCCTCCTTTCCTCTGCTCTGCCCTGCTCTGTCCTGTCCCATCCCCATCCTGTGCCAAGGCTGCCCCCTTTATCCTGCCAGCTTAGGATTTTCTATCTGCTTCCAAGGATCCTGCAAGCAAGTGTGCTGCTTCCAAAATGGGGGGCAGGTGCTCCAAGAGAAGGGTGATAGAAAGGGATAGGATTCCCCACCAAGATCCTGCAGCATGGACACAAATGTCCCAAGCCAGCACTACTGTGAATGCCTGAGCGGTCCTGGGCCAGGGGTGGAGGCAGCAGAAATCCAGGGAAATACTGGAGACTCTTGCTGCCCTTCAGCTCTCAGGCTGGGGTGCAGCAGACCTGAGACCTGACTGCCATGGCCCTTGTGAGGCTGCCACACCGTCTTGTTCCTGGAAATCCTTGCAGATGCAGCTCCTGTCCTTGTGCACGGTCAGAGCCCATCCCTGCAGGATGCAGAGCCCGAAAAGGACAGAAACTTGCAGGGTTTGGAAGCAGCTGCCTGGTTAGGGATGGCAAAGTGGGCATCAGGTTTGCTTCTGCTACTTAGGGATGTACAAAGGGGTTTCATAGCAAGGAGAAGCCACCTGAGCCTTTCAGCCAAGAGAAGACTTCAAACAAGCTGAAGATGAAAGCAGTGGAGGAGTTCAGCATCCAAGGACCAAAATCATTTGAGAAGATACTGCAGGAAAGACCAAGGTGAGACGGGCTCAGCTAACAGTGTTTCCCTGCAGTGCTGCTGCTTCTATACATGTCCTGACCTACTGCTTCCTCAGAGAGGCAGACACTTAAATTTCAGAAAAAACCCACTCAGCCTTTGCTGCTGCTGTTTCCCAGCTCTGATGAGCCAAGACAACTGCTGCCAGTTAAAGTATCCAGGTCTCTGGAGCAGGCACTGGAGAGACTGAACCTGTCCTCCAAGAATGAGGCACCTGAGGGCAGTTGCTCAGGTAGTGATGAGCTGATAGATGGCAGCGAGGTTGCATGTGGAAAATTTGGCATGGAGTTTTGCATGGCAAGTTCAGTGCAGGATGGTGGGTGCTGCATGCTCAGCCACCTGCAAACCCACAGATCTGCATCTTGGAGGCACTTTGCAATGTACTGTGCTCAGGGGCTAAGCTAGGGAGCTGGTAGTGGGGCTGCACTGTATGCCCCATGGTGAAGCTGTATTTCTCTTGCAGGGGAGCTGGCTATCCAAGTGAGAGTCGGCACTGCCTGCAAGAACACAGCCTGCAAGACAGTGAGTACCCAACAGGGTCCCATGTTTGCACGGTCTGTGCTGTGTGTCTAGGAGCATCACAGGTCTAGTGTGGGGACTCATCTCCCAGATGCCACCAGGTGCAGGGCAGGGTGCTGGGAGGGTGAGAAGTGGCAGTGACTATTGGCTCCATATACTCTTGCTCAACCCATCCCTGGAGTGGCTGCCTCTGTCACCTCCCAGCCACATTCCTGCAAGAAGCTTCCAGATTCCTGGATCAGTGGTACATTTGCATTTCACTGCTAGTAATTGCTCACAATGAAATATAGAACATATTGGCATATAAGTTAAAAGCATGTGGAATAATTCCCACCTGCATTTAATTAATGAAGCACAGCCCACTTTCTATCTTGCCCCAAGGCCACCTTATGTTAGGACTGTCTTTCTGCCTCAAGGTATGCACCAGACGGACCAAGCTTCTGGAGGGTTGGTGTATTTGGAAAGCAGCAGAGGGAGTAGTGAGTAGGGAGCAAAAGGTGGGAGGTGGATGAGGACCAGTGACTGACATATCATGAGAAGGAGGATAAAAGACAGGATGGACAAATGGCCCCTTGCACCTTGGAGTGCGTTTCACTGGTGTCCAAACTTGCCCACTGTCTGTGTGCTTCTCAGTCCTAAGCTGGGACCAGGCTTTTTGGGAGAAGTCATATGGAAGGGGTGCTGCCAGGGTCAGGGGGATGACACTCGGATCCCAAAAGCCAGGGTGGCTGCCCTGCTGGCAGGAAGCAGGGACAAGTGCCAGGCTGCTGGCTGGGCATAGTCCCAGAGTAGTCCTCACAGATGCTGGACACAGTGAAAGGGTGATACTGGGTGTTATGCTGTGCCCTATGCAGGGATGGGCACCAATGGGCAGATGCCTGTCTGTGTCATGCCATGCTATAGGCACAGCTGAAACTTTCCTCTGCTTCTTGCTCCACAGATCTATAAGGGACCAGAGAGCAATATGGAAATTTGTACTTTCCATCCTGGCATTCCTGTCTTCCATGAGGGGTAAGAAACAACCCTTTACCAGGGAGCAAACTGACCCTGCTGAGGGCTGAAAGTGCTGCAGCACAAGGTTGTGTGGCCTCAGCAGTGCAGCTGGTGCAGTTGTGGATGACAAGCCCCAGGTGACAGTTGGGTGGGGGGAGCTGCTCCAAGCCCCTCTCCCCTACCACCCTGAAGCCTGCTGTGGTCCCCTCTCCTGCTCCCATGGGTGCTCCCCACTCAGGTCACACTTCTTTTCTCAGAATGAAGTACTGGAGCTGCTGTGGAGTCAAAACGATGGACTTCAGCACCTTCCTGGAGCAGCCAGGCTGCAGCAGTGGGCAGCACTGCTGGATAGGGAAGGTAAGGGGGCTTTTGGCAGGGGTGATTTGTGTGAGCAAAGTGCTGTTACTGGCATCCAAGGAGTGCTCCTTCCCTTGCTCTGGATTCACATAGGTTTCTGAATTTAATTCTCTTAATTTCCCTAATATCCAACAGAAGAATGCTCAGAGTTTGAATGCCTAATCTTCACTCATCTCATGTTCAAAATGTTGCACCATCATTCACAAAATGTGTCACCTCTCACACCCAATGGGCAGATGTGCAATAGGAAGCTGTATGAGGCAGAACCTGGTCCCAGGCATGGCACAACCAGTGCTGCAGGCTGGTGCACAGGGACAGGCAGCTGAACATGTGAAAAGCCCTGCAAAAGAAAAAAATCCCCAAAATTCTGACAGATGACTGAATTCGGTTTTAATGAAGCTTTCCCTCCGCGACTGCTTCCCGGGAGGGACTTTTGCAACGTGGTGTTGTAGCAGAGCAATGGGGAAAAGATCCTAATTCCAGTATTGTCTCTGTGTGTCTAAGTTTCCCCGGGAAAACTCTTGGCGGGACACAGTCTTGAGGTGGGAAAGTTGCACCAATGTGACCTAGGATATCCTTGAAAGTGCATCATGTTCCTCTGAGACAGCACTGCTCTGAGCAACACCCTCTGAGCCCAGTCTGTTCTTTGTCCTGGAGCAGAAAACTTTTAGTGGATGTAAAGGAGGCTGCAGTGAATGAACTGTGATTTTGTGATGCAGATGTTTTGTGCTAATTGTCACTTGAGTTTGGGGCTAGGATTCCTCCTGGGGCATTTCTATGGTTGGCAATGCTGAGGGCTGCTGCTGGTGATGCTCAGAAATGCCTGTGGAAAGGATGTGATGGTCCTATGGGAGAAATGTGAAATGTGACCAGCTAGGGCTCAACTGTCTCCCAAATTTAGCATGGCAGTGTGATCCATGTCCAGCAACAGCCCCTGCACTGCCCTCCAGGTCGAATTTCCTGACTGTGAACAGTGCCTATGCACTTGGGCACAGCAGAGTGACTCTGGATCAAGAAGGGGATGTCTCTGTCTTACTATGTCCTTCTGGGGCAATCACAAGCACATGAGAGGTGCTCCATTTTGCATGGCAGAGCCTGGCAGGGGATGACCACCTTCACATGAACCACCTTCCCTCAAAAACCTGCATGAAAGGCAGGGTTTGATCTTGCTTAGCTGGTGCTCTGTAAAGGAGATGAGTAAATGAGAATTCTCTGGCACAGAGTCTGGTATGTTCTTGGGCTAGACACAGTGCCATGATGGGTTCCTTTCACCAGCAGGACAAGAAGGTGGTGTCATGCCGTCAGGACTGGCACCAAACCAGCAGCCAGGTGGTGGTGACAATCTATGCCAAGAACCCCTTGCCAACCTTCAGCAGTGTGAAAGCCAACCGCACCATGGTGAGTGGGCCTGCAGAACTGGACTGGGTGTGCATACTTTCATTGCACATGATTTTTATAAACCAACAGCCAGGAACTGGCTGAGTGTGTTGTGCTTTTTGATGGCCTATTAGGTCTGTTGTTGCAGCCAGGGTTGGCACTGCTGTCCTGCAGTCCCTGAGCTGAGAGACCACTGGCTTTGCTGCCGCAGCACCATTTATCTGGACACATTGGCTCAGTGGCTTTCAGCCTCAGCAGGTGGCTTTGCTGGCCTTGAATCCCTCATCTGGTGTCAGAGGTGAACCTGACATGCTCTGAAGGGAGTGAAATGCTCCCAGATGCAAAGGAGATGGCCAGACATTGGAGCTGGGACATTATGGTGCTGGAAGGCAGCTTCACTGTCTGGAGGAAGAGCTCTGGCAGTGCTGTATTATCCATTCAGATAATGTTCTGTTATTTTTCAGGTTGAGGTTCATGTCATCTTTGAAGGGAATAAGATTTTCCAGACAGAACTGGATCTCTGGGGAGTAAGATCCTGTTTACTTTGATTTCCCTATTCCAGTAGTCTGTGTGGGGCTGGGCTGTAATGCTGCAAGGCAGCCTGTGCTCTGGGACAATCATTTGCAGACCCAAACATGGACTCTTGTTATGGAAAATTACTCTCTGCATAGTCAGTATTCTCAGACTTCTGAAAAAGCAACAGAATGATTGTTACTGCAATTTCTGCACAGCTCCGTGCATGGAGCATGCAGCAGAATCTGTATTATTGCACAGAAATGATGTGACCCCCATGATGCCATCCCTTCTCCAGCTGGCACCTCTGAAGCAACCAAACATTTCATAGTCACTCCCTCAATGTGATTAATTGCAGGAACTATTGAAGTCTTGCAGAGAGCACAGGTCCACCACAGCTGTTGCAGCAGAGAGGACCTGTTTAGAGCTCCTGTTTTCTATAGCAGCAAAGGCTGATGGTGAAATTAGGTTTTTCTCAATTGATCCCATACTGGTAGTACCCCCTGAAAGCCACCCCAAGACTGTGCCTGGGCCTGGTGCTCTGCACTGCCTGAGGCACCCTGGCTACTCTCTTTTAAATGCTGCCCAAATGCTGGCTTGCTCTTGTTGGGGTCCAGCAGGTACCAGCATTATAGCCATCTCTGCTAGGAAATGCTCTAGGGGTTGTGAGGAGGGCTGTTTCCGAGGCTGCTGGTGGCTGCACTAACTGATCCTGGACTAAGAGTAGGGCTGGATGACACTGACAGCTCTGTAAATGTTCTGGGTTTGGTCCCAGACTGCCCCAAAGGGTCTTTGGCCTAGCAGGTCCCTGTCTCTCCCAGCAATCCTGATGTGTCTACAGGCAGGCAATACGGTGAGTGGAAAGATTCACTTTCTGATTTCTCAGCTGCTTGCTGACTGGGGAGGAGCACTGAGAGTCAAGAATTTGTGTATGTATTTCTTGTCTTTATTTCTGGTGCATGCTACCTTCACAGCTCACTGTCATGGGCAGGTGGCTCTCCTGTAGCATTGCACGTGGCTGCAGCTAGCTGAACTCTCCTGAGCTACTGCTTAGGCACTCTCTTTGTGCAGCTGCTTAAACACCGTGAAGCTCAGCTGGAGTCAGATTTCATTCTGCTCTATTTCCTGGCACACAAGGAGAAGAGATTTTTCCTTTCTTCTCTGTCGGGGCTCTGCCAGTAAGGTGAAGGATGAACATGTGTTGCCTAGCCTTCCCTGCCCAGCTCACCATACCTTTCCCTCTCCATAGGTCATTCAAATAGAGAAGAGCTTTGTGAACATGGTGCCTACCAAGGTGGAGATTATGCTTTGCAAAGCCAGGCCTGGATTCTGGGCCATGCTGGAACTCCCCAAAAGCATGTCACATTCCTGTGGCAAGCAGGAGAGGGGAGCTGCCAATGTAGAGGAGCCCAGGGCCATGCCGGGAGAGAACTTGGATGACAGCTTGAGCTGGTCAGAGGAAGAAGATGAGGAGCTGGAGATGGGAACACCAAGCAACTGACAGTGAAGTGCTTCAGCAGCTGAGTAGTGCTGGATCCTGAGCTGCTGGAGACCTTGGCACCAGCTCCAGAGGAGCAGACCCAGCCCAGAGTCACATGAAGGCTGTAGCCCTAGTCAGAAGGGGCAGCTAATAAAAACCCAGAGCAAATGTAATACTCTGAAATTCCTGATAGGTGCTTAAGAAATGTCAGTGGGTTGAATCTAGTCATCTGCCACTCTCTTTTCGTGTGCCCAGCTAGCCCAGGACAACCCACCTTGTTTGCACCTCAAACAGCCTGTGCCAGGTCTCCTTGGGGCCAGGGTGCTAACAGCTCAGCATTCTGCCTAACCTTGGTATTTCTGGGGGTGAAGAGCCCCAGGACTGCAGGGTGAGCAGAGCTTAACCCCCCATGCCACCTGACTCCCTGTCCATCAGGGACGGGGAGCCAGGCCTGGGAAGTGTTAGAAGGGAGACGGTGGCTGCAGGTACGAGGGAAACGTCATTGCTACCGGCAGTTCCAGTGGGGACCTCCTTCTCTGCAAAGAAACTGCCCACGTGCAAGAGGTCCATACCGACCAAGTGACGAGAGACAAGGAGGCTGTGGAGGATCCCTGAGGGCATTTTGCTGCGTAACATCTCCCCACGCTTGGAAGGGGAATGAAGGGCGACATAAATCATTTGCTGACTGCACGAAAATACTCAGGTACTGAAGCCCGACACCAAGAGCACGCAGAGCCTGCAGCACGTACGTCATCCCGCTCGGGCCTGTCTCTGTTCCACCGGCCCTGCCCTTTAGAGCAGCGCAGCCCCAGGCGGCGCCCTCCATCTGCGGCGCCCCCTCGTAGGCCGCCTGGGCCTAGCTGCGGGACAGAAAGCGCCTGCGCGCAGTGGGCGAGCGCGTGCAGTGGCGGGGCAGGCGCTGCAGTGCATCAGGGTTGAGAGTTCGCCGCCGCCCCGGGAGCAGCGGCTGCTGGCGGTGCGG
>VWZY01008022.1:176508-189811 GCA_013399075.1 Chloroceryle aenea
GAAGGAAGGGCGAGCTTGGGAGTAGTAATCAGCCTCCCAGCCGCGGGGCGCGTTCTTTTATTATTTTCCAGAGGTTTCGGGAGATGAGGCTGCAGGTCCCGGCTTCTGAACTCGGGAGTGCTTCTGGAGGTGAATGTGCTCATTGAGGGCCTGCAGATGCTGGAGGTCTAGGGGAGATGGGATGTTTTGGAACAAGCTTTCTCCGGTCCCATTTGTCGCTCGGGGACGTGACGGAAGTGGGAATGATCCCGTGGACAGGTCCTACTCTTCCTTCTTCCTCTATATCAGAGGGTGCAGAGGTGTTGGGATGTTCTAACGTCAGCCTGATGCTAATCCGCATTAGAAGTACCGTGACAAATTTGAAGCCACCTCTGCGCCCGGCAGACTTAATAAAAGGTTGGCATATGATAAGTTAGTCTTTTCTAAAGGACTTGTTTCAGTGCTGAGAGTGGATTTTCCTTTATTGGGATACGTTAAGAGTGTATTTCATTTATTCTCTAAAAACTGACAAATAGTTGTCTCAACAGTGGAGCAAAGTAGTGACCTAAAATATGAGTGCTGTGGGGTTTCAGCATTCTCATTTAGCAGCTGCTACAGTGTGCTCTTTCATAACAGTTCTTTTCTTGAGTCCTATAAATTTAATGTATTTCTAACATCCTATACTGAGGAATTCCTAGATTAACCTCAACCCCTAAGAAGCAATGCTACCTCTAATTTAATGTGGGTATTTTTTGTTTGTTTGATTGAGTTGTTTTTTTTAAGAAAAAATGAACAGTTGTTTTTACTTTTTATAAACACTTCAGATTCACATATTTTTTTAGTCTGAGTTATAAAGAAGCTTTCTATACTTTTGTTCTTTGTGTGTACTCTATGCTTGCAACATGTGTCTTGCACTGGATTGTATTGCTCCTTGTTCTTTCATCATTAGCTGTGTGCTATTTGTTACAAGATTACTTTTTTCATTTTAAAAAGATTGTCTTCTGTCTCAGATGTAAGATACATAGCATGAAGGCTCTGTTTGACCAGTTGGCCAGTGTTCGATTACACACAAATTTCTCTTAAGTTCAGGTTCCCTGGAGGAACATTTTTGCCATTATAGCTTATTTTTGTGCATTAAAAAAATAGTTTCAGTTGTTCTTAGAAGGAACAATGATCTGTAAGAGATCTTGGAAGAAGAATGAAATATGTGTTTTGCAATTAGTAGGAAGAAATTGAATATGCAGTTCATTTGCTTATATGATGAGGTGATGGTTGTTTTGGAGTGCAAGGAGTTTTCACACAATGTGCCACACCTTTAAAATGAGTGTGGGTTTTGGTGTGTGGTTTTTTTTTTTTTGGTTTTTTTTTTTTTTTTTTTTGGTTTGCTTTGTTTTGTCGTGTGTGTCGTTTTTACTTATGCCAGTATGTGTAAATCTGCCTGGGAGACTCCTTGTCCCTGGTAGCTTCTACTCACTTGTTACAACTTCAATACTTCATGAAAACACTGGCACATACTAGAATAATGTAGTGTACAAACCATGATACAATATACACTGGGTGTTTGCTTTAAATTGTGTTTTAATCATATCAAAACTATCTAAAGACATTGAAAAGTCTTATTTGTTGACCAAGTGTGGGGTTTTTTTTACCCCCCAGTGAAATTTGGGGACAGAGGAGGAGAAATCAAAAAGAGGGGAAACCCCCTAGGTTTACCTAATAAACACACTGCCTTTCAGATACAACAGTGGCTTTGTTACAGCTTTTCTTAGGGAAAAAGTGTTTAGAATGCCAGTGAATGTCAGATGACAAAACGTGATTGCAAGATAGACCAACAGGTTTCTTTACTTTTTCCACCTCAAATAGGAATCAGGGATGTTGTAACTGGATTTATCATTAATCTGCAGTGTGCTTAATGTGCCTCTTTTAATGTGCCTCTTTACAGTGGGTGCTTGTTTGGTTTTAATTTTAACCAACAGTAATAAATAAGGCCTTGCCAGAATCTATAAATGGTAGGAAGGATGTATGTTGCTCACTGTTTATGAACTGACTGTGATAATCAGGACCTCTGCAAATTGGTTGTGTCACCCAGGAGGTGTATAGTGGATCTGGGTACAGAGCCCTGCAGTCCTATCTCCCAAGTCTTACACCCTTATCTGCTTACCCTTATCTGCTTACCCTTGAAACATGTTAGGGTCACTTGTGTTCAGGTAAATTGTGAAGGGTATCTGTCTTGGTGAATCCATGCTTCTGCATGTAGCTGCAGGAGGAAAATCAAGTTTAATACTCTGCATCTTTTATGACAGGATATATGTCATATTCATATACTGGCGATTCAGATATTTACTGAAGTCCCGGTTCATAGTTCTTCTACACCAAGGTGCAGCTGCAGTCATAGTGTTACTTCACAGCTGTGCAGCTGTTTCAAGAGCTTGTTTCTACTGCCCTTTGAAAATATTTATTATTCAATAAACATAATTTTGAATTAATAAGAGTTCAAGGTCACTGACATTTGGTCACTAATATCCTTGCTCCTGTAAAATTTGAGAGTTTGAGTGCCTGAGTGTTGATGCACTGAGGTTTGAGTGGTTGAGGTGTCTAAATGCCTCATGCAAGACCACTTTATTTTCACTGTGGTTCCCTAAGAAATTCTGCTTACATGAAAAAGCTTGTGTGTTTCCTTCCTGGAAAACAAACAAACAACAACAAAACAAACAAAAAATAAAAAGGAAAAAAGAAAACAAAACCAAAAAAACTCAAACAAAAAAACCAAACCAACAAACAAACAATTGCAGCTTATTTTTTACAAGGATAGACATTTTAAAACCATTACATGAAAGGTTTTTTTCTAAAGTAATTTAGATTTCTTAACTGTTGCTTCTGCTTGCTTCTGATAAAACAGGATCAGACTTATGAGACTGCAAAACAGGGAGGGATTGATCAAAGGTGGTGGCTAAACAGAACGACACTCCTCAGTATAGGTGATTTTCGCTGAACTCCTAGTGTGTTTTCTCTCACTTTTGGCCAAAGTGGGGCCCTATCCATACTGGAAGGAGAGATATGGAAGACCTAATTGTGAAAATGAGGTTATCAATGAGCGATATCAAAGCTAAAATCCACCTAATGAAAGAGGCATCTCGTTTTAATGGAGTAAGGGAAGAGATGTACCCTGTTAAGAAGTAGTTTCTCTGCCAATAATTTTTTGAAGTGCAGGAGTATAAAAATCTAGAAAGCCCCAGAAGAATTCGGGTTCATGTTTCCTATCTGTTTTCTGTCACTGTTTTCTCCCTTCTCTCAGTAGACTGGGAACTTCCCTTCAAAATTAAGAAATCTGTTCCCTCCCACAAAAAAAAAAAAGGCAAAATGAAATTAATCTATGATTTCATTTATGATAGCTTTGTGGGGTGGGGGAGTGGAATGCAAATAGTGCATTTCCCCATCAAATGTCTGTCAGGGTTACAGGAGAGCAAGCTGTCCATGTTAATGATACCAGAAAATATGTAATAGGTAAAAATATGTAATGGGAGCAGCTCTCCAGTTATGTCTCAACACATCAACTGAAATCTTGGATGTTGCAAAGGAAGTGCAAGCAGCGAAGGCAGACTTCGTAGCTATTCATGAGAAGGAAACTAACCCAAACAGGAATTCCAGTTTTCTAATTCAAAGGCAGTTATGGACAAGATAGAAATAACTGATTTATGTATTTTTACACAACATTTCTTTGTGGGGTAGTTGATTTCTTTGTGTGTGTGTATGTGTGCATTTTATTTTATTTTATTTATTTTAATTGTGTGTGTGTGTGTGGGTGTGTTTTTTTAATTCTTTGAAATTTTTTTCTATTCTGCCATAATTGCTAGAATTCTTCATGTTCTGTTGATCTCCCATCTTAACTGTTATGGAAGTCCTTTCTTTGGAAGGACAAAATAACCCGAATTATTTCTCATTATTTTGGACTTCCCGTTCACTCCTTTCCCTTTCTGAGTAACCTTTAAACTTGGCTTTGAAGCTTCTGCCTAACTTACTGTTTCTAAATTCTAAGTCTTATTTTTGATGCGTTGAACTAGTAATCAGTATTTATTCTCTTTTTCAGTTCTTGTTTCCTCTGTATGTGGAGTTTTTCTTTCTAAAGTTTTTTTCCCCCAAATTCTTCCGAAGCTCACAAAAAAAACCACCCCAGAACCACAACAAACAAACCCTAAACTAATTTTCTTGCTTTTGGTAATGTTTGTTGGTAATTTTGTTTACAGAGTAGGGGGTTATTTTTTAAGTACATATTTATATTTAAATAACATGCAGTGTCAAGTTCAAAGGTGCTAGAGGAACAAAAAGAATTTTCCATGCAAATATGAACCCCAGTTTCTTTGCTATCTTATTAAAATGTTATTGCTAGGCAAATTGTTTACAAGAAAAAATAGAGACTTTATACATTTTGAACAAAGTGATATGTGGATTTAATATAAAAAGCCTGACAGAGGTAATATTGTTTGCTTGGTTGTGGCTTAAATTAAAAAAAAAAAAATTCGTTTGTCTTCCATAGGTAGGTCTTTTAACCAAACTATACCTGCTCACACCATACAGATTTCTGGAGTGTAAGAGGTTTTCTCCTTTTTTCAATTATTATTATTAAGTTACCTAAATTTTGTGTTTCAGTACTAAATCTTGTGTATCTTCGTGTGTGTTTGGTGTATTGTATGTGTCACATAAGATTCCTTTCAGCTAAAGACAGCCTACTTTAAAGGAGCCCTGGAGGGAAGCACACTTAAAAATTTACAGGCTCTTTAATTGCATAGTTCATACTTAGCCTCTAGCTTTGGAATGTTTGCATGGAATTATCTCCTGTTGCAAATACTGTGTTTCTAAAATCCAAACCTTAGTCAGGTAATTTAAGGTATTAATGGTGTGATAGAGTATTCATGTTCCAAGCATTTTTGTTACCTTACTGCTGTTCTCTGAAGTGAAATCTATAAAGACCTTTTAAATCAAGCCTCAACAAAATATTCTTTGGGTAGCATGCTTTCACTAGAAATTTTAAATCAGGTTAAATCAAGCTATTTTAGATGGCGATGGTATGTGGCTTTGTAGTTTACCAGTGTAAACTGCCTGTATTGTCTTAACAGTGTTGGTGTGATGACCCTCCAGAGATCAGTGCCTGCTGTGTTGTAGATAGGGGTGCAATTCTGGGATACCCTGTCTTTCTGTGAAAAGCTCTGAACAGAAATGCATAGAGCTGTAAGCTTGTTTGTGTTTTAAAGAGAGATCTGCTTCTAAGTCTTTGCAATTTGCTTATTTTAGAAATTAGGAACTGTGCATGCAAGAGGCCTTATGTATCTCATTCTCAGGAGACTTTTCTTGCTATAATTGAGTTTTTATTGCATGTATCTAACTGACAGTTCTCCCATCTCTCTGATGTCACATGTTACTGACTGATCAAAATAGCAGTCTGTTGCTCAGGTAGATCATTTTGAAAAAAAACTTTTGCTTGGGAATTTTTGGTCACCACAGAGGTTTTTGGCACAGCATCTTCTTGTAGTTAAGTGTTTTGAAGTAAATGTAGGAATAAACTTTAAAACCTTCTCTCTGTGCTGCAGTCCAATGATAGTTTGGCAGGAATCGCAGCATCTGGTGTTTATCTCCCATAATTTGTTCCCATCTACTGTCTTGCTGTCTTGGTTGTACTAACACAGTTGATTGTAGTACTAATGAGTAAATTGGATGAAACAACTTCTTACCCTTTTTCAGTGTGTGGTCACAGCTGAGGAGGTGATGTACTACCTGCATGGGAAGATGAAACAGGGTTTGGAAACTTCAGAAGGCGTTGCTGCTGGAGAGAGTGTGGCAAGTGTCTCAAAGCAGGTAGTGATCTGCCATATGGGAAGAGCAGAAGGAGAGACTAGGATGGTGATTTACATGTGCATCTTCAGATAGAACAGTGTTACAGTATTAAAATATATCCACTCTTCTGTCACTGCTTGTAGCAGTTAGACATTTTGTGTTCAGAAATGTTACGTGTTGTATTGTATGCTGCCAGTAATAGTGTTTAACTTCTATTAAAAATATAATGCTATATATGTTTAATGTTTTAAGTAATTTTATATTAAAAGGGGTTTCAAGTTTGGGGTTTGCAAAATGCATGAAACTCTCCTAAGCCACTAATTTGACAGATTGGAAAAAAAAAATGTTTTCTTCCCTTAGTCCTGTTAAATGAAAATCTTGGTGTAACTGTTCTGGAATAGTATATATGCAGTGCTGCTGTCAGCTTTTGCTGGTCAGTGCTGTTCTTCATTTTACTGATTACATTTACAATATACAGTTACATTTAACTGGAGCCTTGAAATGGGCTGACTGTTTTTTGTTTGTTTGTTTGTTTGGTTGTTTTTAATGTGTGATGAAACTCAGTTGTATGATTTTCTGCCAAAATGCAAAAGTACTTGCCAGATGTCATTTCAGGTGATTCGTGGTGCTTTAGAAATGCTTTTCCTGACATTTTCAAAAAAATATAAACTGCTTTTGCATCTTCCTTCAAATTCTTCCCCTTGACTGGAGAGGGGTCTGGTTTATGGAGAAAGGTTTTTGCACTACTTCCCACCACTAATTGGCTTTCAATAGCATGATATTTCCTTAAGAACTGTGTGTTGTAGTGACCACAGTTGATATCACTTGAGTTGTGGCAAAAGTTGCAGCTTTGTGCCAAAGCTTAAGGTAGTCTATTTTCACTTAGTACAGAAGAATCGTGTGTGCTCCTAGTGGGAAGACAGCAGTATGTGGGGATACAGATAAAGACTTAGTCAAAAAGGACGAAGCTGAGACTTAAATGAGTTGTGGATTTGTTTGGGTGGTCTTGAAGATGAAGTTGGAGGGAGTTTCATGACTCTTATAAGTGAAGTACTTCACTATTTTGATGTGTTCTCTTTGCTATTTTGATGGTGTTGGAGCTGTGATCTTTTTGAAATATGCAATATAGTTTCTCCAACTATTTGTTTCTTCTGTTTGAAGTAGTGTATTTGCTGCTGGTTGCAAGTTTAGGATAGTACCTCAAAGGCATTTGGGTAAGAGGGCACATGCAAGTTCCTTCTTGTTCAGGATAGCAGTGGAAGCTCCAACATACAACAAATGTGTAATAAATGACTGCTTGTAGTTGTTCCATGCTGTTTTCAAAGTTCCTTCTCTTTGCTTATGAAAGTTTAGAATGAATTGAGTTTTAGGCTATATCCATTTGATTATCAAACCTACTCTTAACATATCAAGAAGGATATAGGGAAGACTTTAGGTGTCATATATCTCCTGTGACAATTCCCCAGTCTGCCTAGGAAGGCTGATGGCTCATCTTTTATAGCGTGATTTTTCTAAGGTTCAGTATAAGCTTTATTGTAGATGAAGCCTATTCAGTTTCGCTTGTTCTGTTACTGGTTAGAATAATCTGTTCTTGGCTTCTTTAGAAAAATTATTTCTGAATTTTAATATGAGTACAATGGTTATATTTCTAGAATATGTGACTGTTTCATAGAACAGCTTGTATTTTCTGAACCTTTTATCTGATATCCTGTAAATAAGGCTTTTTTTTGAAGACTGATTGATCCAAGGTTGAGGTAATTATTGTAGCAAACACTAGCAGTGCAGCCCAGCAATGTATATTTTGGTTGCTCACATAATTTTTGGACCTTTCTCTGTGTTAAGATCTTTAGGCAGTAGACTATAAGTGAATCTTGGAGGAGGGGTTTGTGTGTGTACAGAGATGTGTGTGTGAACCTACAAATGACAAGTGTATCTTGTTACTAGGTCTGAGGTCAGTCACGATGTTTCTACTTGCAGGTACCTCTAAGGATTTGTCCCTTTGCCTATGGGAAACTGTCTGGTAGTAAAGCAAGACTGTGGGAATTTGGCAAATTTGTACTTAAGTCGTTAGAATGCAGACAGTTGTCCCTGAGTTCTCATTGCATCTCTGTTTCACTATTGTCTTTCTAGTCTGTGAGCTCTTTGTAATGGCTTCTGAGACATGTGTGTCTGTCTGTGGTAAGAAATTGTTAGCAATATTAAAAACACTTGTTAAAGCTTATCTTAAAAATTACTATCAAGTATGTTTTTCCTAACCTTTTTCTTGCTTTCTGCAGGACTTTGTTTCTGGGTAAAGAATGCAGACTATAAAGTGCGTAGTTGTTGGAGACGGTGCTGTGGGAAAAACTTGTCTTCTCATCAGCTATACCACCAATGCCTTCCCAGAGGAGTATATCCCTACTGTGTTTGACAACTACAGTGCCCAAATGACTGTTGATGGCCGGACTGTTAGCCTTAATCTCTGGGACACCGCGGGCCAGGAAGAATATGACCGCCTGCGCACGCTCTCATATCCTCAAACCAATGTATTTGTCATCTGCTTCGCCATTGGTAGCCCTTCTTCCTATGCAAATGTGAGGCACAAATGGCATCCTGAGGTTTCTCACCACTGTCCAAATGTTCCCATTCTTTTAGTGGGTACGAAGAAAGACTTAAGAAATGATGTGGAAACAGTTAAAAAGTTGAAAGAGCAAAGCTTGGCTCCCACTACCCCACAGCAGGGGACTTCACTGGCAAAACAAATTGGAGCAGTCAGATATTTGGAGTGCTCAGCATTGAATCAGGAGGGTGTTCAGGAGGTGTTTGCTGAAGCTGTGCGTGCAGTTCTGTATCCTGTGACAAAGAAGAACACAAGAAAATGTGTCTTGTTCTAGTTACATTGGATGATGGATGTTTGAAGTTGACTATTGTCTAGAATCATGGAGAGCTCTTTATTGAGTTAAACTGAAGATTTGTATCTTGCACTAACAGCTCTAAGTAGAAACGGTTTATGCAATGAATATTCTTGCAGTCTTACTCCTTCAGGGAAACTGAAACAGAGCAGGTTTGTGGTGTTTTTTTTTTTTTTTTCAACTGAGAGGTCAAATACCTATTTTATTTCAAAAGTTCCAGTCTCAAGCTTCTCCAGGGATCATGTGGCTTATATCCTTATTTAGTGGAAGAAAATAAAAGGGACTTCTTTGAAGCCAGAGTTATTTACTCTATAGTCATCAGATAGTTACTAGATTTGCCAAACAGCATAAATGCTGTTGACTTTGCTTTAAGTGTAGCTGCTGCTTTTCCTATCAGTTATTTACTGATTGAATTTATTTTACAAACAGAAGTCTGTCTGTCCAGTTGTTTTGTCAATTTAAAGCTTGGAAACAATTTGTCTATGTGCAAAAATGCCTGAAATATTACTGACGTTCACCTTACAGTGTTCAGTGATCCTTTATAGGAAGAGTTATTGTAAGGCATGTTTAATGCAATGAGCAAGACCCAGAGATCACTTGCAATGACTTTATTAACAGAAGCAGGAACTGATTTCTCCTAATGTAAGAAACTTAGGATAATGATGAATCACTCAAATGAGTGACTTTCACACTCTTGAATTGGAGAGGTGGAAGAGTGATTTTGATGTGAGTCTTCTATAATCTTCTAAACTGAGTTTTTATTTCACTCTCCAAAGAGACTTTGCATCCTGAGTGTAAAGTTAAGAGTTATCTTCTTGGACTGACTGAGGTAGTTAGGATGACACTTTGCAAAATGAGATTTTTCAGTGGAATCCCTTTGATGAATCCCAGAGACTTAATAGCAACCCATTTGCTCTTGAGGAATTAATAGCTTTATTTCTTAATGTTCTTCAGGGCATGATATGAGATTTTATGTCAAGTTCCTTTGTTTGGTTTTCTGGGAGAATGCTGCCTCTATTTACAGGAACCAGGAATACTTATTTCTTCCTGGCAACTCACTGATGATTTCAGTTAAATTTGTAATGGTTAGCTGGTCATTGGATAGGTTTATCTGGACATTTTTTCCTCTCTACTAGGTGATCACTTATTATAATAACTTTGGAGTTCTATTTATGTACTTTTAATTTTTCTTTAGCAGATTTAGTGAGTGGCAGCTGGCTTTTATTTTCAGGATGTGCACTGTTCATTATGTCTGATTCCAGGACCAGCTGAGGAGTGAGTGCATGAAACCTTCTTAGACTTAACCTTACAGCTCGGTGGTATGAAAGCAGCATGCTTCAATGATACTTTCTGTGAAACCAATGGTGCTGGATTGGGCTTTGTTGTCTGAAATTGACAGTGCTGTCTTTGTCTGGATTCAGCCTCAATTGGTAATTCAGGACTCGCTTTCTTGCGGTTCCCACACATACAGAACTGTACTGGTATATACCCTGGGCAGAAAAAAAAACGCCTTGTTTTAGCAACATATCAGAAAAATGTATAATAACCTTGTTTTATCTTGCCTTATCTGATACAGGAAAAAATATCAGGTGGCTTAGAAACATTCATATTTGTGCCCTAATTCCCCTCTTTGAAGAGGATGTGCCTTTCTTCAGCTGGTGTAACTGATGCTGACACTAACTGCAATTTTTGTGTATCTGAGGTATGCTTGTACTGGTACTGCTTTAGCAAACTGCGGCACATAGGTTGTGAACTGCAGTTAATCCATACACTGGTTTATGTGGTTAGTGAACCAACACTTGAGTTCCAAATATTGCCTGATTGTAGGCAACACCAAAACATCAGTTATGCATGATGTTTGCAGAAGTCTAGAGACACCACACAATTTTTCTTTACCAAGTGCCATTGCCTGGAGTGTCTTTGCATATTTTGAACTCACAGAAGCGCTGTTCCAGATGTGGCTTCTACCGCAGTGCTCTGCAGGTTGTGAGGAAGGAATATTTCAGTGAGGTAACCTCTACTCCCCATGTTCTGCCGTTTACTTTGGTAGTTGGCCTCTAGTGTGAGCTTGACTTGCAGGCAGCAATTAATTCCTGTGCCTTGTAATTAAAGATTATTTTCTGTAGGTAAATTACAGTAACAGAGTAAATAGAATTTATCATGTTTAAAATGTATTTATTTAAGCCAGTGCACATGTTTGTTTTGTTTTGTTTTTTTTTTTTTTTTTTTTAAAGCTGGTCAGGCCTAAATCACCTAGTTGCCCTGGTGCAAGCCCATAACCTTTGCTTCATTCAGAGAGATACTTTAAATTAAAGCTCATGATACGTTTGAACTGCTTTTAAATAGACTTTTATTTTCAACAACATGCACCTTTTTTTTTTTTTTGCTAGAGATATTAGCAATTTTGTACTGAAGCTACTGTTTTTTTAAAAGGTATTTACTTATTTACATACTGAAATCTTTTAGTTCCACATCTTTTTGTGGTTATTCCTAATTGGATTACAGTAATTTTGTGGAGAAAGAATCCTGTGAGCAAGTGTTAATGCACCACCACCACTTCCCTGCCCTGTTTCTGTAGGCTCACAGAGCAGCCATCCTGGTGTTAACTGGAAGACAGTGTGGTGAAGTAAAATTCCTCTACTTAATCAATTTATTTGTATTGATTATATTATTGATTACATTGTTAGAACACTTTATCCTCATCTAGATTACTTAATAAATGGATGGCATAACAGTAATGTGGAGAATAACATGATAGTGATGAAAATAAGTAGAAAGTCAATTTTGAACACCATCAAACTTTTTGCGAACTTTGAAATATGTTATTAATAGTCATTTATTAGCATTGTATTTCTGTTGCTTTCTGCCAGAAGCAAAGGTCCTGGCAGCTGTTTTCCTCCAGCCTTTCTCTAAGAATGAACTTCAGGAGTGCACTGATCCAATGAGCTTTTCCATTCAGTGGATATTCTCAGTTTGTGATCTTCCTTCCCCCCTGCCTGCAATTCTTGGTTCATTTTATTTTAAGTAGTCCAGTGCTTCAGTCTACAATTCATTCTGTTCCTCCCACATGTTGTGGGTTTTTTTGCTTGTTTGTGGTTTTTTTTTTTTTTGCTTGCTTGTGGTTTTTTTTTTATTTTTTTGTTTGTTTTGGTTTTTTAATGGAAGGTGTGTGTGTGTGCTCTTCTATTTTGTGGTGATGCTGCTGTCTGCTGCAGAACAGGCTCTAACAGCAGCTAAACTGGGTTTTCTCCTGTGGCCCACTTTTCTGCTGCCCATGATAGCACCTCTCTGTGGTGGGAGGTGCAGAGCTTGCATTGTTGCACCAGCTCCTCCTCTCTGGCTTGGTTTGGCACAGTGATGTGGGACACCTTGTGCAGGAAGTGTTCTCCTTCCCTGGATCGTCGTCTCTCAAAGAGAGAGATCTTGCTTCAGGATCATGCATTGGTCTTGCACCTTGTTTTCTGGTTTGACAGAGTAATCTCCTGCANGGTTGTTTGGTTGTGGGTGGGTGGTTGGTTGATTGATTGATTGTGTGTGGTGGTGGTGTGGTTTTGGTCTATGTGCAGACAACATATACAGACTTCACATAATCCCACTGATGGATCTTGTCTGTTTTCAAGAGACTAAAAAACTTGTGTTAAGCTGGGTGCATTTGCTGAACTTTTCGTGATTCCTCAGTTTGTTACCGCATAGAAAGCATATGTCTCAATTCACAGACTCTCCACAAAGAGACCACTTTAGTATTTCAATTTGTGAATGATTTCTGAAATCCTTTAAGTGTTTAAATGTAGTGAGAGCTGAGCAATTCTGTGTCCAAAGTATGTTATGAAGCAATTCTTCAATGTTTAAGTGCTTTCTCCAGTTTACACCTGTAGCTATTTCTATGACATTTGAACTAGAAGAGCCTCACTGGGCTTTGTTTCTGAGTGCTAAACCTTGCTCTGTAGAAACCTTGGTGCTGCTTGGGCTGACCCTGAGAAATGGATGGGTCTCTTGGGGATCAGGACCCCTGCAAGGGCTGCAAGAAGCACCTGTCCAGCAGTGGGAGCCCAAGCCTCTTAAGTGTGGTACTGATACACTGGCAACTTGATTTTATACTATAAGAGAAATTTGTGTTACAGCTAACAGTTTAAAGTGATTTTTTTAAAAAAAATGTGGAATTAAGTCATAATAAACCTTTCTTCATCTCTCTGGCTCTCCTGTTAACTCACATGCTGTTTGTGACTCACCTGTTCTAAACGTCGTTCTTTCCTGTGGAAAGCCAGGCCCCGTTTCTTAAATGTAATAAACGTTTTTTCGGTGGACGCTGGAGTCTGCGCTTCCTTGGGACATTGCGGGGTGGGGCTGCGCGAGGGCGCTGTTTGCCGGCACGGGGCGGTGGCGGCAGCTCCTTTAGTTCGTGGCTGGGCCGCGCTTCCGGTTCCGGGCCAGTGCTGCCGCTATGTCAGACTCGGAAAGCGAGGAGGAGACCGATGGCGGCCGCACCGAGCCCTTCTCGCTGGCCGGGTTCCTCTTCGGCAACATCAATGAGGCGGGGCAGCTAGAGGGGGACAGCGTCCTCGACAAGGTAGGGCTATGTTCTGGGAGGACGCCGCTTCGTCCCG
>VWZY01008022.1:194595-221988 GCA_013399075.1 Chloroceryle aenea
GGCGTCTTTTTGGCCCTGGAAAGAATGTTCCATCGGTTTGGCGTAGTGCCCGAAGGAAACGCAAGAAGAAACATCGGGAGTTGGCACAAGAAACGCAGATACAGGAGGGTGAAGTTGTAGTTGAAAGTGGAATGGAAGGAAAATCTCCTTGGGAATATGAATTTGCTGCTCCTCCCCCTCCTGAGCAGTGTCTTTCAGATGATGAGGTGGGATATCTATCTGAGATTTAGAGAGGGTCACCAGCTAGCACTGGGGGTGGTAGTGGATCGGACAGTGCCTTTTTAAGAGTAAAGAGCTTTTCCTCCAAAATAAAACTGGAGGATGGGTTGGCTTGTATTCCACATGCACAGAAGCTGTTCTTCAGATACTATTCAGTGACTTCAGGTGATTTTTTTTTTTTTTACTGAGAAGGCTGCATCTGTGGTACAGGATCAATAGGAGATCTTACCATCTTTGTATCAAGAAATCTCTGTGTTCGTGAAAGTCTAATTGCAGAACATTCTTAAAGCAGCTAGTAAGTATGGAAAAGCACTTCTTGGAAATGGTTAGGAAACTTGGAAAGAAGAAGCCTCTTATTGACATTTTGATAGACCATCAGGATAACCATTCCCTCCTTTGCTGTGCTTCAGATTACCATGATGGCACCCGTGGAATCCAAATTTTCCCAGTCAACTGGTGATACAGACAAAGTGACAGATACAAAGCCTAAAGTGGCAGAATGGCGCTATGGCCCAGCACAGCTCTGGTATGATATGCTGGGGATCCCTGAAGATGGCACTGGATTTGATTATGGTTTCAAGTTGAAAGAGAAGAAGGAGCAAGAGGTTAAAGGATACACAGATGCAGGGGTGAGAGGGGAACAGTGGGGGAAGGTGTGGAGATGAGTGTGGCTCAAGGCATTGCTGCACAATGAGAACTTAGTGATAGAGCTGGTGAATGGATGTGCATCATGAAAATGAGACATTTAATTTTCCTGCTTTAGTTTGAAAGTATAAAGTCAAGGAAGGTCTTCAACCTACTATTCTTTCCTTCCAGGAGGTAGGGTTCATGGATGAGAAGGATGATCTGCTAGCTGATGAGCACTTCCTTATGGTGACACAGCTCCAATGGGAGGATGATGTTATCTGGAATGGAGAAGATGTCAAGCATAAAGGGACTAAAACACAGCGGGCAAGTTTAGCTGGCTGGCTCCCATCCAGCATGACTAGAAATGCCACTGCATACAATGCCCAACAAGGTAATCAATGGTCTGATATGAATTGTACTTACTGTAGTTGGCCTGACTTACTGCATGCTTTCTTCTCAAATACACAATGTAATTCTTCTGTCAGGGAATGCTTTTTGGCAAAATAACAGCCCTGCTCAGAATTCTAAGAGTCTGTCTGTCTCTGCCCGTCTGCCTGTCTCTGCCCGTCTGCCTCTCTCTGCCCATCTCCTCTCCTCTCTTTCTTCTTGCTCTCTTTCTAAAAACAGAGTAGGTCTCTTCTGTTAAAGAAAATAGCAAGTCTGGCTTTCTTCTCTCTGTGTGGAATACCAGATGCTAGATACATCTGCATTAGTATCCAACAGTGCTACACTTAAGATGTCTGCTATTTATAGGTCAATGGAATTTTCCTTATATATATTTTTTTAAATGGAAGAATTGTGTAAAAGTCTTATGAAGTTTCTTAAGTAATAATGTATTCTGTTTTTTCTAGATAGGAAGTAACAATTCTTAGAAGTGTCAGACTTCTCTTAGACACAAATGCATTTTAAATTTAAATTGCTTGTGTAGAATGAATGTTTATCATGTGTTTATCTCTTATCCTGCTTCTATAGGGAAAGACTAAGGGGAATGTCAGATCTTTATTGGACATTACTGTCAATCCTTTACTGTTGCAGCTATGAGTACAGAACATTTTAAGGAGCTTTTTTTGTGAATTGGAGATAGCTTTTTATAAAAATTTTAATTTCAGCACAATTATGCCTGAGTTATCCAGTCCAGGACTTACTGTGTTTGAGTCTGGTCAAAAGCTGCAGTAGTATGTTAAATGTGATTGGTCTGTTCACATGCATTAGACTTTCCAGAAGCATTTTGTGATGTGAGCATAGGTGAGTTGGTCTGGCCTGGGAGAAGCTGCTGCCACAGAACGACTGCATGAGGTGGTCTTTCTGTAATAGTTTGACATGACAGGAAGCTGCTGGAGGCCAGACCAACTGTTCTTTCAAAGGCAACTATCTGCTCAAGGCCTCTCACTTTTATGGGGTCCATATAGAAATGCAGCATATGCAAAACAAGCCAAACATAACTTAGAAGAGGCTGCAGACTCTAGCAGCAATAAGCTGTGGGTGAACGTGTTTTTTGTAAGTCTTGTTCGTACTAATGACACATGACACTCTTTGTGATATAAGCAGTAGACCCATCCTGGTTCAGGCTGGAAATTGCTCTCCATGCAGCCTCAAAGTTCTGATTTAAGACAATGCAATGGTCCCTAATCTTCCCACTCCAGCTAACCTTACTTTTGTTTTCCTTATCTCTAGGTTTGAACCGCAGTGGCTCTGTACTCAATCCACCAATTCCACTAGCACAGAAGCCAAATGTAGCCGGAGTCCTAGGTATAGCAAAGGGCAAAGAAAAGCAGGCCTCTGAACAGCAAGGTAATTAAGATGTCAATCTTTGGCCTATGAATAGGTGCATGTGACACGTGTTTCTTTAGAAACATGTATTCTGTGTAGTAGCACAGTTCTTGTTTATCTACACCATGTTGTTTGCTCTAAAACCTGAGGCCCTATTTAATTCCTGAAAGTTCTCTGTGTTTCAGTGAAGCAAAATCTCTTAAGTGTTGGTAAAGTTGAGACTTTGGACTCTGCCTCCTCTTTGTTTCCAAGATGAGTTTTCTTTTGGTTTTTAGAGGTCCTGCCTCAGAAAGCCCTGAAGGATGGGAAGGGTTGAGGGAATAAGATGTGGGGATGAGCTCTGAAATGGTTTTCTGCTGAGGCGGTGTATAAAACTCTTAAGGATTATACCTTATGATTGTTGCAGTTTCCTTGGATGAAGACAAGCCCTGGTACTCTATTTTTCCAATTGATAATGAAGAGTTAGTATATGGCCGTTGGGAAGACAATATCATCTGGGATGATCAGGCGATGGAAACCTACTTGGATCCCCCTGTCTTAACACTTGATCCAAATGATGAAAACATAATTCTAGGTATGTTTTTGGCATCCAGAAATTTGACTCAAATGGGAAAAGACAAATGGATAGGGAAGCAAGGATTTATAGTCACACTGTAATGGAAATAAATGGATGGGGGCAATACTTACAGCCTTTCTTTGTTCTGTCTTTTGAACATAATTTGCTCGTAATTGAAGGCCTACACAGAAGGTGGCAACAGTAATAACTCTAATGGGGTGGTATATACTTTCACCTCCCAGGTTAAAAGGAATAACAGAAGAGTAAAAATTAATGACCTGAAACTTAACATAATTAATCCAACTTGTGTTTTAGAAGTGACTATATTAATTTTGCTTGCATGCATGTTGGTATGAAGAGGGGGAAGGTAAAGAAGTAAGCCACAAACTAGGCTATGCCATGCTTTGCATTCAAAGCCTGAAGAAGCCTCATTCAGGCTATAGTACTGGCATATGAGAGCAATGACTTTATGTAATACCTGACAGGACTTTTGTTGCAGATACAAACATACTCAGTATTCCTGGAGTTTTATTTGAATGTACTCCCTGGTTATATTGCTACAAGATGAAGAGATTTTTGTCTTACTTGGACCACTAAAATCACCACTTTCTCTTAGATCAGTGTGTTAGTAATCTTCAAGCAGCCTTGTGTGATTTTAGGATAGTCATATCATGCTACACTTTTGTATGGGCTGGATTGCATTTCCTTCCTCAGTAAAGCAGCTTAGTTCTAAGAATTTCCATATGTATTGATTAGAATGTTTTGCTGTTAGCCAGCAACATTGAAAATTATCTTGAATTTGGTTAAAGACAAACAGACTCAGTCTATTTTCCTTCCAAATCTGAAACACACTACTAAATTGCAGATGTTCATATAAATAATGACAAAGGTGAACCCATTATTATTTTATATATGGTAAAATGAGATCTGTATGTGAACATGATATAACATTTATCAAGCCTATGTCACTAGGCCCTGCTTCTCATATGAAAATCTTAATTTGAGGATCCGTGCTTCTAGCTTTTAAAATTCATATTACTTTCCTGGAGGTTCTCAGGAATCTCTTTTGGGTTTAGATCCATGTTATCTTTGGATTCAGACTCTCATGTTCTATGTATATGGGGAAGAAAAGGATTATTGGTACATGTAGTTGAGAAACAGTATTTGCATTCCTGTCATCTTGACTTTCAACTCTTTAGAATAGTTTTGAAAGAACATATGAATTTATTAGATTATTGGTAAATTTTGTGTTGAGCAGTGAATACACCAAGCAGTCCCTACAATCATACTCATACTGCTCAAATCTGTGCAGTGCTGAAGAAGGCAAAGTAAGCTTCAAGTATGGCTCTTTTCTGTGTTGTTGAGCTTGTTTCATATGAACTTGTATGAAGGAAAAGGGGGATGAGTGTAGAAGGAGGACAGTCACCCCAGAAATAGAACAAAAAATCTAAAATATTTGGACCCAAGCTACAGCTCAGTAGGAGGTTTTGGTGCTGAAAAGGGAACCCTAGGACAAGTGCCCTACAGTGTGATTGCTTTTGTTTTTAGAAATTCCCGATGAAAAAGAAGAAATGACTTTGAACTCTCCATCCAAGGAGAACAAGAAAGAATCCTCTCTAAAGAAGAGTAGAATCCTGTTGGGAAAAACAGGTGTCATCAAAGAAGAACCACAGCAGGTCAGCGTAAGGTTTAGCACCTTGCAGGTTGGCAATGACACAAAAGGAGAGATTAATTTTTTTGTTGTCTTTTTTTTGACATCTCTCTCTCATTTGCTTAAAATTGAATTAGAACATGTCTCAACCAGAGGTGAAGGATCCCTGGAATCTCTCCAATGATGAGTTTTACTACCCCAAACAGCAGGGACTTCGAGGAACTTTTGGAGGCAACATCATTCAGGTAGTGTTAGTGATAGAGCGTCTTGGTGGTAGGAGGTTTCTAGCTGAGAGTATGATGTAGAATTTGTAGAAAAACAAGTTTTAGATTACAGCAGGTCAGTTAAGTGTTCATGCTTTAATTAGAATGATTATAAGGGAGTTTGAGCTAACTTTTCTTGATTACCCCATCAAACTGAGTTTTTTTTGTGGCAGATCTTGTCATATTGTACTTGCTGTGCTTTTGTTTGGTGTCTCTGTAGTACTCATTCTGAACAGTAGTTGGAGGTAGGGAAAGTGGTGCAGATAATCAATAGATGTGACTATACTTCTGCTACTAGTGTGTTTTTTAATCTGGATGTTACAAAAATAATTTAGATAGTGATCAATTTGAATTACTGGTTACTGGCCCTGTGTGAAGAGGTGATATTTTTTTTCCTCCTTCATTGTGGTATTCTGTGATGTCTTCTAAAACAAATCTGATTCTAGCCTCTTCTGTAATGGGAAAAATGTATGTAATACTAAATGTTCTTCTCTCGTACTGCTAGAGATAATGGCTTTGCATGCTCTTAGTTAATAAAAAATCCTTTCACTGAGTACTATTTGAAATAGTAAAATTACAGTTATCCCTGTACAGAAAGGAAAGATCTATCTATATATGAACCTAAGCACTTTCTGTCAAAAGGCAACATGTATGATAACATGTGAATTTCAATGCGTTAGTATTACTACTGGCAG
The DNA here is from genome assembly GCA_013399075.1 of Chloroceryle aenea. Lineage (NCBI taxonomy): Eukaryota > Metazoa > Chordata > Aves > Coraciiformes > Cerylidae > Chloroceryle > Chloroceryle aenea. The sequence goes on from VWZY01008022.1 coordinate 200,377, forward strand.
ACCTAAAAATACTACTAGGTTCTGCTATGTAAAGGTTGTCAGGATAGGAAGATGATCTTGGTTTTGTGATGATATGTGTCATTTTTAACACACATTTTTTTCCTTTGTTAGCACTCTATCCCAGCAGTGGAACTTCGCCAGCCATTCTTTCCCACCCATATGGGTCCTATGAAGCTCAGACAATTTCATCGCCCTCCCTTGAAGAAATACTCCTTTGGTGCCTTGTCCCAGCCAGGGCCCCATGCTGTGCAACCACTGCTGAAGCACATAAAAAAGAAAGCCAAGGTGGGAGTTATTTCACTCTATATCTGATACCTGCTGTAGCTCCATTTGCACAGAAGATCTGTTTTCCTGACACTGTCTTTCTACTGGCACAGATGAGAGAGCAAGAGCGTCAGGCTTCTGGTGGGGGTGAAATGTTCTTCATGCGCACACCGCAGGACCTAACTGGCAAGGATGGAGATCTCATCCTTGCTGAATACAGTGAGGAAAATGCCCCTTTAATAATGCAGGTTGGCATGGCAACAAAGATTAAAAATTACTACAAAAGAGTGAGTATGCAGGTTTTGCTATTGGACATTAATTTTTTCTCCCTCTCACTGAGTGCTAACTACAGATTTATTGCATGTTGCAGAAACCTGGCAAAGATCCAGGAGCTCCAGACTGCAAATATGGAGAGACTGTTTATTGCCACACTTCTCCATTCCTGGGTTCTCTGCATCCGGGCCAGTTATTGCAGGTGAGAAAAGCAAGCATAAGACAACAAAAGAACCCAGTGTGGAGTAATAGGCAGAATGTTTCATGTCCTTGTTATTGAATCACAAATAATGCTCAACTTCCAAAGAAAACCAGATCCCGTTTAATTTCCAGTTTAAATCTTTGTTTACTGATAGTAATTCAGTTCCTGGCTTTCAAAAAATAAGTAAATATCTTGTATGTTTTTTAAAACTGTTGTAGGAATTATAGGAATTACAGGCAGTGCATCTTTGTTGCTATGCTTTCTAATGACAGTAGAAATACTGGTAGAGAAGACTTAAGTGGAAGGCCAAAGCTGCTTGGATGTTGGGGAGCTAAGTAAATAGGTGTTGAATGGGACAGAAGACGTGGATATATCACGGTCCAGGATGTGTGAGCAAAACCTTAGGTGTACTTTATGAGAATTGCACTAAGGTGTGTAAATTTGTGCTTTTATGAGCCTTTCTCTACTGTTGAAATACAAACAGTTGAGATAAGGAAAGGAATTCAGGATGTTGTAAGTACCACCTGGTTACAAAATCCATGATAACTGTAAAAATAAATTGATTTCAGTTAATGCTAGTTGCCCTTACTGCAGCAATAATTCCATCCATGATGTACCACAGGAAAAAAGTAAGGTGAACATTGATACTAGAGGTTCATCACCAAACTGACAATGATAATTATTCAAGCCTAAGAAGACTTCATCATGGATAAAACAAAACTCCTGGAAGGCTTGAAGTGAGGACAGGACCATCTTAGGGAAAGCTCTCCAACATTGATGAGAGTAGTGTGGGAGAATAGGAATGGGTAAGGCTTGTAGAAGCCCTATGGAAAAGGGTAGAGAAAACCCTTTATAGAAGAAGATGGTCTTTCCAGTTCCTCTTAGAATAGTGCCTCCTTGGTGCTGGTTTAAACTTTATTATCTTTATAGGCTGAACTCTGCTGCTCTCTGCTTCTATGGTTAGTTTTTTACAACCTCCTTTCCTAAGCAAAGTCTTCAGTCCTTGTTTCTGCTGCAGTCTCTCATTCCTAGACTGTATGTGTGTCCTGGCCTGATTTTCTGTGGTTATAGTGTGTTCTGTATATGTGTTCTTTTTGTCCCTTTTTAAAGTACCTCCTTAAAGATCAGTCTAAAGAACCCTTCAAACTCTTTCTTCATTTGTTCTAGGTTTTCTTATGCTTTTGCGCTTCATCCTTGGTTATTCTCTGCATAAGCAAGGAATGTTGCGAATGCACATCCTACATACGGTGTGATTAAATGACGGTGTACCGTTGGAATGACTGTTTTAGTGTTTTGGTTTTTTTTAAGATCTTTGTAGATTGAGTTACACAAAATTTGATCAGAACTTGACTTTCAAACTTTGATTTGTTTCTCTTAGGCATTTGAAAACAACCTTTTCCGTGCCCCTATCTATTTACATAAGATGCCTGAAACAGATTTCCTGATTATCCGGACACGACAAGGCTATTATGTTCGTGAATTAGTGGATATTTTTGTAGTTGGTCAGGAGTGTCCACTTTATGAAGTACCTGGTCCCAACTCTAAGCGAGCTAACACCCACATCAGAGATTTTTTGCAGGTATGTGATAAAAGACAGCTTGGAGAAAGCTCACGGCATAGGCACAGGCCTAATGTGAACAGCCTTGATTTGAGAAGCTCATTGCCCTGCTATGGCTCCTTTTTTTTCTTTTAAAGATTTTTTTGTTGTTGTTGCTTTAAGGCAAAAGCACTGACAGTTGAACGTTAACCATACAAATCATTTTGGTTGTTATTAAACCAATGATTTATAGCATGCAGCTGCTTCTTATTTGAATCCCATCTGATAAGTATATGACAGAGGTATTTTATTAGCCAAAATAAACTTTATAAAAGTTTACAAGTTTACATAAAAGTGTAGGAAACTAGAATGAACTTTGAAGTGGTTATGCTCGCTAAAATAACAGTTACGTGAGTTTTGCTAATAGACAGTCCTATTACATAACACAGAAATAGCATTGCTTAATAAAGCTTTTCTGATATCCTAGATCTTGAGGCAGTTAAGCTTTGGGACTATGAGTGACAATTCAAAAAATATCCACAAATTTAGAATTTGGAGAAAATTTGTAGTATTATACTGTCAGTTTGATTAAAAAGTATAACTTGAGATATCTGAAAAGCATGAAGATTCCTGCCATTCATAGAATTGAAGTTTCTGTGCCAAAGCATTAACATTTGTATTATGTTGATACAAAATTTCAAGACAGATACTTTTTTGACCTCATATTCTCAAAAATATCTGAACCTAAAGCAGACCTGTGCCTTGGAAAACTTTACTAAGTAAATTTGTAAGAAACAATGGGTTTAATTAGGATGCTGAAGTAGTCACTAGAAGCAGCATTGTCTGTACTGTCATTGCAGATTTGTTGTATTTTTTCTTCAGACATCACAAATGAGTCTTGTTTTGTAGGTTTTTATTTATCGCCTCTTCTGGAAAAGCAGAGACCGTCCTCGGAGAATTCGCATGGAGGATATCAAGAAGGCCTTTCCCTCACATTCGGAGAGTAGCATTCGAAAGCGGCTAAAGCTTTGTGCTGATTTCAAGCGCACAGGTATTTAAAGATTTTATGTGGTGGTCAGCTGTTCTTTTATGGTTTTGGAGTTCCAAGCAGAGCAGGAGGAGGGAACATCTCCTCCTGATACACCATTTTTGAAAACATCTATTTGAAGAAATGAAATGTAAGCTGATAGTGGGTTTGTTTATTTATTTATTTTAAATTTTGTTCAGCTTTTTAAAAATGTGCACTTTCTTTTGACACAAATGTGCCTGATGGTGAGAAATGACTAATGTTCAGACATTTTTTATAAAACTTTGCGCAATTATCTACTCACAAAGTAACAATGTACTACACCAACACGTGCATGTTTCCTCTGTGTTGTATTTTGCAACTGAATACATGCCAGTAGTCCCATCTTCATGAGTTTAACAGTGCTTTCAGTCTAATATTTATGATCTTTTTATATGCAGAATGATAAAAAGGTGTTAATACAAAGCTTTTTAGGCTAGCTATGGGGATAAGTAGTTTGAGGTGAGGAAGTGAGAGATAGATTTAATGATTTTACAATGTAGTATATACATTGAATGAGCATGAATGTGTGAGAATTTGTTGATGTAATGGGTGATGAGTTATGAGGTGTTGATTTAGACAAATGGAGAATGAAAGAACCTATCACTTCTAGTGATCTAAATGTCATGTTATTGTCATACTTGCTCCTTCTGCCAGCATAGCAGCAGGGTACCAAATCTTGAACACAGTTAGAATTATGATAGCATCCAGCATTTGTAGGAAACTACTTGGTGTTTGACTTGTGCATTTTTCAGGAATGGACTCAAATTGGTGGGTTTTAAAGCCAGATTTCAGATTGCCAACAGAGGAAGAGATCAGAGCAATGGTATCCCCAGAACAGTGCTGTGCTTATTACAGCATGATTGCAGCTGAGCAGCGACTGAAGGTAAACATTCCCTGTATGCTATAAGGCAAATTACTGACACGTAGCTCTGTGAAGGGTGAGGCTAGGTAAAACCTTCTGCCTAAAACAAATTTTGATATAAAGTAGGCAAACTAAAGCAATGACTACTGGGCAACTTGTTAAGTGTAAAAGGAAGTTGAATTTCTTGGAGAGACACATTATATTCTTTCAACCTGTTATTTAGATACTGAGTTAGCTATGCTCAAAGGTAGCAAAGTGAAGGTATGAGAAAGGACTTACGCTTCTACTTACATCTCTACAACAGGAAGTAACTGGTATGTGGCTGTAAGAAAGACTGGTTGGTTGGAGTGCAGTGTTTATTTACAGAGTTTCTCAAAATACTGGTCAGTTTGATATCAGTGATACTGTGGGTCAGTGAATCTTGCGAACAACTATCTGTGGAAGCATGCTTGTTCAGCATAAAGTCTCCACAGGAGATTCATAATACGCTTTATAGTAGATAGATCTCTCTTTAGTCCTAAGACTTTAGGTTCTCATTTTTTCCTAATATTTCTGTGTAGGATGCAGGTTATGGGGAGAAATCCTTCTTTGCACCAGAAGAAGAGAATGAAGAGGATTTCCAAATGAAGATTGATGATGAGGTACTGTCAGAATGATGCATAAGCATGCATAGCAATATATAAATCTGCATGGCAGGGGAGGAACATGTTGGACATATTTAAAGTAGGATTCATCAGATCAGATGTTCTTGTGACTTTTCCTAGGAACTCTGCTGCCAAGGTTATACCTGTGTTGGGGGACCCTTCTTGACAGATCCTTTCAGGACTATGCTTTTAGCCTTAAATGCTGGTATTGAATTATCTAGCATCTTTGCTCTTCATAGAGGTTTTATCAGGGCAGTTAAAGGATCAAGAAGTGGAATTCACCCTCATTATGTCAATAAATAAGTTCTCAGTATGGTTGGAAGAATACAAAATAAAAAGCTTGGAATTTTCCTTAGTGGTAGCAGGTTATGAGGACATGTTTCTCGTCTTGCTGGTAGGTGCGCACTGCTCCATGGAACACCACACGAGCTTTCATTGCTGCTATGAAGGGCAAGTGCCTCCTGGAAGTGACTGGTGTAGCAGATCCTACTGGTTGTGGTGAAGGATTTTCTTATGTGAAGATTCCAAACAAACCAACTCAGCAGAAGGTATAGTTTCCAAGGTTGGTTTGGACAAAAAGTGATAACTAAAAAGTCATGTGGGACAAATAGAATAAATACGAGGCATCAGGAAGAGAAATTGTCAGACGAGCCTAGGAAAGACTTATTTGATGACATTAATAGGCTGCATCTTCCTCTGAACAGGATGATAAAGAACCTCAGCCAGTGAAGAAGACAGTGACAGGGACAGATGCTGATCTGCGCCGACTTTCTCTTAAAAATGCCAAACAGCTTCTGCGTAAATTTGGAGTGCCTGAAGAGGAGGTGAGCATGATCCTGGAGTGCATTACAGAGTTCTCATCATTATGGATTCAGCAGCTGGATGTATATGTTTCTACTTTGACCTTGTGTGGAAAGGAGTTGAAATACATAGTCAGCTACCGCAAATGTATGCCTTTAAAGCCATGCTTTCCTCTTTCCAGATAAAGAAGCTGTCCAGGTGGGAAGTGATTGATGTGGTACGTACAATGTCTACAGAGCAGGCTCGTTCAGGGGAAGGTCCTATGAGCAAATTTGCACGTGGATCTCGGTTTTCTGTAGCAGAACATCAGGAGAGATACAAAGAAGAGTGTCAGCGCATCTTTGATTTACAAAATAAGTAAGTTCTTACCTGATGCTTCCAGCCTTGAATCCCACCCTGTCTCTCACACCTATAGTCCAGAACTATCTGCCTGGTGCTCACTGGTATGTAATGGTATAGGTGTTGATTCAACTGAATACAGCACTGAGAAAAAGGGCTGTAGCTGTTAATAGAAACATATGGTTAGCCTTAGTGTCTTGCTGTTACAGACCTTTTCGAAGGGTAGAATGAGTTGCATAGTCTGTCATATGCAATGGCATGTTCTGTAGATAAATAGTGTACCACCCTATTTTATTTTTTTTTTAACAACAGTTTGCCATCTGTCTCTAAAGAATCAGCTATGTCCTATTCTTCTGGCAGTTCTAAAGAATTCATGCATTACTACTACTTCTGGTCCAAGACCTGAGAGTGGGGAGAAAATATAGTACTGTTGATGATAAAACAATCAAGATATTGAAGATTGGCTTGGAACAATTGATCTTTTGGACACAGAGGGTTCCAGGAGGACTGAGATAGTAGTGATCTCCAACATTAATTTTCAAACCTTTGTGTCATTTTTACCTTTGTATTTCTGAGAAGGTAACAGGCTGATTTTTCTGGGGGGTGAGCTCCCTCACTTTCAAGGTGCCTTCTGTTTTAGGGTTCTAGAATCGACTGAGATCCTGTCAACAGACACAGATAGCAGTTCAGCTGAAGACAGTGACTTTGAAGAGATGGGAAAGAATATTGAGAACATGTTACAGAATAAGAAAACGAGTTCTCAGCTCTCTCGGGAAAGAGAAGAGCAGGAACGAAAGGAATTGCAAAGGATGCTTCTGGGAGAAGACAGTGGCAATGACAAAGAAAGAAGCAAAAAGGACAGGAGAGACAAAAAGGGGCTGTGTAAGTAACTGCAACATCCAGACTGTACCTGGGGAGGGATGCAGAAGTCTGTGTGCTGTACAGTGTGCTGATCTGGCCTCTCATAGAGGCAAGTGTGAATTCCTTGCAGTAAGGAAGAAACCTATACATTCTACATGTATAGACATGCATATATGGGCTTCTTCCTTCTCCTGAGCTGTTAGGGACTGAAAAAGCATTTAAAATGTTTTCTTTGTCCCATAGCTCTGCTTATTTTGAACTATAAAATTACTCTTATATGTCTTAAGATATTCACTGCTTGTTACCTAAGTTTCCTTTTTTGTGTGTGTGTGTGTATGTGTGTGTTTTTGAATAGTTTTCTCAAGATGTGTTCACAGATATTTCGTGCAAACACTTAGGGTACTCAAATTGGATCTTGTGTTTAAACACAGCTATGTATGTGAAACAAATACACACAATACATAAGCTGACATCTATGTCTGTTATACTGTGTGCTATAGCAATGTGTTTGGGAAGTAAATAGCTAGCGGCTAGATTTGTATCTTCTGGAGATGTGTTTATTTTAAGTGCATTCTAATAAGGAACTTGACATATTCTAACTTGTAGGTAAAGTGTTTGATCTGTGAATGAACTTCTGTCTGTTATGATTGATGCTCAAGACTAATATTATTTGGGGATGTATATGAACAAAATTGAGCTCTGCTGCACCTGGGTCAACATTATTGTTACTGTTTGAAACGTAGGTTGGGAACTAATTAAATAATTACTGGAATAATTTAGTAAGGGATATATAGAAGAATTGCTGATGATTGTTGACTTAGAAAAGATATCCAGTGTTACTTTGAACAAAATCTCTCAACCAAAACTGTGGATGGTGCAGCAAGATTCTGTGGTCACATGAGGCAAGGCTAGTTTTCTGGTTGTAACACTGGTTGGAGAACTAGATAATTGTTGACCTTTGGTTTCTGCTAGATATCCCTACCTATGATGAAACCCACTGTAACTAAGGAATCTGCAAGGCCATATTTCAGTTCCCTTACATGTTGCATTTGGGCATCTGCAGGTCCTTCATGACTGTACCTGTTCTTTCTGGCTTTATAATCTGTGTTAATAATTCAGTAGCTTACCTTTGGTTTTGATTGATATATCTCTTATTGATAAGAGAACATGAACAAGCAAGGGAAAGACTTCTGTTACTTAGGTTTTCTGAATTTGTGCCTTGAACAAAACTACCTTCTGAACTACCTTCTGTATTTAAATAATGAGTTTTCTACAGTGTGAAAGAAAATAAAACATCCTCTTTGTAGCATCAGCTTCAGGAGTCTCATCGAATTCTCACAAAGATGACGACACTGCCTCTGTAACCAGCCTTAATTCCTCTGCCACTGGCCGCCGCCTCAAAATCTATCGCACATTTAGAGATGAGGATGGCAAAGAATATGTGAGGTGTGAGACAGTTCGGAAACCCGCTGTAATTGATGCATACTGCCGAATACGGACTACCAAGGATGAAGAGTTCATGTATGATATATATGATTTTTTTCTTTTTGTTAATTTTTAACTTGGCCTATAGACTATTTCATTCTATGGGCAGTATGAAGAAATGTAGAATGGCAGCATGGAGAATTGAGTCAAAATCTGGCACTAATTGTGTAGAGAGATAGATATTTAATGCCTATTCATTTGGAGGATATTATGAATTTTGTGCAGTGATTGATCTGGCACATCATCAACTCAGATGATTAAAAACTTGTGTTTGTTTTTTTTTTTTTCCTCCACCTAGACGAAAGTTTGCTCTGTTTGATGAACAGCACCGTGAGGAGATGCGGAAGGAGCGGCGCAGGATCCAGGAACAATTAAGGCGATTAAAACGGAATCAAGAAAAGGAGAAACTCAAGGGCCCTCCAGAAAAGAAGCCCAAGAAAATGAAAGAGCGCCCAGACTTGAAAGTAAGCATATCCATTTGTGAAGCATACTAATAGGTCTTGGGTATGGAAGAAGTTTTCTGTTGTAGTTCTAAAGATCTGACTAGGGGACTTTATTGATACTTTGCCTCTAAATTAGGTGCCTGTGTATGAAGTCTGATCTGTCATCTTTCTTATATTTTTGTAGCTAAAATGTGGAGCATGTGGTGCAATTGGCCATATGAGGACTAATAAATTCTGCCCTCTTTACTACCAAACAAATGCCCCACCTTCTAATCCTGTTGCAATGACAGAGGAGCAGGAGGAAGAGCTGGAAAAAACAGTCATTCACAATGATAATGAGGAACTCATCAAAGTAGAAGGAACAAAAATAGTCCTGGGAAAACAACTGATTGAGAGGTAAGGGAAGAAGCTTACTACCCATAGTGATGGGTAGTAAGAAAAAGCAATTTAGAGCTTAGTGCTGAATACTCATACATATATTAATCGCAGGAATAAAGTGACAGGGATTTACACAGACTATTACTACAGTTATTTTGATTGTGTATTGGGTATTACAGCAGATGAGACTGAAGCCAAGACTGGGGGAGAAATGGTCTTGATTCACAAGAGGGTTAGAGAGTATATTATGCTTTTTTACTTTTACCTAGCGCGGATGAGGTTCGCAGGAAATCACTGGTCCTGAAGTTTCCTAAACAGCAGCTTCCTCCAAAGAAGAAGCGACGAGTAGGGACAACTGTTCACTGTGATTATCTGAATGTGAGTGAAGGTGTTACTGAGCTCATTACAGCATCTCTATTTCTGTTTGTACCAGTTAGCCATTTTCTTTACTGCTTCTGTGCATCCTCAGTATGCAACACAGATATGTGCCCAGTAAATTAATAAACTAAATTTCTTAGGATTTCTGTGGGTAAATACTTTTTGTCTTGGAACTGCCTTAATTTTTCTGCCTCTGATTTCTTCAGCGTCCTCATAAATCTATCCACCGACGGCGAACAGATCCCATGGTGACACTGTCATCCATTTTGGAGGGCATCATCAATGACATAAGGGATCTTCCTAATGTAAGTTTAAGCTGTAGGACCAAAAAGTAAGCAATACGATTAAAGTAGATTATGTGTTGTGGACACCAAAATTAAGCTTGGCTTTTCTGAGATGAGTGGTGTGACATCCATTTCCCACCCTGTCCTGTACACAGTTGCTGCCATAGTTTCATAAGTTATCTGAGCTCAGAATATTTTTGGCATGAAAACATCCATATAAGAAAATATTGTTAAATAGTTCTGTATGGATGTATATTTTCAGGCCCTATGATGTCTGTAGTTACATCCCCATCTCCACCCCATCTCACTAGCTATGCTAGTACTGTGTTAATAAACATTCATTTCTTCCTTTCCATCCTCAGACATACCCCTTTCATACACCTGTAAATCCAAAAGTTGTCAAAGATTATTATAAGATTATTACTCGGCCCATGGATTTGCAGACCTTGCGTGAAAATGTTCGTAAGCGGCAGTACCCATCCCGAGAAGAGTTCAGAGAACATCTGGAACTAATTGTTAAGAACAGTGCAACATACAATGGTAGGCTATTAACAACACAGGGAAACTGTGTTTCTGTCAATATGTTGTATATGTATGAGGTGTAGATCTTTTACACTTGGAAATAAAGCAGTAGAAAAGTAGGATAAATTCACTGTCAGATGGCAATAAAAAAAAAAGTGTTTTTCCAGATATATGTGAAAGACTATACTAATTTTAATGAGCTAATTCATAAATGAGAAGTGGACCCTAGCATTAACAATAACTAAATGATGACTGTGATGTAGAAACTGAAGTCCTGTGTATTCCCTTCATATAGACTGAAGCTAAGCAAACCACTGTTTTCGGGATAATACATGATGAATGTCTTTCCTTTTTGCTTTCAGACATGGATTGGTGGGGATATACTTCTGAAATTATTTTCACAATATTTTGCCTTCAGGGAATGAATCTTTCAGTACAAAAATGAATAGTTAATAGCTTTTTGAACCCATTTTCTTGGAGCATGGAACTTTATGAGTAGAGTTTGTTGTAATGAATTTGCATATTTTGATTCTTAGTTGCAATAGATTTTCCCCATTTGGGAAGGTCAAAAAGTTAAGTTTAAAAAGCCAAAAAGTGTAAGCATAAAAAAATCCCCAAAACCAAAAGCATGATAACATTTATTAGGACAGCTAAGTCCTAACAAAAAAGATAATTTTTTTATATAGCTCTGTTGCAAATAGTTGTTTCCATATCTGAGAAACTGTGAAATTATTTAAAGCTGTGGTTTTCTGAATGCTGCATACTGAGAATGTCCATCTTAACCTTCCTTAGCAGTTCTGCTTCACTGACCGTATTTAGTGAAGGAAGCAGAAATTTCATTAAATACACTCCAAAAGTTTGGCAATGGTGGAGGGCTTGGAGGCCAAACTTCCACGGGCACAGCTCCTTTCCTGTGGCGTTTCCAAACCTTGGCAGAATGTATACCAGATATGTGAATATATGCTACAAATAACCTTGTCTCATATAAAATCCTTACTAAACTATTTGTGTGTATTGAGAATGTGTTTGAGGATATACTTCCAACTGTGCTAGAAATATAATTAGTGATGCTTTGGGAGTAAATGTATTGCTATATTGTGACATAATTTGCCTTTTTAATTAGGCTGGAGTATCTCACTGTACTTGCTGTGTGCTTGCAGGGCCAAAACACTCACTGACACAGATATCTCAGTCTATGCTGGACCTGTGTGATGAAAAGCTAAAAGAGGCAAGTCTTGTAAATAAGTTGTGATAAAAGTGGAGAGGGAGAAATGGTCAGGGGTGGTTGAGGAGTTTGAGGATAAAGGATGTTAGTAGGCAAAACACAGGGCTTTAAGGAGAGTAGGAGAATAAGGGAGCTCCTCTCCTGACCTCAGGGTGTATTTGAATTTTCACAATTTTAAACAGTTCACATTAGTTTTTTCTCAAAAAGCAGATTCTTGTTTGTTACCCTAGTTACTTTACCTTGTATGTAGGCTTAGACTTAAGCTATTATACCTGTTTTTTACCAGTGTCTTCATAAAAATGAATGGGAGTCTCTTTGAGACAGAGTATCCTGATATTAATGGTTATTAATCTAGGTCAGACACAGATGTTCCTTACTCTTGTTGCAGAAGGAAGATAAACTGGCTCGATTAGAAAAAGCAATTAATCCCCTCCTGGATGATGATGATCAAGTGGCCTTTTCCTTCATTTTGGATAACATTGTCACTCAAAAGATGATGGCAGTCCCAGATGTACGTAGCTTGAGTAGAATGTGTGTTAAGTGCAAAATGTGCTGATTGTAGTCCTGTGGTTATATATTTACATTGTAGTTGTTCACAGGGAGCTGTCCTGTGATATTCTGACACACCTACACTCACCCCCTTCACTGCAGCAAAAGTCCAGAAGTGAAGGCTAGGTTCCATTTTTTTTATTTTATTTTTTCTTCCCTGCTGCTGTTATTCCTCTATAGTGCCTGTGTCAACATCCCATTAGTATGAAGTCACTGATTTTCATTAAGCATGGTAATTATAAAATATACTCTTCTGCTGCCTATAGCACTTGCTTTGGTAGATCTTGAAGCACTCTGCAAAGATAAGGTTTTCATACGCAAACAAAACCCAAGCTGATTTCTAATTGTTTAGTTTTACCAAGTGTTAGACTAGTTTGTTAGTATTAAAACCCCCAAACCCTTAAGCTTACCAAATAAAACTGGATAAGGACTTCACTGTTTATAATATATAGTGGGTATTATGCCTGATTTGAGTCAGGAAAAAGAGTGAATGAGAGAGAAAGCTTAATGCCTGTCCTCTTTAAAACTTTATTGGTTCCATTCTCTGTTGTTACCAAGTTCTCATTTCTGGTGTTTAGAAACAGATTTTAGAGTTCTGTACTATCATGCCATGATGAACTGTTAAACTGGTATATATAGACCCTGTTTTGAGATCAGACCTAGGTTTATATTCTTTGTTTATTATACAGCAATGAGTGTTCTTGATGGATACTGCAGTTATGTTGCAGACAGTGATATTAAATAGAAAAGTCCTGTGTGATCATTATTTTGTATTACCTGTTCCTACTGTCAAGCATGTATTAACAGGCCTAGTTAAAAATCCAACAGTTACATTTTTTTTCTGTGTTCCTCCTGAAGTGAAAGGACTGGATTCAAAGTGCCTTGTGATAAATACTTCCCATACATTTGGAATGTTAATCGGTTCTGGAGATTTGATTTATGAAATTTGCAGCCCAAACTGTAAAAAGTCATACATAGAAGCTTTCTAAACTTGTTTGGTTTCTTTCCTTCAGTCTTGGCCATTTCATCATCCAGTTAACAAAAAGTTTGTTCCTGATTATTACAAGGTGATTGCTAATCCAATGGATCTGGAGTCTATCCGCAAGGTGTGTAGCTTGAACTGAGCAGCCACTTTGACAGATGTTTAGATAAGATTACTTACTGGTTGACAATCTCTTCCAGAATATCTCCAAACACAAATACCAGAACAGAGACACTTTCCTGGATGATGTTAATCTCATCCTTGCCAACAGCATTAAGTACAATGGTAGGTGATGAAAATAAAGTTTCAGCTACCTTCTGTAGTTAAATAAATACATCTGGACACCTATTATGTAATACTGTAAAAGCCTGAAGCTGTGAATCCTGAGCTTGATTGTTGCTTTGCTTTGAGCAGTTAATATTTGGTGAGGATTTTCTATTTGTTTAATGCTCACCACTGCTTCAGTGATTGTTTTCTGGGAATTTCCTTGAACCTTCCTATCTCCTAAATAATATTTTTGATGCTGGAACAAACTGATGGCTCTTATGTTAGCTGTATATATGTTAGCTGCTATATATTTCTCCTTAGAAGGTATTGGGTTTTAGGGACCTGTTTCCTGAGAGTTCTGTAACCAAAATCAGACTTTGTCTCAACAGCTGAAACTGAGCAAATGACAGGATGCATAAAGAGATTTGTTTCTTACTACAGGGCCAGACAGTCAGTACACAAAGACAGCCCAGGAGATTGTAAACATCTGTTATCAAACTTTAGCTGAGGTATGTGGAAAATTGTATGGTAATATTTTTTTATGTTTGAATTTTCTATTCTGCAACTGTAGCAAATATCTTTATTCTTAGTATGATGAGCACCTGACTCAACTTGAGAGAGACATCTCTACTGCTAAGGAAGCAGCACTAGAGGAGGCAGATTTGGAAAGTCTTGAACCTATGACCCCTGGTCCCTACACTCCACAGGCAAGTGACTGAGCAAAGTTTTCACTTCCATTCTTTCAGTTTCAATCTCCTGGAGGTTTGATCTAGAGGTACTTCTTTGTTCACTGTTCTCCATCTGTCTGCAGTTTGTCTTTTAGTAGAATATGTTGTTAAATGCTGTGCTAACAGCTATTTTTTAAGGGTAATTATGAGAAGTGGTTATGATGCTTCAGAGAGTGAGATACCCAAGACAAGGTAATTCCCCAAGCAACTTGCAAATCTGGTCTCAAGATGAGTTCTGTATAGTCAAGTACAACTGAATGTTGATTGGAAATTCAAAAATGATGTAGTTGTAGCAGTTAGAAACCCTCAGAAGGAAAGCAGTGAAAAGGTAACTAGAGACCCGTTTGGTGGGGGTATTGTTGAAGAAACTTACTGCAATGAGCAAATAAACTGCCAAAAATGATGAGCAAAGATTACTCCTCTGCATTCTTTTGTGGGATTCTTTGGATTTCTTTATTTTGCTTCTAACAGAAGCAAACACTTTTTACTCTTCATTATTTTATAGCAGCCAATTGCATGTGTCAGTTATTCTGTATGAATTATAGACCAAATTGGAAGCATAATTTATACTGGAGATTGTATGACAGACTGCTTTTTCAGTGTGTACAGTTTGTCAAAGCTATTTAGACTTTTTTTTTTTTATGCTTCTTCTTGCCTCTGGCTGTTTGGTTGTTTTTAAAAACATGAGTAAAAAATTTTCATCAGGAATGACATGTCCATTCCTGAAAAATAAAATTTCCTTTGGATTTTGCCTGATCAATTAGGTAGTGGTTTAGGGAATAGCATCCTAGTGTCTGAGATGTGCCTCTTGTTTATTTGGAAAAATTGTTGAAGTTCCTAAACCTTGGGAGTGATCTCTATGCTAATAACTGAATGACCAAAATTAAAATGTTGTTTACCAAGTGTAGGAAGACAGAGCAAAGCTTTCTTTGTAGTTCTTCATCCCAACTGTAGACCAAAAATGTTTCTATTCTGTGCAAGTCTGGTGTCATTACTTCTAGAAAGTTGCATTTAATTTTAGTAAAGTCAGAGCACAAAAGAGGGGCTTGAAGTTCAGGAGCAATTCAAGATATTATAAAGATTAATTTAAAGAGAAAAATGATCTGAAAATTTCTTTAGGCAATAAGTATACAGAGATGATACGGCTGCAGCCAGGGTAGCAGGCTACAATTTCAGTGCAGTAATTAACAAACCTCCATCCATCTCTCTGTACACAAAAAACCCCACACCAGAATAGACCATTGTAGGAAGCTAGAAAGAACTTGTTTAGAATTATGATTGAATTCAGTGGGGTGGGAATACCAGCATTGAGTATTGTGGAAAAAGTACTTCCTGTCAATGGGAAGTGTCAGGCTCCAAGGGAGTCTTTGGTGATTAGTTGTTGAAACTATCTATTGACACATTTCAAGGAGGATTAGATGGAATCAAGGATGATACAAGTACCTCAGAGAATGGGGGACAGAAATATCACTCTTGATGGTTTCCTTCCCAAGAGCGGTATTGTTCTGCTTTTTTTCCAAGTTGGTGATCAGGAGAGAAGAAAAGACACCTGAGCAGTGAACTACCTATTACTTTTTCTGCTTCTCTGTGCTTGCTAAAGGAGAGCGCTTTCTGAGCTCCACTTTTGAACTTGTCATCTGAAGGCCAGCCTTTGCTTCTTGGCTCGAGATAACACTCCTACTTCTCACACTCCCAGACTTGACACAGATGGCAGGTCTGGTGATGGTTGCTTGGCTTTTAGTTTGCTTTATTTCAAACGCAGTTGTTATGAGTAATATTCAGCTCCCTCTGTGTGTCTTCAGGAGTTACACTCCAGGACAAAAAAAGCACATGCAGCAAGTAGAGAGCTGTCTGTGGTTTACATGTTTGTTTAAATTCTTAGGAAGCCTATTTTGCCCAATTTAAATGGTATTGCTGCTGCTTTTTAGACTTTCAGGTTTGTCATGATATATCAACTGTATTAAAAGGGTATTTTATCTGAATCCTAATCTGTAGCTCCTTATTAACTCCTCCTGTAGCTCCTTATTCAGAAGTCAAAAGGCATGCAGACTACAAATTCGCTTTTAGTACACTCTTTAGTACAACATTTTTGTTGCTTTTGTCAGCTTTAGGGACTATTGAGACAGTGATTTACATAGAATTGAAGTTGAAGCTTTGCTGTTTCATGTGTGATAGACTTTTCCCACTTCTGATAACATCATTTGTGGTTGAAAGACTATTTCCATTGTAGAAATGGAAATGAAAATGGCCATGCTGAGTCAAAACCAAAGGTTGATGTAATCAAATAGTCTCTTTCTGTCAGGGACCAGAAGTAAGTGGATGCAAACATATGGTGATCCTTCTTACAGTGAAGCCTCTCTGTTTCTGGCAATTGGCTGTTCAGACACCTTAAACTGATGTTGCATCTGGACCATTGTATTTATGAGCTGCAAAAAGGCCCATTCTCTATAAATCTTATCTAATTTTTAACTCCATCTATGATTTTAACCTCTGCAGGATTGCACTGCATTGAAATACTGACTTCTATTTTAAGATCTGCTCTTTGGCAAACTTCAAACCTGAGGTTGTGAGCCACTGTATTTTATTCTTGAAGAACAAACATGGTAAATAGCTGTTTTGGTCAAAAAAAGTGTTTAATAATATAAACACTGTGCCCAAAAATGCATTTAAGTCCTGAAATCCCAGCCTTGCCTCAAGATACTGTTCTAGTCTCAGTTCAGTGCCTGAGAATGTTATGTCTCCTGTTTCCATATATACTTTAGCCACCTGATTTGTATGATACCAACACTTCCCTCAGTATGTCACATGATGCTTCAGTCTATCAAGATGAGAGCAATTTGTCTGCTATGGACACTCCCATCACTTCCCCAGAGAAGCGAGGAACTCAGGTCAGAATCCTCCATTTTTTCATGTCATTGGAGTGTTGGGTTGTATAAGCAAATTACTGAAAGGAGGCAATTACTTCGTAGGAAACATGTGACAAAGATCAGAAGGTTTTGCAAGCAGAGAAGGGAATTAATTTCAAGGGTTGCACATTTCCTTTCAGTTTCACTGCTCTGAGTGAAAAAGAAGAATTTAAAGAGTACTGGGAATTGAGATACTGCAAAGCAAAGAATAGAAAATCAAAAGCTGCAAAAGAATCTGCTTAAGGCCAGGTATTTGTTTGCTTCACTACTTCTGAGAGTAGAAACCTGTTGACTCATGCTGCAAAGGGCTAATACGCAATCTGTTGTTGAATAGCAAAATGGTGAAGTTATTCTACAAATTTGGAAGGTGATTTTTATGATAGATTATTATGGTTGCATCTTGTCACAATTAGCTGTACAAATGCCTAGGAAGAGAATGTTGCAGCTATAGATATCTTATAGTAGTAAATTAAAAAAAAAAGAAGCAGATGAGTTAAATGTATTGAATCATTATAAATAACTTGTTAGAGTTACCACAGAATATTTTTTTCTTAGTCTGTACCAAACAATAACAATTAGGGAATAGCAGAAGGAGATGCAGTAATATGACAATGAAAATAAATTGCTAGAAGGAAGAAGGTGAGGAGGGCCACCAGACTGAAAGTGGTATCAGAAAAATTAGTGAAAGCTACTCTAATCAGTCCAGACAAACAGAGATTGAATATGAATAGTTCTGCCTAGTGTTGTGGCTGCCCATAGTTTTGAGAATGCCTTCTAGGTTTAGAATCTTCAACCTTCAATTTATAGTATTAGGGACAGAATCTGCATGCACTTCCTACCTTGAATTTGTGGTGGCAGAGGGAAGAATGGGAAAGAGAAGGGCAGGAGAAGATTTCTTGAAAACTGCTGCCTGCTTTTAAAGTATTTTGAGAAGAAAAGCACTCTATAAGATCTAGTGGTGTTTTCCAGAAACAGGTAGGTAAAGAAAGAACTCTGGTGCTGTAAGGCTGGAGATTCCCTTTTCAAGAATGAGCGCATAGGATGAAAGTTTGTGGAGGCTGTGTGCTTTCTGATCTTGGAATAAAGACAGAAAGGTTCCTTCCTCTGAGAGTGATACATACATAACTTTTCCTTTTTGACCCCACCCCCCACACGTACTCCCACATCTGTCATTGTGGTCCATATGTCAGTCAGTGTACCCTTTGGTTTATGTCCAGTAGTGCATTCCTCAATTATATTGCTATTTGTGTTCCCCATTCAGATGCGCCAGGGGCGAGGCAGGCTGGGCGAGGAAGACTCTGATGTAGATATTGAAGGGTTTGATGAGGATGATGATGGGAAACCAAAGACTCCAGCCCCAGTGAGTATATTTACAGAAATCCCAGTCACAGTCCTGTGTGTTGACTTGTGTTAGAAGTCTCCATAGTATGAGGATTGTTTGCTCTGTCTGCCACCTTGCAAGACAGCAGTATGCATAGCAATAGCTAGACTCTGAATACTTCAGAATGAACAGTGTGATACATAATAGGCATAATATGAATATAATATAAATACATTATGTTTTATTATAATATTAATATAACTAATGACAGGGATAATGATAATATATGTTGTTTGATCTTCATTATCCCTGTTCTGTATGACCTAGGAAGTTGAAGATGCTGACGGTGACCTTGCCGATGAAGAAGAAGGATCAGGCCAGCAGCCCCAGGCCAGTGTCCTCTATGAAGATTTGCTCATGTCAGATGGAGAGGATGATGATGATGGGAGTGATGAAGAAGGAGATAATCCTTTCTCATGTAGGTGTCCTTTTTATAAAAAAGTTGAATAGGAAATGGTTGTTCACATGCTTCCATTAAAAAAAAACACGCAGTAGAGAGCATAGAGCGTAAGTAGGATATTTAGACCAGGTAGTCTAGTAGTCAAAGAGAGTCGTAATGGCAAGGTGAGTAAACTGGAGGACCATAAATTGAAATAAAGTGTGGAATAGGAGTGCTGTAAATACAGACACAGAAGAAAGCAGAGTTAAGATAAGGTCTAGTTGATTGTATTTCATAAAGTGAAACTGCACATGATTTTGAGAAGACTGGGACTATGATGTGGTGTGCAGAAACAGGAACATGCAGTTTAGTAAAAGCACAACATTTATTTTGATATGAAAGAGTGTGGTTAATGTTATGAAAAAATGGAAGATGGGTCTAAATGTTCTTCAGATTGTTTCCCTGTTTTACTAAAAAACTTGACCTGCAGAAAAATTTATGGTGGTATTTAGCAATGGATTCTGAAAATTATTAGGAAGAGAGGGGAATTACTCAGACTAGATAAGAAAATAAGGCCTTTTTGAGTAATGGTGGTAATAAGATTACATTGGAGTAATGTAAAAATCGTGGGTACTCAGTAAGTGGCATCAACTTGCAGATGTCCTTTCTGCTGCCTTGTGGAGAACTACTTTGTATACAATCCTTACAGCCAATATTGTAGTCTTTGAACAAAGACAATGGGTATGTAACTAACAACAAAACTTGATTTGTGACCAAATGTTGGTTTACTACTCAGCTATCCAGTTGAGTGAGAGTGGCAGTGACTCAGATGTGGAGCCCAATGCAGTGAGACCTAAACAACCTCATGTTCTTCAAGAGAACACACGAATGGGCATGGACAACGAAGAAAGCATGATGTCTTATGAAGGAGATGGTGGGGAGACATCTCATGTTATGGAGGACAGTAATATCAGGTAATTAGGGCTTAGAATCTTGTTAAAATAATTCTTCAAAACAAAATGCCTTCTCTTAAATATTTCTCATGTGTTTATCATAAAAAGCTGAAGAATATCTCCTGTTATTTTCTTTTAACTTTTGTCACTGCTTTTAGTGTTGCAACCATAGTTACTATAATTGCAATTTAGTTCTTATTGGCAGAAATTTGGTTTTGACATTAGATTTTCATGAATATGAATGTTGTTTATATTAAAGAAAAATGTTCTTTCATGTAAGTTTGATAATTTACTGTACAGAGTTGTTTCTGAAGGCAGGAAAAATAAAGGTGTTTGTAGGTTGTCTCAGTAACTACATGGTGCCTTTAAAGACAAAGATGATTTAGCTTTGTGTTTGGTTTGTGGTGTGTTTTTTCAGGTTGGGGGGTTTTGTGTTTTGTGTTTTTTAAATTTTATTCCCTCTGAGAATAAGCATTTAACTACTTAAAAGGAAACTGCTTAATTAAGTCCAGAAGACTAAAAATAAGAATATGCATGTTCCGTATTTTGGAAGGAGTTACATTATTAGAAAAGGACAAGTACAGCAGTATCAGCTTTTTTTTTTTTTTTTTTTCATTCAGTTCAGAGAATATTGACCCACTCTTCCTTCCATGGCCATTTTGTAGGGTATTAGCATGAGATTAATTGTTCTTTTTCCACTGGAATTAAGTCTGTTAGTGCTATTATTGATACTTGCTAATAGGTAGTTATGCTGAGTCAGGGAAGTGCTTGGTCCAGACTAGTACCTTGACAATAGTCAGCAGAAAATGCTAGAGAAGATGAAGAAACTGGACTTTCTGCCTTTCTGTTTGTAGTAGAGGTTACAGATGGAAGGTATTGATATGTTTTTCTTGCCCTGAAGTGGGATGAGATAGACTACTGTTTCAACAGAAAAACTTTCTTTATTTTAAAAAGATGGCCACTGATGGAATTGGAAGTGCACAGTTCCCTGACGACTTCAAGCTAGGGAACTTCTACAATACTTAAATACAGCATTGTTGGTATCAGCAGCTGATTTGAAATGATGCTTCTTCTTCTAGTTATGGCAGCTATGAAGAGCCAGACCCAAAATCCAACACAAGAGATACAAGTTTCAGCAGCATTGGAGGGTATGATATCTCAGAGGAGGAGGAGGAGGAGGAGGAAGAACGCCAGCGCTGTGGTCCAAGTGTGTTAAGTCAGGTCCATCTGTCTGAAGATGAGGAAGACAGTGAGGATTTTCATTCCATTGCAGGAGACAGTGACCTGGACTCAGATGAATAAACTTGCTTTCTTGAGATAATGGTCATCTTTGGCTACTCTTGGTTCCTGGATTTCTCTTGTCCCAGCTCGGTATAAGGAGCAGTGTAGTGTGAAATGTAACAAGAAATTACTTTTTTAAAAAATAGTATTTTAGTTGGTTATAAAACATGTTATGTGACTGAGTAAATGGTGAAAAATTAAGCTTTGGTCAAGCATGTCCTGCAGATGTTTTGAGTAGTAGCCTGTACTAGTTCCAGAATCAAAATGAAGCTTTGTATGGTTTGTTCTTTGGTGTTTATAGACATAAAATAGTGCTTATAAATACTGGCCTGTTGGATACAGGCATGTCTGTCAAGAAAGAAAACTCTTGCTCAGAATAAAATACCTGCTAGTATATGACTAGAAAACAATTTTCATTTCATAAAGTGAAGATTTTTCTCCGGAAGCACAGCATGAATTCAGTGTATGAAGTCTTCAGTGTATGAACCCTAGACTGGTTTTTGATTAATTGCCTAACGACTTTACTGAAGTACTCAAATAGCTGCCCTGTGGTTGTTTCTGGTTGTGTGTGTTTTTGTTGTGTTTGTTTTTTTTTTTTTTTTTTTTTTTTTTTTTCTTT
>VWZY01008022.1:224269-249360 GCA_013399075.1 Chloroceryle aenea
CGCCCTCGCGGGCCAGTGTGCGCCGGGTGCCAGCAGAGCCGCGGAGGCCAGGTCCTGCTCTCTTCCGGTCCTGCACCGCGTCCTGCGCCCCGCGGGGCCGCGCCTGCCTCGCCCTGAAAGCGGCGCTCTGCTCGTCGGGACCGCTCCCAGCGGAACTTTCCAGAAGCGGCCGCCTGGGCGAGGCGGTGGTTCCTGGGTGCGACCTTGCTGCCTTTGTGTTTGTCTCTACTCGTCTTGGGGCGCCGACGGGCCGTCGCGGCCTGCCGACGGACCCAGGTTCGTCCCACGGCCGGCTTCTGTCGGCGGTGCCCGGCCCGCATCCTGCGAGCTGTTCCTGGAGGAGCATGGCACGATAAGCATAGTGAGGTGCTCTCTTAAATTTAACGGAGTATCAGATGACGCGTTTTAGTAGAGGACGAAATAGGGTAAAAACCTGACCCAAAACGGACGTTGACTGGGCTTGCTACACTCGAGGAGCAAGTCTTTTGTGGCATAGCAGAGAACAGTGGCAGTGCAGTGTAGTGCTCTTCCTGACAGTAGGATAGCGTGCTGTAGCTAAGAAAGATTCTAGTTAGCGTTTAGTTTACAGATCCAGAAGTCCGTGGACAGGGGAGAGAATAGACGAAATCTTGCTTTCCCTGTAGAACAACCAAAGAAAAAAATTATTCTGCTTACTGAAAGAATGAAAAGAAAACACAGACAACAAAAATCCCCCAGACTTTGAGGGCTTCTGTAACTAGAGAGAAGGTCATGTCATTGAATGTATTAGGCTTTTCCAAGGTCATAAGTCAAAGCATGTAGCACAAGCTAGCCTGGGTACATAAATTCATGTATATAAGGCTTGATAGGATTCTTGAGGCTCTGACTCTCCGCTGTAATTATTTTCTTTAGAAATTGATTCAGTGAGGAGCCATTGATGGCTGTGTTACAGGCTCTTTGGGTCATAGAACTTTCCTTCCAGCCAACTTTGATTTGCGAATGGAAACCACCTTTGGTGTTTAACTGACTTTGGTGCTTTTGTTAACAGTTACTATTCCCAAGTGTTAAATACAGTATTTCTGTGATGCCTTCTACCTTGCTCTGAGAGTTGCAACTTAAGTTTCACTTTTTGCTTAAGTAGGTAAAACGCAGCATTTAGGTAAGGGTTGGAAGCTTCTTTCCAAGTGGGTATAAGAATTTAACTTTAATCTTTAACTCTGTGTTTTTGTGATTTTTATTTTTTTTTTAGCTTTGAAATTTAATAATGACATGGGAATTTATTTGAAGAAATTTTTCATTTAGGTCCATGGGGCATGCTCTTCCACTATCATGCTTCCCTATGTTTGTACCATCAGCAGAACTTGAAAGTACAACAGCTGCCAGAGGGGCTAAACCTGTGAGGCTGTTAATGGCAGAAGGAGTGAGAGAGGAACAGTATGTTGGTACTCTGGTATCATTATTACTGTCAGCACCTTGGACTTTCAGAAATGGTCTTGGCATTCTCATGTTGAATAACAGTTATGTCTGTTTATTGCCATTAGGTTTAATCAAATACTGAAGTCCACTTTTCTCATAGTCATGGTTCAGAAGCACTAAGCTAAGCTCTAGAAAACAGGAATCTAGTCTGGATACTTGGTAAATTGTCAAGTGTCTGGAAGTGAGTAGCTTTGTGTAGTTCCTGCTTACTGTGAAACATTTAAAAGTTCTTGGCACTGACAGAGGCAATACACTACCTTGAAAAACAACTTCAGTTTTCATGTAGAATTTGCAATCTCATCTTCAAAACCTGCTAGTGCTAAAATGCAATTTTGAAAATTTAAAGAAGTGTCATCAGTACCAATTTCATAAAATAAACATTAGATAATAACTGTACTAAATATTTTTGTGATTCTTTCCCTAAAGTTTTCACAAATTAATTGAGTCTCAGAGGATTTTTTTGTAGTACCTAACTACAAAGATATATGTACTTGGATATTGTGGTGCTTCCTGGTATTAAGAAGGATTTATTTGTTTTGTCTAAATTCAGAATTTTAAAACTTTGTAGGTCCAGATGGGGAAAGGTTTTGTGAATGGAATTAAGTGACAGTAGAGTACTGGAAATACTGGACTTCAGGAGAAAGAAAAAAAGATACTTGCAATGATCAGATCTTTTTAATCGTGAGTCACTGGTATAAAGGCAGAATTTGAAGGCCAACATTTCTTTTTACATGAATGGTTACGTTTTTTCCAAGGTGCACTTGTTGATATCTTAATACAGAACTGTGCTTTGTAAGACATTTTACTTTTTATGCTTAAGATTGTTTTGTCTAAAACAGGTGGTGGTTTGTTTATTTTTGCTCTTCACAATTTTATCTGTGATACTAAAGAAATTTTGTTGCTCTTGTTCCAGACAGGCTTCCAGAAGCAGTAACTCCTTTCCTGTACCCTGTCTGTTTAATGGTTCCTTGTGTAGGCCAGTTGCATAATCACTGAAGTGTGTGTGTCTCATCAGATACTGTTCCAAGGCCAGTGACTCTTTTGCCAAGGAATTTTTACTCCTAGAGAATGTGGCATTGCAGAGGATTCAAGGAATGTGGCACAGCAAAACTTTCTTTTGTTCAAGTCCTTTGAAGTCTGGTCTGCTGTCCTTATTTTCTGTTATTACAACTTGTTTTTAATACTACAAAGCATAAGATTTACAGTCTTGGGGGAGAGTGACTAGAGTCATTGTTCTGTTAGCAGCACTTAGGCTGTTGTGATCTAAAGCACAATATTATGTCAGGAATCTCTTTATATTTCAAGAGTAATGGAAAACGATAGGCTTAGAAATATTTCATAGTCATTACAGTCTACATGTTTCCTGTTATTAGCTGATGAAATCTTAGGCTTCTACAGATAATTTTAGAATAGTAACATGTTAAGGCATGAGGATTGGAGAGTTCAAATTACGATGTGCTGTAGTGTTTTATGTAACTTAAAGTATTTTCATCTTTCAGATGTGTAATCTTTTTCATGTTGTTTTGATTTGGTGTGTGTGTTTTGGCCTTTTTTTTTTTCTGTTTGTTTATTTTGTTCCTATTATCTAACTTTTTGTTTTCCCCCCTTAAATGTTTTGGTGATTCTCCAGAACCAACGAAACGTATGCTTTCCTTCCAAGGGTTAGCGGAGTTGGCTCATCGTGAGTATCAGGCAGGAGACTTTGAAGCAGCAGAGAGACACTGCATGCAACTTTGGAGACAAGAGCCTGATAATACTGGTGTGCTTTTATTACTGTCGTCCATTCATTTCCAGTGTCGCAGACTGGACAGGTAGGACTTAAGGTCTTCTGTCAAGCTTTGTAGTTGCACCTCTAATAGTACAGAGCATAGCTGACAAAAGTTCTATTCTAACATAGATATTTTTAAATATATTTTTTTTGTTGTTGTTAATCACCAAACACAAATAGTGACTAACCTAATGGCAGCAGTAAGGACTGGTCAAAACCTGTATTATTGTTTCTGTTTTTGTTAGGGTAAGAGAAATAAAAAATGGAATCACTAGCTTTACAACAAGCAAAAATCTTGCTGTTATTTGCATGTTATTTTAATATTGTACATGTTAATATTGTAGTGTTAGTAACGCTTGTGTACTAGGGGTATTTACATGTTTAAACATGGGCTTTTGTTTGTTTATTCCACCTGAAATGTGGGGAGGGTTGGTGTGTATTGTTTGTTTGGTTGTTTTTGTGTGTGTGGGGGGTTTGCTTGGTTTGTTTAAGTTGCAAGACTGATTGCTTGCTGTTAAACAGTATGATTAGTTATGGACTTTTGTCATCTGAAAGTTGTCTCTGTCTTCTTTCTGCTGGGCTCTTCCTGATTTTGCTTTGTGTGCATGAAGCATTTTGAACTTGTTCTAGATGTAAATCTGCATGTTCTGGTGAAGAAAGAACTCTTTACTGAGATTTAATAGGCTTCTGAATGAAGTTGTAATAACAGTTTAGATATGGGAAAATAAAATGCCGGAGGGTGCAACAGAATTTTATACTACATCTGTCAGCTCTGTCCTGCTTCTTGAGTGCAACATCGCTTAAAGCTGAAGAATATTGGAAGATACTTCACAGGATTTCTGTACTGTTTTCTCTAAGTGCATTAAGTTCAGGTTTGGTGAACCCTACTGATAGCTAATGAGAGTTGTCCATGTTCAGTAAACTTTAAAATAGGAACAGGTGAGGTGATAGTTTAAGCTAGAAAAAGCTACAAGTACAAGGCAGTTCTTCTAAGTCTACTTTTATTTGCTGTATGTATAGCTCGCTTAAGCATGAATGTTCATTAAGTGACTAGGTAAACAATCAAACACTGCAAGTAAAGGGTAGGCTGATCTTTTTGGGGCTAACTTGTCTAATCTTCTTCAGGTCTGCCCACTTCAGTACTTTGGCTATTAAACAGAATCCACTGTTAGCCGAAGCCTACTCAAATCTAGGCAATGTGTACAAGGAACGTGGACAGCTGCAAGAAGCAATTGAACATTACAGACATGCGCTACGCCTCAAACCAGATTTCATTGATGGATATATTAATTTGGCTGCTGCGCTGGTAGCTGCAGGTGATATGGAAGGAGCAGTACAGGCATATGTGTCTGCCCTTCAGTACAATCCTGTAAGTAACATTTTATAGAAGAGCTCCATAGTTTAGTACTCTCCCAGGATGCAGAAATTTCATGGTGATGACTGTTGCCTTGGTTAAATTTCCACTGTGGATTTACTTACAGAAGCATCACTGTGTTTTATAGGCTGGAGCTGACTATATCTATAAGTGACTCCTGTAAAATACATGTGATGTTTCGATTTTTGATTGTAACAGTTCTGATTGACATTTTTAGTAAAGAGTATTTCAGACTGTATCCTGTTTATTTTGCATTGTACACAAATAATTTGTATAGTAATAAGCACAGCAAAGGTATCTGTTTGCTATTGAGTCATATTTTTCAAAAATGTCAAAAAGTTAAATATTTAAAATGCAACATGAACTTGGTGTGCATATATTCTTTTTTCCATTGGAAAATTAAATGCAAACCTAGTACAAGAAATGTTCAGAATCTTGATTGGTTATTCTTCAGCCTAGATGAACTTAACCAACTTAATGTGAAGTGGTGTGAGTAGCAGAGTTTATGCACTGGTTAGAAATACTGTGAGGGTGTTCTATTACAGCAGTTGAGTTTTGTTTAGGATGCAGGGGCAAAATCACTATATACAGTCAAATTAACAGTCATAATGGCAGTGGTGTAAGTTAAGAATATAGGTTGTGCTTTGGAAAAAAGCTTCAAATACTTGTGTATGGAAAAAGAATTTAAGTTCATTTTGGGTGATTAGGGCTTTTTCTTGTTTCTGTATGAAAAGGAAGTGTATGAAATACTACTTTCTTTTCCTCCTTCTTTACAGTTGTATTTTTACAGTACTGAAATCAGTAGGTTTATATGTTAACTGTAATGTTAGGTCAAGAAAAATAACTTACATTTGTGAAGTGTTAAGAATTAAAAATAATCTGTAGAGGTGTTCCTTTGCATTTTCTTTGTTAAAACCTTAATGGTATCTGAACTGCTGAATCTGATAGTGTGACTTGATTTTTCAGGACTTGTACTGTGTTCGTAGTGACCTGGGGAACCTGCTCAAAGCCCTGGGTCGCTTGGAAGAAGCCAAGGTAGGTGTTAGGTAGAATACATGTAAATGTCAGTGTTTTGAAAACTTGAACTTTGCACCAAGTCTTCAAATCTGCATTGATCTACAGACAGTCTGAGAAGCTAATGAAAAACTGAAGGCACTGACATCTCAGAGTAGTTGCAGGGCAAGATATGGCATGTCCATGTTTAAAAGTTGGTTTAAATCAAGAAATGGAACATTATCAAGCCTTTCTGCTGAACTAGACTATCTGGTACCATTCTGAAGTTTTGGGCAGGGGCTCCATCATGCTCTTATCTGGAAATAAGTAAAAGTCCTTCAAACCTGAGGCTTGCCTGCTGGTGCCAAGCAGAGAGCCTGTGGTTAGCTCAAGATCCCTGTTCGATGCAGGTGCTATTGAAAATGCTGCTTTTCTAAAGTCCTTTGTGGCTTGTAAGTGGAGAAGAAACATCCAAATGTTACCTTGTAATACTGGCTTTTAAAGATTTTTACTCTTTTAACTTTTCCCTTCCCTTGATAGTGGAAGAAAGGCTAGTAAACGATCAATAGCTGCAGTGTGCAAACCCCCTAAATATCTTTTATTCATGTTTTCCCTCTCCCATCCCCCAAAATAAAAAAATCAGATGGACAAAGCTGGTTTGTTTGGGAAATGAACTGATCAAAAGAAAACTTGCTGTAGTGGAAAGGTGGCTTCTAGCAGTCTTGTGTTTTCTAAACTGAGAATTTGAACACCAAGATGAGTTTGAAATTCTTGGCATGTTAAAACTTGGATTGCACAAAGAAATCGTCTTGTTACAAGCCATCTTACGCGTCCGCGCTGCAGGGGTGAGGAGTGTGGAGAAATCGGAAACAATCTGGACTCCATGTCTGTCACTCCAAGCCCCACGCGCATGCTAAAAAGTGGAGTGTATGAACAGCGTAGCTGTCTGTTTGGCTGCAGCACCATTTGGGGAGGGTTATGATCTTTTTGGGGTAATGGGGAGTGCAGTTTCAAAGTTAATTACTGTTTTAATTTATCTTAACAACTTGGATGTGTGTAGCATCCTAGGGCAGCCTAATTGATTTGGACGGATCCAGGTTGAAAATACTTCGTAGCCACATTTAGAGTTTAAACAGTCTTTAGAGACACTTGGTTCTCAGCCCACCAAGCGGACAGCTAACATGAACTGCACTTCACTGCAGCTTTAGTGTGACTGGTATAGGCCAAGACACTGCGCCTGCCTTAGGTTGCTGACCTCTTTGTTTCAGAGCTCTGGAGACACGTAGTTTGAAAGTGTTATTCCGTTCTGTGAGAACTTAATAAATAAGGAAAAACATCTTGAGTAAATTGAAATGTGTTTCTTTGGTTATCAGTCCATTTGAAAGATCAAGCCAGCAGATTCCTTACAGTTTGAACTAAAACTGAATTTCTTTGTAGACATTTCAGAGCCTTTCTTCCAAAAAATCCCCAGCCAGCCCCTGCTGTATGCAGTTGCCCTGATTAACCCTCTCCCTTCTGCATGTCTCCCTTGTTACAGACAGATTGTCCTCATTCCCATGTGTTAAGACATATCCAAAAAAATGCAATTGCTTTGTTGAACTCTTACTAATGATCTTGTTTTATTTTCTCTCTTGTTTTTGGTTTTTTCACCACTGATATTGTATTTAGAAGGTTTCAGGTGGGTGAAACCTCCTATTCCATGCGTAAGGTGCCTCGCTGAAGGGAGCTCGAGGCCTGGATCTAGGGCAGACACACACCTCCTCCTCCTCTTCCAGCAAGGAACGCACCGAAAAGTCACATGATGAGAAATATGGTAACGGGTTTGTAACTGCCACAGCAAAACCATTTGCCTCCATGCCTGAATCTTCTGTCTTGTGGCTTCAGAAACAGCTTAAAATACTTAATTACAAGCAAGTAATGTAAGAATATTTTATACTAGTAGCCACAAATTCTTTCAAAGAAATAAAGTAAAAGTAAATTAAAATATTTCTTTTTTAAAGAAATAATTGGAGATAGTTAATAGTAAAAGCTTCTAACTCTTCTGGTTGTTCATTTTTTTTCCTTTTTCTTCTTTGTTTGGATTGCAGCATTCTGCTCTTCTGATGATGCGCTGTGATCCTGCAGTAGCGCAAAGGCTGCGCAGCGGTAACGCGCATTGCGTGCGATTAAGCCCTTGTGAACGGTTGACTAGATGATTAATCTCTGATTGGGTAATGCCCAAGCTCCGGGCTGTAGCCTTTTGGATAAAATTGGGTTGTAACGCGTTTATAGAGTGCAGACATCAAATTTAATGTGTGAGTTTCTGTATGGGCCTGTCTGGTAGATTAATGATTCTGGTTGGCCGTTCACTGGACCTAGGGGCAATCCATATAGCAAAGCAGTTCGCAGCGATAGCGTGGCGCCGTGCTTTAGGATGCGCAGCGATTTCTTGCGCTTGCATTACAGGGACCTAAACCTTCATGCAATCCTGTCATTTGAGGTTTTGAAGCTGGAGATGATTGAAGGTATTTGAAGAAACTTGAAAATTCGATAGAAATTGTGTGTCATCTCACTTGACAAGGACAATTTAAGCAGAAGAATGGGTTCATCTTTTTCAGTAGTTTTTCCTGATTTTTTTTTTAAGTAATTTCTCTCTGTTCTAGATTATTTTACAATTTAAAATTTGACTTCGCAGCAGAGTTAGTTTTAGACAGTAATTTCTTGGATTTTATGCACTTAAGGGTTGCCAGATGCTTTTGCTGAACTACTTGAATTTTCCAAGATGATTTCTGTGGTGACCTGCTATCTAAAGGCATGTTTTTGTTGTCAGCATAACTGAAAAATGGTGGGCTTGCACATGGGTTTTGGTTTGCGCTGGCGCAGGATCAACAACAGTTTGCAGCGCATTAGTTTTGGCGCAAGCTAGCCTATACTGCAGGGTCACTTTTGACTGGTTAGAGAAGGCATACTAACAATTACTTTTCCTTATTTTTTTTCTTTTTACAAATATTCCCCTTCCCTTGTATCTCTCTTCTTTAACTGTTCCAAGGCATGTTACTTAAAAGCAATTGAGACCCAACCAAACTTTGCAGTGGCTTGGAGCAATCTTGGCTGTGTTTTCAATGCCCAAGGAGAAATTTGGCTTGCAATTCATCACTTTGAAAAGGTAACTGTCTAAGCTAGTCATCTTCACTGCTAGTTTTTAACGTGCACGCACTTGTCTGGTTGTAAATGATAGAAATATTTTGATCAGCAGAGAACTGCTTATGACGCTGTTAGTTAATAATCTCTGTTCGTTTTTTTACCCTTGTTGTTTCAGACTGCCTGTATGCTACTAGAGAGATATGTTTAGAACTGTCCTAAGGACTTCACACACACATCAAATAGAAGAAAATTCACAATGTTTTACAGTCTTTTTCCAGAACAGATTATATCCATCAAATTAGATTTTAAAACATGTTTGTGTTGCTTGTGTGAGAGAGAAAAACAACTTCCTGTGTAAAATAATACTTCATTGTGATTTTTGCTTCAGATATTATTGCCCTTTGAGTAATGGATGAGAGCAGTTTTAAGTGACATGCTAATTCTTCTCCAGGATTATTTTTCACCACTGTTGTTTCAGACTTCTCTAGATTTCTGTCAATAATTAGTTGCCTGATACCTTCTATTTAGTATCTAGTTAGTATCTTAATTCAGTTTGTACTTGTCTCAAGTTTCAAGTGACCTAAAACTGGATTTAAGATGTGGTGTACTGTTTCTTCCTGATGCTTATGAGTTATAATCTACAAAAACAATTTTAATTGCTTGAGATTTTTTTTTTTTAAATCTGCCTAGTTAGTGATAGATTACAAAGTACTTTAATTTGGAAGTAATAGTTCCCATGAGAGTTACTGTAGGAGTATGACCTGCAAATCCTCAATGTGGTGTTATTACGGCTTTTGTAACATTTGGTTCTTAATTTTTTTGTATTTTATTAGCTTTGAAGGGAGGGAAAATACTTTTCTTTTAGTTAAATGGCTACTGAATTTTTCCTACACCTAGGACCTACTCTTTTCTCACTATTGTGAAACTCAATTTTTCTGGGCTGCTGAAGTTTGAAAACGCTTACTTTGCAGTAGAATATGGATCAGAATATTAGGGTTTTGTCCCCTAAAAATGAAATTGAAGGCAGCATAGCATGGGTATACAGGAGTGTTAAGTTTTATCAACCTAACATGAAATAAATGTTTAACACTTTATTCTACAGTAGTTACAGGTGACTTGGTAATCAAGTGAATAAATTTGGAGGTAGCGTGTGCTGTTTTTTCTACGGATATAGATAAATGAACTTTTCCTTCCTTGCTAGGTTATTGATAGTCTTAAATGCCTAGAGATTGGGTTTATCAAATGAAAAAACCTGTACAAAGAAACAAAAACCCACCAAAAAAAAAAGCCAGCTAGGTTTCATAGAGAATGCTTTTGTGTTAATGCTCAAAACTGTTACTTCAAAAATATTTTCAGGCTGTAACGCTTGACCCAAATTTTTTGGATGCTTACATCAATCTGGGAAATGTCCTGAAGGAGGCGAGGATATTTGACAGGTAAGCAGAGAAGTACTGTCACTCTGTCAATGGCCTGCTGGATGTATCAAGATACAAAATAGGTTCCTGATGTAAAATCTCTTGGAGAGTTTAGCAAAGACTTCTGCTGTAACTAAGCAAGAAAATGGCTTTGAAATGTGTTCAGAGCAGTTAGTGACAAAAGCAAAATAATCCCATGTCATATATTCATTTATGTTACTTCAGTGTACTTAATAAAATGCTAAAAATGAGAGTTTCTCAAGTTACTGATGAAAATAGATTTGAACCAAGTCTGGGGACAGGTGAAGGTAAGATATCCAAGAAAGGCATGAGCCCTGAAGTTCTCTGGTTTCATTAAATGACTCAGGACATGATCTGCAAGTGTTTATCTTCTGAATTTTTCCTTCTGTGTAACACAAGCTGAAATGATGAAATTCAGTGAACTGCCTGATGGAATATTCCTTATTTGTTAACACTTTGATGTGTTATTGCATGGGTTGCAGTACTGTTGCTGTCTTTTCAAACTAACTTGTTTTGAGATCTCTAATCTGGTAACACATGAATCTTGTTTTTGTTTCTGGAGTAAGATCCAGGCTGTGTTGTTTATGTGCAGTGTACCATATTGGATTATAATTTCTGGTAGCTGTGATTTGTGGCTCCAAATTAAAGCTTTCAGGAAACAGATTAAATATTCTAACTAGTTGCATTGCATACAGTGTAGTTTGTTCGTTAACTTGTGTTTATGATCAAGGTAAATTGCTGCTCTATGGATGATAGTTTACCTTATTTTTCTTGTTACAGAGCTGTAGCAGCTTATCTACGAGCCCTGAGTTTGAGTCCAAATCATGCAGTTGTGCATGGCAACCTTGCCTGTGTCTATTATGAGCAAGGACTAATAGACCTAGCAATAGACACCTACAGGAGGGCTATTGAACTACAACCTCACTTCCCAGATGCCTATTGTAATTTGGCCAATGCCTTGAAGGAGAAAGGCAGTGTAAGGAGTACTTTTTGTCCTTTTTAACATTGTTAAAAATACAGTGATTACTATATTAACAGTATGCTTTTTTTGAAGGTGGTAGAAGCAGAAGAATGCTACAATACAGCTCTTCGACTTTGTCCCACTCATGCTGATTCTCTCAACAATTTAGCAAACATAAAACGGGAACAAGGGAATATTGAGGAGGCTGTCCGTCTTTATCGAAAGGCTCTTGAGGTACAGGTTAATGTGGTGAGTGGGAGGTGGGGAGTTAATGTTGGGAGTTAATGTTGGGATTGGGTAATATGACATAGGGCCTTTTTGCCTGTTCAGTCGTAAGTGAAGGAACAGACTGGGAGACCAGAGTCACAAAAAGGAGGAGTAAGAAATGCAGAAGTTGGTGTTTTGTGTGGTGTGGGGTTTTTTCGGGGTGTGTTTGTTTGTTGTTGTTTTTTTTTTTTTTGTTTTTATTTAATTTTTTGTTATGTGATCTACTTGGGGCATTTGAGTCACAGATTTTACTTTTTTTTTTTTCCCCAGGTGTTTCCAGAGTTTGCTGCTGCACATTCAAATTTAGC
This sequence comes from Chloroceryle aenea, assembly GCA_013399075.1. Taxonomy (NCBI): domain Eukaryota; kingdom Metazoa; phylum Chordata; class Aves; order Coraciiformes; family Cerylidae; genus Chloroceryle; species Chloroceryle aenea. The sequence continues at coordinate 235,956 of VWZY01008022.1, forward strand.
AAGTGTTCTGCAACAGCAAGGAAAGTTACAGGAAGCTCTGATGCATTACAAAGAGGCTATTAGGTAAAGGAAGCTATCTGTAATTGTCTCAGCCTTTCATAATAGGTGCAATAGATTGTTGTACAGAAATTGACTTAGAGTAGTGTTTTTTTAATTCAGATAGTTGCTTTGCAAACCAGAAGGTATGGTTTCTCATTGGAGGAGCAGCTTTTATTGTTTGTGACATATATTATCTTTATTTCTTAGAATCAGCCCCACATTTGCAGATGCTTATTCTAACATGGGAAACACTTTGAAGGAAATGCAAGATGTTCAAGGAGCTCTACAGTGCTACACGCGGGCCATTCAGATAAACCCAGCTTTTGCAGATGCCCACAGCAACCTGGCTTCTATTCATAAGGTAGCACATGCAAATGATTCACTCTTAGAATATGATGGGATATTGTGGGTACTTACCCTGAGTATATTTTTATCTACTGATAAACACATTTCTGTGTTTTTACAGGATTCAGGGAATATACCAGAAGCCATTGCCTCTTACCGCACTGCTCTGAAATTGAAACCTGATTTCCCAGATGCCTACTGCAACTTAGCCCACTGTTTGCAGGTGAGGAGCTTGAAACTTTGATGGTAATTTTTAAGATTTCTCAGCAGCAAATGCTAAGCTTGATCACCTCAGCCAATCACTAATTTGAATGTAAAGAGTAGACATGTCATAAATCAGAAGATAAGATTACACAGTCATCAACAGTAGTTACTGAAGCTCTCACTTGCATTTTTGGAAGCATTAGCCTCAACTTTCAAAATATCCAATATGGAGAAAAGGAAGCTGTTCCCCTAATTTTGAATTTTTCCTTTTTTTAGATTGTCTGTGATTGGACAGACTATGATGAAAGAATGAAGAAGCTGGTTAGCATTGTAGCTGATCAACTGGAGAAAAACAGACTGCCTTCTGTCCACCCACATCATAGCATGCTGTATCCCCTTTCTCACAGTTTTAGGAAGGCTATTGCTGAGAGACATGGAAATTTGTGTTTGGACAAGGTAGGAAGTTTTTATACAGGCCAGTTGTTAATTGAAGTACTTTATGGGTTTGCCTGTTCCTAACTGAAAATCTAATATATAGTCAGTATTAGACTTTGTAAGCTTGTCAGTCACTGATCTGTGGAGATCATACATACATACATAGTGTTATCGTGTAGCTTTGCAAAGTACTTGCAAGGGCCACTTTGGAAAAGCATAGTGAGTAAATAATTATTCCCTGATAGTAAAATGGATTTAGGCATCTTTTTGATACTGTTTTTCAAAATCTGATCCTTTCCACCATCTGTAGAACATGGAATCTAGTGAATCCCTTCCGGAATGTGTGAGCTTTGTGTTTGGGTGTCTCTGAGATTTCCAGATACACTTGCTTTAGTGGTGATGGCAACAGTGTTAAAAGAGCGATGAATCACAGTAGGAAGTACTTCAGTATTTCTTTTGATTGTGTTTTGGAGTATTTTGTGTACAATAGAACAGATTCTTCTGAAAACATACCTTCTTTTGCTGTAATGCTTAACTGTGTGCCATTTCCAGAAGACTGTGCAGCATCCCAAGCTGCTAAGAGTGCAGTTGCAGTTGATGGCAAATTCTTTAACTAAAACTTGATGCTACTTTTTCTCATCAACCAGAGTGTCACAGATGTTTAGCAATTGTGAATGTTGAGATGGACTACTTGAGGTGGTTGCCTGTTATAACTGCCAATGTGCTGTCAGCCAGTGGATGGGTCTGGTTAGCAAATGTAAAGATCTGAAATATCAGAAGATAACAGTTTTCAAACTGTCTTGACTTAATAGCCTGATAATCCTGTCAGTGATAGTGGCTACAAGCTGGTGTCTGGGGAAGACAGTGAGCAAAGAATTGAAAGCATGCTGGGGTGCTTCAAGCATGCTTCACAGGAATACTGTTCTTGTAATAAGGGTCTTGTAGTTTCAGAACTTCTGGTCATAGTGGTGTGGTATCAGTATATCTAATGTTGTCTGTCTTTATTTGGCTAAATGTGACATCTTGTAACACAGTTTGTGAACTTTACACTTGACTGCAATGGAATGCAGATTTGAAACAACAGATGCCCACAGACTGCTTAACTTGAATGTGGGACGAGGCTAATTCTACAAACCTGTGGGGTTTTTTTGTCCCTCTGTTTAGTATTTGATTTTGGTTCTTGGGTTTATAAAGAATTGTGTATGTTTTCTTGACAGATTAATGTTCTTCACAAGCCACCATATGAGCATCCCAAGGATTTGAAGGCCAGTGAAGGTCGACTTCGTATTGGCTATGTGAGCTCTGATTTTGGAAACCATCCAACCTCACACTTAATGCAGTCAATCCCAGGCATGCATAACCCAGACAAATTTGAGGTAAAAATATAAATGGCATGCTTAAAGCTTCAAATATGACTGTAAGCACTTTTGTTTTTAATCTGCTAGCAGGCAAACAAGGGAAGGGCAATTTTTTTTTTCTAGGATTTTTTTTTAAAATTATTTTTATTTCATTAGTGGGCTTTTTATTTTAATGAGTTGAAGGGTTCTTCAGCCTTGAATCATCCTCCATTACCAATATGAAGTGTTATTTAGAAGGTAGGTGAATCAGATACCTGTCCTTGGAATTACTGTAGGTAGGATTTGTGGCCCATGGAAAACTTTTCAAGCATCAGCTGCTGTTCTTTGCACAGATGTGTTTCAACATCAAGCTGCTACTGTCTGGTTACTACTTATATATGGGTATGCATTTTGTTACTCTGTACTGCTGTTTTTTTTTTCCATGTGATTTAGGTATCCCAAAGAAAAACACAAAAATGAACTTCAGACTACCCTGGCTACTGGTTTTCTAAAAGGAAATCATACTCTACACTTATGCCAGATTAAGCAATGCTAAAGACAGTAAAATCTGTATTTGTGTGTCATGTTAAAGGTTGAGGCTGTAAATAGAGCTATTTCTCTGTTAGGGTGTTTGCCCGATGACTGTTTAAATTTCCTCAGTTTTAAACTCCTGTTCTTCTGAGTCTTTGGAATCTTTCTTCCCCTACCCTCTTGCTTTTTCCTGGTTGTGAAGTCTTTGTAGTCTGAAATCCTTGTGGCAAAGCTGTGGTTGTGGTTGAATTGTTATCAGAATTGTGACGATGCACTTTTTTTTCATTAAATAAATGTGTGGTCTGAGAATGTGGGGGAAATTATGCCATTTGAATCAGCTCAAGACAAAGGACATTCTTCTTCTGGATTTTTAAAGCTCTACAGAACTTAAACACTAAATCAAAGTTGCCTACTGAATCTACGCTTTTGTCCTGCAAGATAATAAATTCTGTGCATAGTGGTTCTATTTGTTCTATATGTGCTGGGTTAGCCTGTTTACATAGCTCTGAAGCTCACACATTTGCACGGAGAGAACATAATGGGAAGGAACGAGTCACCGTTTAAAAAAATCTGTTACAAAGCTTCCACGGGGCTTAGCTTGTTTGTGCAACCTGAGTAATAATCCTTTTTCTCACTAATTATAGTTTCAAAGGTAACTTAGGCACTCTTAGAGAATGTGTTGCCTGTGCAAATACATTTGTTAAAATTACTTTACTCTGCACTGATGAGAGTATTGTATATATGTATGCAAGATGCAATGCCATAGTCTAGCACCAGAGTGTAGGTAAGACTGGGGCCTGGTGCAAATGAGTCAAATGCCCAGTGCCCCCTGTGTTTGAGGTTTTATTTTGACTTTTTTTATCAACTGGTAAATGGCACACAAAAATAGAATATAATTTGTATGAAACTTTGTGTAATTTTCGTAATGTAATTTAAAATTGCAGTGCCGTCTGTTTCATAGCAAAGCCATTTTGTTGTCAGTTGTTGCAGATGCTCAGTTTTTGGTGCCTCGTATTGTAGGTATTCTGTTACGCCCTGAGTCCTGATGATGGTACAAACTTCCGTGTAAAAGTGATGGCTGAAGCAAATCATTTCATTGACTTATCTCAGGTGAGCTTTTCTGATGCATTGACCTTTCAGCAAACCTAAATGAAGGAAGAGATCAGCCTGTAGTTTGAGATTTTTAGTTGTAATAATTTAGGCTGATGTTAATATTTTTGGAGTTTGTAGATACATTGGTATTAAACCTTCCCTGGGATGCAGTGGTTATTATATAATCTGTATGATTATGTAAAAGTAATGTTAGCAGTTGAATAGCTATTCCGTTAGGTCTTAGTAGTCATATCTGAATGTCATGGATAGGTAAAGATGCCCGTAAGTGCAAATATATTTAAGCTTGCTTTACTCCAGTGAAGCAGGACAGAGGTTTAATTATTAGTGAAGGGGGGTACTTTGCCCTTCTATCAGAAGACTGTTTTGGTAACATTTACAGGTGCTTTGGATGTTTTTTTTTAAGTTCTGTATGAAAACTGATGGGCATTTCAGTGTACACAGAAATCAAAGAGGTGTTACACTATCTCAACTGGCAAAACCTGAAAGCAACAGGGGATAATCGGTGTACATCAATAATGGAGCTCGATTGGCACCTGCATAGTTCCAGATGAGGTGATAGATAAAAATTGCATCTAGTTTTTAAACTCAACCTTGTTCAGAACCCACCTTAAAACCCCTAAGTTGATGTGAGAAGAATAGCTCTTTGAGATGGGTTTTGCGAAGTTGATCTTCTAAAATGTTTGGTTAGAACAATGAGCTTCAGTTATTCTTGTGGGAAGCTGTCCAGTACTCTCTTGCTTTTGCAGCTGCGTATGTTGAAAGCCCTGGCTTATAGTAAAATGGGCAGTAATTTCATGTTTGTTGTTGCATTTAACTGTCTTGGAGAAATTCTTTCCTCTGCTCAGAATTGATACAGTGAGTTTTCCTACTGGAAATTCTTGAGGCATGAAGCTTTTATTTTGGGGTTAAAGTAAAACTTCTGGAGATTAGTATGGGAGGGTCAAACGGGCAGAAACAGTTTGCTGCGATCTGTTACATTAGCAGTGTAACTGTCTGAAAGTTAAACTGTCAAGGTTCAGGGTCAGGACAGTATGCTAGATCTGTAACAGATGCTCTCTGTTAACCCCTCTCCCTCCCCAAAGGTGAAGAGAGGGAGTAAGGGAGAGTGACCTATTGATAGGAAAAGCAGAACAGGTTTAATGAAAATAAAAATAGTGATAATAAAATTGAATATTATACAGATATATATACACACAAAGCCAGTATTGAACGCAGGCCTCTTGATGGCAGTTATGTCACTGTCACCACTGATGCAGTGGAGCAGGCACTGGGGGTATCCCAGCCTGGACTTAGCAGCAGATGGGAACAGGATTTAGCATACGGATTCTGAAACTTGATTCAGGAATGCATGGATTGGGATTGAAGGCAGACTGTATGGCATCCTCTTTTTATGCCAGACATTGAAGAAGAGAGCTTGGCCCTTGTGATCCCTTAGCTTTATACCAAATATGACATATATGGGATGGAATCCCTTACTGGTCATTTCAGGGTCACCTGTCTTGTCTGCTTTTCCTCTCAAGTGCAGCCTTTAACTGTCTCCACCCCCAATGTGGTACACAAGATTTAAGAGAGATCTTGGTCTGTACAAGAGCAAGTATAAACATGAGCCTTTGTGCTCACACCAGTCCTTGATAGTAACTCTAAATGTTGAGTGTTACCATTGCTAGAAACAGAGACTGTCTGCAAAAGCATGCTGTTAACTTGGAAAGTGCAGTTAGTTAGAAGAGACTTAGCTGAAAAGTAAAATCATTGAACAGAATTAGTTCTGTTCTAACTGAAACCAGGACAGAAATAAGACATGAACTTGTCTACTCAGAGATGTAAGTGCCTATGTGCATAAGTTTGCTCTGGTATAAAAAGTGAACCAGATTTCCCTTTTTACAAAAACAAAGTACTTTTATGGTTCATATCAGTTGTAGAGTTGAGTCGGTAGTAGCTGCAGAGTAGCTTATTGTGTTACTTATAATCTTTCATTTGAAGTAATTTCTCTATTCTCTCAACCTTAGTTAGGGAATCTACCACTTAACCTACATGAGCTTTGGTTGCTAATTAGTCTTACAGGAATGGTAGTGGTGGGGCTGTTCTGGTATGTATAGCCTCAGTTTTTAGCCTTTGGTTTTTGTTTTACTGCTGTTGAACTAGATGTGTATCAAATACTGTCTGCTTCTAGGTAATGGAAAATAATATAAATAATTCTTGGGAGGAATTTAAAATTGTTGAATTGTTTACAGGAAGAGACACATTGTAGTTTCCAAGACTTTGCTGTTCTTGAAAGTTACTTGTAGTACTTTCTGTGAAGGTCTGCTCTTTGATTTAGCCAAGAACTGAAGTAGATTTAGATACAGATTGAAGTTTCTTCTGTGGTCTCTTTGTGATATTTTTCTGCATGACCTGTTGAGTTTGACAAAACAAAGTATTACTGCTCTGATTTCAATGTGCAGAGGCAGTCTTCACAGTTTTCTGTCAGCAACTGCTTCAGCTGTCTAGTATGTTTTCCTTAGCTTCAACGGTTGGGTTTTTTTGGTTGGTGGATGTTTTTTTTTTCATTGACTCGAGGACTTCTGTAAAACCAAGAGTGAGAAGTTTTAAGTTTCACTTAAATTATGCAGATGGCATTTATCAGGTGATAGACTGATGACTAACCACATTTATTAGGGAAAGTCTTAAAAAAATAACTCCTTTTTATTTATTCTTCAGATACCATGTAATGGAAAAGCAGCAGACCGCATCCATCAGGATGGTATACACATTCTCATTAATATGAATGGTTACACCAAAGGAGCCCGAAATGAATTATTTGCCCTGAGACCAGCACCTATTCAGGTAATTAAGTTACAGGGCACTGTATCTCAAAAAAAAACATTTGGGAGTATGAAATTCTCTTCTGTTGGAATGGAAAAACACCGAATATTGAAGGCTCATGTTGATCAGTAAGCATGTAAGAAGCAAAAAGGATTATTCTGTTGAAACAGGGTGGTTTGTTTGTTTGTTTAATGGGCAGTTGACAGTGTCCTGAAAGAGATATCCTTGATTCTCTGAGGTTCCTGAGCACCACTGCTCTTTTGCATTAGTGAGAATAAAGAAAGGTATTTGAAATTTAATTGTTCCAATTTCTTCAGGCTCAGCAAAATTCCTAGTTAGACAAAGTCAGAATCAAATGTCAATAAATATTTTTTTTGACTAAGGATTTTCTAAAATACCTATGCAAAGAGAATGGGATAAACCTGAATCAGAGTCACTCTAGGCTACAGAAGTTGTCTCTTCTAAGAGACAACATAATCACTGATAGTATTCTGGCTATAGCTGCATGTAGTTGGATGCTTTGGTGTTTTGCTTGAAAGATCAATTTTAGAACATTCTTGAAGTTGTTCACTGCCTTAGTTGTGAAAGGTTAGGGTTAGTGATTGCTCTTTTGTTGGTAAAGAACAAGAAGGAACTTGACTCTGTAGATGGAAAATTTAACTTTGAACGTGTTGATTTTTAACTTCCTTTATTTTTGCAATGCACTTGGGACTAGAGCCTTGCTTTCTTCTATTTTAGGCGATGTGGCTAGGGTATCCTGGAACCAGTGGGGCATTGTTCATGGATTATATCATCACAGATAAAGAAACTTCCCCAGTTGAGGTGGCGGAGCAGTATTCAGAAAAATTAGCTTACATGCCAAACACTTTCTTTATTGGAGACCATGCAAACATGTTCCCCCATCTGAAGGTACGTAGGAAGGTAGATCAAGAATAGTAGCTATAGCTGTCTTTATAAAATGGCACTTTGTATAGAACTTTGTAAGAGACCTTGTAACTTTTTTTTAAACTTTGTTTTCAACAGAAAAAAGCTGTCATTGATTTCAAGTCCAATGGTCATATTTATGATAATAGAATTGTTTTGAATGGCATTGACTTGAAGGCTTTCCTTGACAGCCTTCCTGATGTCAAGATTGTTAAGGTGAGAGCTGCTCTATTGTGTATTAATTCTTAGGGACTGAAGCTAGTACTTTCTCTGATGCTTCTATTATTTGTCTTAGATGAAGTGCCCTGACAGTTGTGACAATGCAGATGGTAATGCCGCCCTCAGTATGCCGGTCATTCCTATGAACACAATTGCAGAAGCTGTGATTGAGATGATAAATCGTGGGCAAATTCAGATAACAATCAATGGATTCAACATCAGTAATGGATTAGCTACTACTCAGGTGAGGCAGTTGAGAACTCTGTTCTCTTGGATTTTATGTTATATCTGTATGAAGAAAAACCTTCAAGCAAATGTCTGCCTCCTGTCATGTTGATTTATTTAGTTGTTATGCTGAAGGAAACTGACAAATGTGTTATAAGCCACAGATGTACTGAAGATGATCTTTCTCTCTAAAGGTAGAGGGATTTTATCAAGAGGTATCTAGAGTCCAAAGAAATCTAATCTTGTTGCATAAAGAAGACAGTTATTCAGAATTTGATCTACTTGTTACCTGCAGTGTATAGGGCATTTGTGAGTTGTTACACAGTTTCAGTTGTGTTTTTCTGTTAGAAAAAAATTGCTGGGTAGTACAGGCAAAGTTACTCTCCTGTATCTCAAGAATGTTTATTCATCTTCTTTTTGAACTATGTGCTGTACCACCACCTCTCAGTGCTTAACAGTTCATGTAATTTTAGTGATATTGACAGTTACTGGTTTTGTTTAACACTTGAGGTTTTCTATCTCTTGAACATGAACATAAAACCCTTATTTGTGCTTATCAGCTGCTTTTGGGCATAGGTTGTGTTTTGTGTTTAGATTGTGCATTGTATTTTGAGGTCTTCTCAATGACCTCACTAAGAACACTTTTACCAGCTTTTGTTGAACTAAACTATCTCGTGTATCTTGTAACAGAGACATGAATGACAATGACTTGCTGTCGATGACAAGTTTCTCAACAGTATGCTTATTTTAGCTGCACTACTATTGAGATAAATTTTAAGTAGACATTTAAAAAAAAAAATATTCTAAGTACCTGTTTTGCATTATCTGTACTGATAATTTTCTCTTTTTATCTCCCTGTTTGTGAAAGCTGCAAGATCCACTATTTTTTGAAAGTCCATTAAGAACTATTCTTGTTTATTTCTCAGAATTACCCATTATTTCCTTGTTAGCTAGTTCCTTACACTCAAATCATTGTGTATCTTTGGTCTTGACTATCTGTTGTCTTTTGTATTCTAACAACTCCCAAATCAACAACAACAAAAAAAATCAAACAAATAAAAGCAATGCAAAAAACAACCCACAGAACGCCAAAAAACAAACCAACCAACCAACCAAAAAAAACCCCAAAAAACAAACTACCAATACCACCCCCTCACCCCCCCACCCCACCTTGGCTTTTTAAATGCTTTTTTTATTTTTCCCTAAAGTCTTTAATTTCATTTTTGGTCTCAAGAAAATAAAGTGACTTTAAGGAAGGTAGGAGTTCATGTGTAATGCCTCTGTAGATGATTCTTATCTCCAGTTATTCCAGTTACTTTGAATTTTGGGGAGATACATGGAGATGGCTGAAACATTGTGGCATCCATAAGACAGTACGCATATCAATTAAATTCTTTTTATAGATAAATAGACAATTTTAGGTAGTCTAATAATGCCAAAGACATGCTTAAAGTAACTTTAGATGCTAAAAAATGTTGCATTGTGTCTCAACACAATTCCATGTGGTGTGGTCTTGTTTCCTACAATTTAATAGCCTTTCTTTTTTTTTCTTTTTTTTTTTTTTCTTTCAGATTAACAACAAAGCAGCAACTGGTGAAGAAGTTCCACGAACTATAATAGTTACTACCCGTTCTCAGTATGGTTTACCAGAGGATGCTGTTGTATACTGCAACTTTAATCAGCTGTATAAGATAGATCCTTCCACTTTACAGATGTGGGCTAATGTGAGTGTCTGTATCTAATACAAAATCTAAGGTCAGACTTGTGTTAACTTGAACAGAACAGCTATGTTCAAGAAACTTCATGCAAGTTAAAACTGTAACTTGTTCATGTGGAAAACACTGACCCATAGCCATTTGAATCTTTACAGTGTTCATGTTGCATGACATGGGGTTAGTAGAATATAGAAAGTTTTTACACTGATTTCAGATTACATCTGTGCTACTAGCCAGTCAAAAATTTTATCCTGGACAGCTTCAATGTGCTGGTGACTCCACTGTGAAATACGTTGTTCTTCCCTAGTCTGCACAACTGAGTTGTAACTCAAGATAGTTGGCAGTTGATAGATCTGAGCACTGAGTGTCTCTATCAAGATCCAGTTTATAGTGTATTGCTGAGAGTTACTTGAGAGGTGGGGTTTTTTATATATTCTATAGCATAGACCTCTAAATAAATGAGATCATAAATTTCAGGACTTGCATCCTAAGTACTGCCCTGTGAACTGTTGCTCAGAGTTGCTGTCTCTTTCAGTGGCAATAGAAATGCTATCCTAATTACTCCACTTGAACAGGTAATTTTTTTTTCCTGGTCTGTATCAGAGATAAAGTATTGAATCATAATGATTATCCTTTTGCTTCGTTTTGGTATGTGGTAATTTCTTGTTCAGAAAAGGAGATCTTTCTGACTGAACTTCTGTTGTTGCATTTGTTTTTTTTAATTAATTCTTGCAGATCCTTAAAAGGGTTCCAAACAGTGTGCTGTGGCTGCTACGTTTCCCAGCTGTAGGAGAACCCAATATTCAGCAATATGCACAAAACTTGGGTCTTTCCCAAAACCGAATCATCTTTTCTCCTGTTGCCCCCAAAGAAGAACATGTAAGGAGAGGGCAGTTGGCTGATGTTTGTCTAGACACTCCGCTTTGCAATGGGCACACAACTGGGATGGATGTACTCTGGGCTGGAACACCAATGGTCACTATGCCAGGTAATGCAATGAGGAATCCACATAGAACAGATGGGTTTGAATATTATTTTCTAATGACAAACAGCAAGCCCAATAAACTCTGCTGCCTCTTATAGAAACTGAAGTAACTTGTACTCTGCAGTATGTTACTCCTGTTAATGTGGTGTTTTGTGCGGTTGGTTCGTTTTTTTGTGTGTGTGTTTTATTTGTTTTAATTTTTTTTTTTTCACAGGCGAGACTCTCGCGTCACGTGTTGCTGCCTCCCAGCTCACTTGCCTGGGTTGTCTTGAGCTTATTGCAAAAAGTAGACAGGAATACGAGGATATTGCTGTCAAACTGGGAACTGATCTGGAATAGTAAGCTAACGTACTCTGTAATGTGAAGAATGTAAAGTTTTGTATTTGGGCACAGGAGCAAGATTTACCAATAGTTTTAATCTTGCAGATATTTTAATGTTTAAAACAGCTAGGCAGTCCTTGTCTCAAGGCTTCTTGTCTTGCAGTTGACTCTGCTTCTGCTTTTTACAGTAAACTTAACAGTGCTTCCAAAGCTTCCCATTCTAAAGAAATTGGTTGTGTGCAGGCTTTTACCTCGTAAAAAGTGCAATATAGTTCACTTTTTGTTCTTCTTAAGTTGAATATTAAGCACTTTGTCACTTACTTAAAATCACTTTGTCACTTGTTAAAATCACACCGTAAAAAGCTACTGCAGTGCAGATAATGCGTCAAGTTAATGAGCTAATGTCACAGCTCTTCTGAGTTGAAGTAGTGATGTTACTCTGTATCAGAAATTACAGAAATTGGTGGAAGTTAGGGGAGCAGATATTTTTGGAACAGTTGTACTTGGCAGTTCTGAGGAGCTAAAAATAGTAGATTACAACAAATAAACAGTATCATGAAGTGTCTGGAACATCTCATGACTGCTTTAACTCTTTTTGTAGCCTGAAAAAAATACGTGGCAAAGTCTGGAAGCAAAGAATATCCAGTCCTTTGTTCAACACGAAACAGTACACAATGGACCTGGAGCGGCTTTATCTTCAGATGTGGGATCACTATGCTGCTGGCAACAAACCGGACCACATGATTAAGCCAGTGGAGGCTGATGAGTCTGCATGAAGAGAGGCTGTCTGTGTGCCCACCCAGAACTCACAAGGAATTGAGCCTCTCCATCACTTCTGCAGAGATGATGAGCTAAAAACTGTGCATTTCTACTTAATCTGCCTGGTACTCTGTGGCTGAAGTAATACATGATGGTGATTAAAGCACAGTTGGACTTATTTCTTGCATGATAGGGAAAGACTCAGTAAAGCCTAAGATCCTTTAATTCCATGAGGAATGGGATTGAGCCGTGTACATGTGAGCCTCTGTGTGTGAGTGGCATAGTGGTTGCTGGGGGAAGTTTGAACTGCCCAACCAATTATGATTTCATGGATTGATTTAATCTTCCTAAGAAACTCCTTTTATGTGAATTGGGAATTGGAGCATTTTAACATTTGATTTTGGGTACTGCTGTTGGTGTATGTGTGGTTCTTCCATAACAAGATTTTCAGCTAGCGAGTGTTGCTTCCTCCATTAATTTCTAAACTGTGTGGTCTGAAAGGGCGTATTTGCTGGTGTAGCCTTTTTTTATAGGTTTTATAAACCACTTGAGCCTATATCAGCCTTTTAATGTTTGAACTCTGTTTTGGAGCTCTCTGTAATGTGTTGGTTAAGATAAGAACTCTGGGGTTTGATTTGTTTTTTGTTGTTTTCATTTGTTTTTTAAGCTTCTCCAGTAACTCAGCTAATTGGTTTCAGGATGGCAGCTCCTATTCTGTTGAAAAAAAGGAATTCGATTAGAAATCGATTCTTCCCACAAGTGAGGTAGATACAAACTGGTGCCAAATACAGATCTTTCAGGAATGATTGTTAATTATGTATAGAGGTGCAGTCCTAGGTACTGTAGCAAAGACTTTAAAGAACAAATAAAGCTTTGGTTTGCCAGTTTGAGTGATTTGACCAGCGTTTTACATTTTCTCCTGCCCTTCTTGTGCTGCTGTCAGAAAAATATTCTGAACTGCTGGCCTTTCATCTTCCTTCTTGTAATTCTGGTTTGAATAATTTTTTCCCCACAGAAGTAATCCCAGGTAAGTGTAGATTTTTTACGTGGGTGTTTCTGTTTCTATGGGGTTAGACTAAACTCATCCAAACTGGAAAGCTCTGGTGAGTGTGCGCATGCTTAATTAAGATTAAGTAGTGTTTTGGGGCCTTAGAGCAGCTTGTTCCTTCTGGCCTTCATTGTGCTTTCATCTCAGCTGAAACTGTAGTACTTTGAAGGTTGTACCCTATATGTAAACAACTATTTATGCTAATAAGCAACACAAGCATACCCTAATTCTTGGAATCACTGGTGGGTAAGAGACCGCAATTCAAAATGTGTGTCAACCTTGCTAATGCTGCTAGGGATTTTGCTCATTTGTAGCAGGTGTATTTGTCTTGTGATTGTGTGTGGCTTGAGACTCCAGTTTCTTCCCACTGTTGCTGCTTGGTATATTAGGTTACCCACTCCCT
>VWZY01008022.1:249374-262588 GCA_013399075.1 Chloroceryle aenea
TCTCGGTGGTAGGCCTTCAGACTTCTCCGGTGGTGACTCTTACTGCGGTTTGGTTTCAGACAGACGCAGCCCAGGAAGCGTGGCCGCGGGGAGTCGAGGCCAACGGGGCGGCAGGTGAGGTGGTGCTTGGTGGGGGAGCAGCACCGTTCCATCTGTCATCGCATCCTTCTTTGTTTTTATAGGTCGTATATAAATGTAACTTTAGATTACGCCCTCGATTGTATTATGATAGTTGGTAGATATTAGCATGTTTCAGAAGTATAGTATTTAAGTAACTTTAATGTGATTAAAAGAAGCTGTCTTCGTATTTTTAAGTAATGTTGTATTTTTCAAGTTGTTACTGTTTTCGGTTTCTCAGAAAATAAAATAAATAACTTGGTAAGAGTATTAAGGCTTGCATCTACATTTGCATGGGAATTGCACTCCAGGTGGTAATGCAGCTATTCTGCATCTTAATATGTGAAAACTACTGCAGTTTGTGAAGTATTCACGGCACTCATATTAAAGTTCACAGAGTTTATTNTGAAAAAGGAATCCTCTCTGTTGCTTCTCTTGCACCCTGTCCAGTTTAGAAACATTTGTCTGGTGTCACGAGAGGGGTTAACAATTCTTCTATCGGCTATGTCGCTGTTTGCTGATGGCTGAATCCGGCCTTCACCTGCAGCCGATGATTTTCCTCTTGCCACGGGTAGCAAAGCGAGGAAGGCGCTTTGTAAGTTGTCCGGTTTTGCGTTTTCCCTGTGGCGGGGTGGCGCGCAGGCNGTTCCATCTGTCATCGCATCCTTCTTTGTTTTTATAGGTCGTATATAAATGTAACTTTAGATTACGCCCTCGATTGTATTATGATAGTTGGTAGATATTAGCATGTTTCAGAAGTATAGTATTTAAGTAACTTTAATGTGATTAAAAGAAGCTGTCTTCGTATTTTTAAGTAATGTTGTATTTTTCAAGTTGTTACTGTTTTCGGTTTCTCAGAAAATAAAATAAATAACTTGGTAAGAGTATTAAGGCTTGCATCTACATTTGCATGGGAATTGCACTCCAGGTGGTAATGCAGCTATTCTGCATCTTAATATGTGAAAACTACTGCAGTTTGTGAAGTATTCACGGCACTCATATTAAAGTTCACAGAGTTTATTTCTCATTGTTGCATGTTTTGAGGTTCCAGGCTTAATATAGCATAGTGTTCTTGTATGTGATTGTATACTGTTTGTAAGATGAGAAGCTTTCTGTTCTTTCAGACTTCTGATGTCAAATGGGAACTAAAACCAATGTAATGTCCTAAGCTTGTGTCTCCAAATGGTTCCATCTTTCAGATTTTGAGAGTGATTGATTAGTACTTGAATATTAGAATCATAGAATTGTTCAGGTTGAAAAAGATCTTTAAGGTCATTTGAGTCCAATTGTGAACCCAGGACTGCACAGTTCACCACTGAACTATGTTACTAAGTACTACATCTACATGTCACCAGAGATGGTGACCCGACTACTTCCCTGGGCAGTCTGTTACAATTCTTGATAACCCTTTCAGTGAAGACATTTTTCGTATTAGTTTGAGACCATTTTCTCTCATCCTATCACTTGATACTTGGGAGAAGGGATACCCATGTTGCTACATCCTCCTTTCAGGTATTTGTAGAGAGTGATAAGATCTCTCCTGAGCCTGTTTTTCTTCAAACTAAACAACTCCTTCATCCACTCCTCGTAAGACTTGCGCTCTAGACCCTTCACCAGCTTTATTGCCCCTTGCAGACTCTTCAGCAGTTCAGTGTCATTCCTATTGTGAGGGGCCTGTAAGTGAACACACTGTTCAAGATACGGCCTCACCAATTTTGAGTACAGGGGAACAATTGCTTCCCTATTTATCTTTGCCACACTATTTCTGATACAAACCAGGATGCTGTTAACCTTTTTGGCCACCCACCTGGTCACACTGTTGGCTCATGTTCAGCTGGCTGTTACCCAACACCTCCAGGTCCTTTTCTGCCTGGCAGCTTTCCAGTCACTCTTCTCCAAGCGTTGCATGGGATTGTGACCTAAGTGCTGTACCCATCAATATGTACTGAACATATGTGGTTGATACAAATATAAGTATTCTAATTTGTGTATTAAAAGTCTAAGTAATTTTAAAAGGTTCAGCCTATTTGAGATGTTTTTTCAGTATGTGTTTGTTCTCATTGTTGACCGGTGTTTCAGACCAGTGCAGGTGCAGATCTACTTGCTGTTGACCTAATGTTTTTGATAATATGCCGCATTTCATTTTTTGCAGCTATGCTCTGTACTTCTCTTCCAGCAGTGATGATGAATTTGAAATGTGTAAGTAATAGCA
Source organism: Chloroceryle aenea (assembly GCA_013399075.1). Lineage (NCBI taxonomy): Eukaryota > Metazoa > Chordata > Aves > Coraciiformes > Cerylidae > Chloroceryle > Chloroceryle aenea. The sequence goes on from VWZY01008022.1 coordinate 251,704, forward strand.
CATGTTACTTTATTTTCTAGACACTTTTCTTTAGTAGTTTTTACACAGGATTTTCTTTCATTTCTTCTGCTGCAAAGTACATTTTCTCCTTGCAGTGCAGTGATGGTAGCTATATGACACAGTGAGTGTTCTTGAGTCTCGTGTCTCAACCTTGGATGCTTTTTTGCCTTGCGTTACTTTTTCATTGACTTAATTTTATCTATTCCCTGTCATTCACTTGCTTCCTTCTTAGTCTATGGACTATCTTTGAATAAACAGTTTTTCGAAGCAGTTAATGTTCTAAACATATGTTTAAACTACTCAGAATTTCCTCTTCAGTGTTGTGGCTTTTGCTGCATCAGTCTTCACCAGTCAGAAGGATGCTTCTAGCTTTTCATATTGTCTCAGGAGCTTTGTAAGATGGAACTGACTACTAAGTTTTACATCTGCTGTGTGTAGTTTCCTATATTTATGTACAAACTTTTTATTTTTGTACAATATTTTTATTTTTGGTAATAGCCATTATGTCTATCATTTTGTGCTAGGATAGTTGAATAGACAGGGTTTTTTTCTGTTGCAAGAATTGTTTAGCTCGTTCCTCAGATGGATAAATGGTGCTACTACATCTCGAGTTTTTTTCAGACTTGTTTAAAGTTTGTGAATCTTGCAGTATGCTCCTCATTGCCTATTTAATATTTGAACAGAAATGGTAGAAATGGTAGGGCAACAAGTTGTATCTGTTTTTGGCTTTTGTGTATTGCTCTTGTGTTAGTCCAGATGCAGATTTCCATTAATTTAGAGCTCATGCTGTTCTCCAACTCAGTGCCACATGAATGAAATAGTAAATGAGAAGGTGTTGTCAAGTCCTTACTTACTGAATAGTTGAAATAAAATGTGCTGTGTGTGTAGTTCCTGCACCATCCTTGGGCTTTTAGATCTGATAAGTGTATTTCAATACTGTTCATTCATTAGGTAATGTTCCACTTTTATGTAATCTTTTTAAACATAAATATTTGACAGTCTATTTTGGTTTTGTTTGGGGTTTGGTTGTATTTATTTTTGTTTGCTTTTGTATTCCGCCCCCTCCATGGTATTTTTTTCTACTCTATTTTTGCCTGCTCCATCCAAGAGGCTGTTGAGGCCAAAATCATGTGTAAGCTCTGGCATGGAAGGTAGATATGAGTAACTAGTTGGGGCTTGAAGCAAAGTATTTGCAAAGGTATACTATTGTTATGGTGATGACAGTTGTAGGAGAGAGTAAAATTAAAATATGTGTTAAGAGACAAGAAACTAAAGAGAATTGATTTGTTAAGTAGCAAATCATATTTTTCTGTAAACTTTTGGTTTCCTGTGACCAGCTGTCAGCCTTATTAGTTTGGTGCTGCTTTGTGGTCTAGAAACACTGTGGTGTTTATGATCATCTACGAAATCTTCTGGCTGATGGCCATTTGTACTTCAGTAAGCCATCTTGATGTGGTGGCTTGGAAAGCAGCTATGTTTACTACTTTTGTAGCAAAGGTAGTGGTGAAGAGTACTAGGTGCTAAAACAGAGAATAACTTACTGCTCCAAATACTTTTTGAGCTTCAAGGTCTTATTCTTTCCCCACTATGCTTTGTGCTCTTCAGTGAGGACAACCCTCAGGCCTATTCTATGCTTTTTAACTTAGTGTGCTGTCAGAGTTGCATTTGGGTGTAGCTCAGCTGTTTTTCCTGGCACCAGACTCTACTGATCAGTCATAAAATCTTTATCAAGCAAACCCATCTTCTGGTTTTGTGCTTATGCCGTAGTACAAAAGTTGATAATCCCATTGAAGTCATGTATGCAGCTTCAGAGCGTGAGGACAAGCAGTCCTTTACTGCTATTTTGGCCCATTATGTTCTGAAGAAGTGACAGTTTTTGCTCTTCTCTGTAGCCTGATCTAGGCTTTAATGCTTTTTTTTTTTTTTCTCTTCAACTTTCCTGAATATCTCATGATGATGGTATGTGAAATGTTGATGGTATTTCTGATAATCTGTTAAGAGTCACTGCTTAAGACATGGGTAGTTACTGTTGGCCGAACCATGTTTTCATGTTTAGAAGTCAACATAATATTCCTGGAGTGTTTACAGCATACGTATTTCCTAGAAGTATTGTATTGCTATTCTGCTGTGGGGTTTTGTTATTAACCATTTTGTTTGGATATTTTGTTGGAGTCACTTAGTGGAACAGGCAGATGGACACTTCTTTGAAGTGTGAAAATTACTACCTGCATTCATGAAAATGCTTGGAGAAAATGTTGATAAAGCCACTCAATTTCACCCCCACTGATCCACATATATAAGGAAGCTATACTGGATACTGCAAGATACATAACACTTATCTAGCTTTGTGCTGGTCAAGGATCAAATAATGAAGTAAATGCTAGAAAGCTGCTGTCAGCTTTGAGAAATTGAGAGTTGGAATTGTATGTGAAGGATTCTTAGGTTTGGGTTATTTTTTATTTTTAGTTTGGGTTTTTTTCTTGCTTTGTTTTTATTTTTAAGACTTTAGACCAAATTTTTACTAGTTGCAAACTTTTTCTCTTAAAAAATGTGTAACAAAATAAACTGAACCTCATTCTTAATTAATGTTTTATTGTTTCAGTTTTATCTAGAATGAAAACTCCCAAATCTGTTTCTAAAAAGTCAGATGCAAGGTGGGTGCTGTAGTTAATGACATTTCAGTGTCTATATATTAGTTTTATAGCACACTTACTATTAGGAATATAGTATAGAAAAATGATCAGAAATTTTAGTGATTCATAGGCTGATAAGTATGCATAAGAGTGAACACAGACAGAAGAACTGTTATGTGTTCAATCTGTATATTCAGGTCCGATGTGAAATGGGATATGTATGTGCTTTTGCCATTCCTATTAATGGATGTATTTGGTAACATTTGCTGTGATCAACTGATAATGTTATACTGGGTGGCTTTTTTAGTAAGACAAACTTACTCTTCTAATTTTTTGCTTATGTCTACCTTTTTTCCAAATTATTTGCTTGTTTTACAGTTTGAAGGACTTAACTGATAGCTTGGGTGATGACTTTGAAGTGAGAGAGAGCACAACTAAGAATGGTAATTATCCAACAGTAGATATGTAAATATTTAGTAAATATTTAGAACAGTAAATATCTTTCCATCCATTTTAATGGGTGGAAAGATAGATTGGTTGATGAGCTCATAAATTTTGAGAGAGCTTGTTAAGCATAAGAACACTCTGTCTTCTGTGAGGATAACAGAGGAGAGGCTTTTCTGTTTTTCAGGGGTTGCAGAGGAAAGCATGGTAATACTGTTCTGACACATGTACATTTTGAAGCATTGATGTAGGTGTGCAGATACTATTTGCTAGTGTTTGGGTCTGTAAAAAGAGTAGCAACTCATGGTTGATTAGACTGAACTGCAAATCTGGGCTGCTCACTGTGGAGAAAGGACTTAAGATATGCAAAGCAGCATTCCTGTGGCTGTACCAACTCATTTTGTGGCCAAAAGACACTGAATAAAGAAATAATTGTTAAGATTTCATTTCATATAGATGTTGGCAATCAGACCAGTCCTGCTTGTGGGTTTTGCAGAGACACAGATAAGATCCTTTAATGAGTTTCTTCAGTCAATCCTGTTAATACTGGCTACAAGACACTGGCACACCATGATTTCAGGGATTTCAGTGCTTTGTCTGAGCAGATGATTGGGGTTGTTCAGCCTGACGAAGAGAAGGCTCTGGGGAGAACTTATTGTGGCCTTCTAGTATTTGAAGTGGGGGTTACAATAAAGCTGGTGAGGGACTTTGTAAAAGAATTTGTAGCGATAGGATGAGGGTAATGGGTTTAAACTAGAAGAGGGTAGATTTAGATTAGAAATTAGGAAGAAGATTTTCACTTATGAGGGTGGTGAGGCACTGGAACAAGATGCCCAAGGAAGTCTGGATGCTCCATCACTGGATGTATTAAAAAAATGGTTGGATTGGATGTTGAGAAACCTCTTCTAGTGGAAGGTGTTGGAAGGAATTGGAAATCTGTGACTCTAATCTGTGTTTTCCCCAGTGGATGGAAAGTGTCTTGGTTCACTAACATTCAAAGACTGACTACAGCTAGCTGATGCACTTCTTACTGATATTATCACGTGGACTTGTTTTGGAAGAAGTGAAAGGGCTTGGGAATTTTGACACTGACACTAGGCCAGTGATCAGGTGATAGAATTCTAGTAGATGAGGTATAACAGTCTCATATGAACCTGAAGAATCTCTGCCCTCTGATCAAAAAGGGCCATATCTCTTGCAACTGGTGCGAATGTCAACCATGCAACACATATGCCACCTACAGACTGTGAAACATTAGTGCAGTGCTTTCTGAAGGCATAATGGAGGAAGCAGTGTGGACCAGAAGCATCATTAAAAAAAAAGGTTAGCAGTAGATCTTGCATTATCCCTTGATCTTGGTAGGTCAAATCTGAGATGCCGGAAATCTTGTTAGTAGGTGTGTGCTTTGTGCTGTAGGTTATGATCTGATGAGCCAAAACCATCTTTTTTCAAGTCACCCTTCACTTGGTGGTTTTGTAAAACTTTAATATGAAATGTTCAGCCTTGTTCTGAAAGATGGGGAAAAATGGGGAGGTGCTCTTTATTAGGGACTGTAGTGATAGGGTGAGGGTTAGTAGTTTTAAAATAAAGAGGGTAGATTTAGATTAGGAAGAAATTATTTACTCTGACTGTGGTGACCCACTGGAATGGGTTGCCCAGAGAAGCTGTGAATGCCTTCTCCTTAGAAGTGTTCAAGGCCAGCTTGGACTGGGCTTTGAGCAACCTGGTTTAGTGGAAGGTGTCCCTGCCCAAGGCAGGGAGGTTGGAACTATATGGTCTATGAGGTCCCTTCTAACCCAAACTGCTCTGTGGTTCTGTGAATGAAGATTTGCCAGCATTAGCTTCCTATTCAGAATTGTTAGGCCTGGTGGCTGATTGGGTTTAAGATACATTTAGTATGATTTTCAGTGAGTTTCTCTTTAGTATGATGGTAAATGAACAGGCCTAACAATGAACAAAGATATCTTTATTCTTTGTGTTTTCCTATCTTTCAAGGTATTTTTGTGTTAAGACAAACACAGGTCTTCTGAATAAAAGTACCAAAACCTCAAGCTGTTTCTTTTGAATTGCAGTACAGAAGGATCTTCAGACCCCAAAGAAATTGATGACTTCTGGGAAGAAAAACACTTGCTGCCAAGCATTGCAGTATCCAGAAGCTTCAAGTGACACTGAAGATTCTGTCTTTGTAGAAAGTTCATGGCATGACTACCAAAAAGAGGGAGCGAAAGACATGAAAGACAGTTGGTGGTGCATGAAACTCCCACCTCCACAAAATCTGAAAGAATCAATTTCCAGAGGCAGTCCAGACTTACTTGTTAGACAGAAAGGAAGAAGCTGTGCAAAGAGTACAGAAAATAAAGAGCCAGCTGTGGCACTGCGACAGAGTACAGAAGTAGAATTATATGATTCAGATGATGAATTTGAACCATTAATGGAACAGATAAGAAAACAAAGTGTAGCCCAAAAGCCAATCTTAAGTACAGGTAAAACTGTCAACCCACCAAGCCTAATATATAAGCAGTTGTTCTTTGCTAAGTTGCAAACTACTTATTGGCAGCAATGGTAGTGCTAATTGCTCAGTTATTTTCATGCATGGTATATGCTGTAGAAGCAACTTGCATCTTGCAGTTTAATGAAATTATAAATGATTCCTCTGAGCACTCTGAAAAGTAATTCTACTAGTCTTGTATCAAGGTTTCTGTTTCCCACTATTTTTTGGTTTTTATAATTCATATAATTGTAGGTGTTTTTAAAATTATTCTGAAAACAGATCTAACTAGTGTTTTTGAATGATGGTAACTTTTTTTTAATGTATTATAGAAGTTTATGTGAATCTGTCATTCTGGATGAAATTTTGAGGAGTTTAGATGCTGTTAATTTAGTACTTGGTTTTATAAATTATTTTATCTAAAATGCAATTTATAATGAGAATTTCCTAAATTGGTAGATCCTTTGCTCTTTTGACTAACTGAAGTGAGGTCCAACTGAAAGATTGCAAAGGGAACAGAGCGCTGTTGCTGAGTAAAAGCAGGTGAAAACAAATCTAGAGGAGTACAGAGTGTCAGTGTTCAGGAAGGCACCCTTGTTCAGGGCAAACAAATCTATGAAAGACAATGGCTGACAGCATAGAAATATGCCCTGGGAAAGAACAATATTTATTTTTAATTTTGGAATATGTCAATGCGATCTATAAAACACGTTTCTAGAAGTTAGCTGGCAGATGCATTGCCTTCTCTATGTATAGTTGAATAACAAAAGAAAAGTCAAATCAACAGTTATAGAAAAGCTAGCAGAGAGGATGTCTGCTTGAAGTGCAAACCTTGAAGCAGTTCTTGATTTCTGGTATGAGGGTTAATCATTTTAGCAGTCTACTCAGATGTGGACTCAGGTAACAGACATCTGATCAGAACTTGTGTGTCAAACAAACAATGTGATTTATGGTACATGAGAGGTTGGGATGATTGTTTTGTTCAAACAAGATCTCTGCACTACTACTCTTGATGTGCTGGTGATGTATTTTGAATTGGTGGAATGTCACAGAAATGTCAGAGTGAAGTCACATTTGAAAGTTTGGAGTCTGCTATTTCTTCATTGAATGGTAATTCTTGGAAATTATCACACTATCAGTCATAAAAGCATTTGCATTCAAATATACATAATGAGAGTGTCTATGCTGGGATTCAATATTTGACTTTTTCACAGTTGTCTGCTACTGGGTTGCTGACAGCTGTGCTCCTGATTCTTTGATGGCATCTAATACTGTGATTTTTTCCTGTTGAACCAGAAAACATCAAGCCACCCTGTGAAAATGGCCAGTCTTTGAAAGGGAAGGGAGTCAGGACACCAAAGCCAAAATCCATTTCACTTCCAGAAACACCTTCCAGTGTTTCTGCAATAATTCTTAGGAACAAATTGGTCAGTTGTTCACAGTCGGCAAAGACAGAGAAAAGGTGAGTGTTTCTCCATATTTACTATGCTCTAGGACCGTTCTAGATGGACAAAGAGTTGTGAAGCATTGTGCCTAGGGTGACATTCTGATTTTTTTTTATTTTTATTTTTTTTCTGGTACCTAGAAACTTCTGCTACTAATTCAGCAGTTGTTAGTGGTTAAATACCTGGAAATCAAAGCTTTCAGTCTTGTCTATGCCAGGGAGAATATAAGCTAAACTCCTCTTAGAGGAACCAATGACAAATAAATCTGACAGATATAAAATCTTCTTTGTAAATGTTAGCTCTCTTGCTGTACCTTATCTTGGCACAGCATACTTCTAACGTGCATTGGCCTTAGAAATTCTATGTCTCTAGCTGGCGGCCTCTAATCAATCAAAACTGATTCGATTAATAATCCATGCCTTTTCACAAGCTCATCTTGATATTTTTGACCTGTATCCTTGTAAACTGCAGAATTTGTGTTTCTTTTTCTACACATGGATGCAGTTAAGCATTTCAGAAGAAGGTAGTCTTTTTTTTTTTAATATATATTTCTGATCGCTGGCTTTGTTCTGACTTTTAGTTATGTGATGTTTCCTTTAGTCATTTTATAATTGTATATAACAATACAAAGCCTTTAAATGATGTCCTCAAAGATACTTTGTCAGAATGCTGCAGTATTGGATTTAGTAATCCTAACTTTCTGCTTTCCCTGAATAAATTCCTGAGGATTCTCAGAACATCTTTGACTATGTTTCTGAAAATATACCTTTATTGTGGGTTATCTTGTCAGGACTGTTCTTATATTGATCAAGTTTTCATGTAGTTGTGGCTCACTGAGTCACAAAGATCTGAGCCACCCTTTTTTCCTACTTAGCATAATCTAGTTTTGTGAATTAATCAGATAACTACAGAACTATTGCAACAGCTCTGCTCCTTGATGTCCCTGAAGGGGAAGAATATATTATAAAGTGTATGCACTTCACTGGCCTTGTGAGGGCAAGCTAGTGAAGAGTCAGGAAAGGTTTATGCCAGTGGCAGCATCCCAGAGATTTTTATTGGCTACAGAGTGGCCAGTATTTTTCCATGGGATATTTCAGTGCTTCACCAAACTGCTTTATGGCTTTTCTTTCAGGTTCAGGATGTGCTCGGTGCCTGGCTGTTTCTTGCAAGATCTTTCAAACCCGACTTCCCCCTATGTGAAGTATTTTAAGAAAAATAAAGAGGACCTGACCCAGAAGCTCTACTGTCTGTATAATAGCACCATCTTTGAGCAGAAGGTTGGCTTCAAAACAAAGAACAATTCTAAAATGCTGGTTAATATATTGCTTCTCACTTTTTGATGTTAATGTTCTTTATCCACTTCAGTTAGTAGAAATTAAGATTTATAGCAGTGGCTTATGTTTGAATTAGTTCAAGCAATTTATTTAAAAGAGGTTTTCAGCTTGGCTTGCTCTCCCAGCTGTAGTGGTGTACCATCCTTAAGTGAGCAGCCTGGGTGGTGTCCAAAACTGCTGCCTGCAGGGCTTTGGATCAGTTTCATCTTTGATGAGGTGGCTGATGTTTATTATTTTGTATTTTCTAGTACCTGCATGGTCATCAACTCATCAGCACAAGAAGGTTTCTGTTGCTGCCTCTGTGGTAGTAGACCCCAGGAAAGGCAGCTATAACCTGAAGCTATAAGTTGCATTTCAAATTGAAGGTTTAATTTTAGAGAACCATTGTCTTGACCTTTACATCTTCTGGCATACTGGAAACCTTTCTCTGGTGAGAAGCATCCTTGAAAGGATGGATTCTGCCCTCAGTAAGTTCAATAGACTTTCCTTTAGGAAGGAAAATGTACCTGTGCATCTGAGAAAATACTGTTGAGCTGACCAAAGACAGGCTGAGGTGTTGATTTCACAGAAATCTGAGCTGAACAGGCTCACTATTACTGACAGCAAAATACTTTGCTCCCTGGTGCTTCAGTCCTTTACCTGTACTGGTACTTATTACTGTTGGACTGTTTACTTAAGCTCATTAACTAATATAGATGACAGAAAAATGTTAGTAAAAGAACAGAACTAACCAAAATAGATATGGTGAGGGCTTACAAAATCAGGAGCAGTACAGAGGATAAGCAAGGAGTGATTATTTACTCTCTCACAGTGTGAGGGTGCATCAAGTTAAAATAACAAGTTGTGGGTTCAGAACAATCAAAGTAGATGATACTTAATCTGTAAATTATTAAGCTTTAGAACTTCTGATCATAGACTATTTTTTATGATTGTCTAACAGAGACATTCTGTACTGGCTTTGCAGGAAATATACAGGGAAGCTAGAGGACCAGAAAAAGAAAGAGCAGTAGGAGAGGGCAAAAAATTTACTGGTTGTTTTGTCATGGGTGTGGTGTTTTTGGTTTTTTTTTTGTGTGTGTGTGTTGTATTTTGTTGTTTTTTTTTTTTAAGTTACCAGAGAAAATGGCAATAATCTGGAATAAGAAAATGAGAAAAACAGCAGGATATTGCATAACTGGGCAGACAGAAGGTCCTGAAGCAAAGCGTTATGCTCGCATAGAACTTTCTGAAAGAGTCTGTGATTCTGCAGGTAGGTAAAAGGTATGCTGATTCTTATTTGAGCAAGCAAGTTCTAGAGATAAAAACATAAATCTGAGACCTGAGAGATCTGAAACTGGACTTTGCTTTGAAATTTCATATAACTTTGAATAAACAAATCCCTTCATGGTAATACTTGTCCTCACAACCGTTTGAAGAGGCTGGGCAAATTTATAAAATGTGTGAACAGAGATGTATTCATGCTAACTGCAGTATTGTTTTAATGTTTCTTATTGATTCAAAGACCTAAACGTTGTTCTAATTCTGCATGTACTAAAATGGCAATCTAAAAATCTTTCTTCCACCATAGCTAGCCACCTTCTTGGTAGTATTTAAAGCTGGAATAAAGACAAGTCAGTGCCAAGTTAAGTTCTGTTACGTGGTGGGTGCTGTATCTGTTATTTATTCTTCATTCCCTCCAGTTTGGGAAATTGAATGTTACTGTAGTAGAACCAGTTCTGTAATTATTAGAATATTTTGAAGTAAGCTTAATAAATTTGATTTGAGATATGCAACAGAGTACCCTGGGAATCCGCTTTTGAGAGCTTAGGAGTCCATCAGTGCCAGTCAGCAGCACTTTTTAGAAGCACAGGAAAAGGGAATCCCATTGTTTCAGAAGTCAAGCAAGCAGGGCAGAAGACCAGCTTGGCTGAACAAGTAGCTCCTTGTGGAGCTCAAGAGGAAAGAGAAATGGTATGATCTCTGGAAGGGAGGTTGTGCTTCAGAGGAAATTACAGAGCTGTGGTTCATATGTGCAGGGAGCAGAAATGAAAGACCAAAGCTCAGTTAGAGTTGAAACTAGCCAGTGTTGTGTCAGGTAACAAAATGGGCTCTTTAAAGTATATTAATAGTAAGAAGAGGTCTAAAGAAAACATTGGACTGATACACTGGACTGATATAGAGGGTCATCTGACTAGTAGTGATGCAGAATCAGTGGAGGCATTCAGTGTAGTTTTTATGTGTCAGTCTTCATCAAACTGACAGACTTCGGGCTATCCAGTCCCCTGAGTCAGAGGACCATGCATGTGGGAACAGTGACTTTACATTTGTGGAAACTGAAATTCTCAGGGACCAGCTGTATTTGAATGTTCCCAAGTCCGTGGGGCCTAATGAGATTCACCCAAGAATACTGAAGGAACTGGTGTATATTATGGCAAGGCCCCCCTCAATCATCTAGCAAAGTTTATGAGAGTCCAGGGAGGTCCCTGAGGACTGGAAGCTAAGCAGTGTTATTCCAGTTTACAAGAAGGATGTGAGGGCAGACACAGGAAACTACAGACCAGT
>VWZY01008023.1:14063-30180 GCA_013399075.1 Chloroceryle aenea
CCCCAACCATTCTGTGATTCTGTGAATTGATTATCTTTTTTTCAAATTTTTTTCCTTTTTTTTTTTTAATTTATTTTATTTTATTTTTGGCATTATATGTACTTATCTACAATATGTAGATGTCTGCTTTTTTTTTACTTGTGTAATGTGTTGATTTTCCTCATAATGTTGCATAGATGCACTTCATAGGATTTTTTTTTTTTCTTTTAGTCATGTTTGGAAAGTTTGGTATTAAAGCTGTAAAATCATTTTTACTTTGTTTTATACAGAAGAGAAGTTTGCCCAGGCTGTGTGCTTCTTGCTTGTAGACTTATACCTGCTAACTTACCAAGCTGAGAAGGCCTTGCATCTGCTTGCTGTTCTGGAAAAAATGATTTCACAGGGCAACAATAACAGCAAGAATGGAAAAAATGAGGTAAGCTTAAAATCATATGAGTGTTTCTAAGTCTTTACAAGAAGCATGCTTTAACTCAATCCAGAGTTACTCTTTTAAAATACTTTTGAATTATAAAACTGTTAGATCACCTGTAACTTCAGCTATTTGTATGTGTAAGTAACTGAGTTAATTGTATACAGCAGCTGTTTATTTCCTCTCTTTCATCCTTTTCTCTTACTCCTAGGCAGCTAAGAAGTGTTTAAGTCAGAGACTTGCATTGGAAAGACAGTTATCCTCAGGGTCCACTAGACATAGTTTCCCTTGTTTCTCTTGGATTATGACCATGTAAGACATATAAGTTTGAAAGGGAATTCAGCATCAGAGAGGAATTGAAGTTGTGTACCGTAGTATGGGAAATAAAGCATCTTTTTTACATAGTACCTGAAAACATGAGGCACACTTTCAAATACAGTCTTTGGCAAAATCAGTAGAATGAGTAGGGGCTTGAAAGTGAAAAGAGGACACAGTCTTTCCTGTTGATGGAATGTCACATTTAGACATATTATCTTCAAGTATATAGTAATTCTACCAAAGAAAATATTAAGGAGAGACTCTAGAATATACATATCAGCCTTCTGGGTAAGAGATTTCTTAAAATAACTCAATGCAGACCAACACAGCATAACACTAATACAGAATTCTGCTCTTCATGGGCGGGTGTGGTTGTCAGTGGATTTTGATTGTTAAACTCAAATTACAGTATTTGGTGGGACTTTCTGACTATTAAATATTTTTTTCTTCCCAGAGATTCATAGAAATAGGTTATAAAAGAATCTGTAACTGCATTTAAAAGGTGACTAATAATAACACTTACATTTTTTCAGTCAGCTAATAATACAAATAAAGATTCCTTGAATCAAAAAGCTGAAAGTGGAGCATCGATAGAAGTTGCTAAATCTAAGATACATCAGGTAAGCATCTGCATATTATTTGTAAAAGAACATTAGTTCAATTTTTTCTTAAAACCGATTTCCATCTGCTTCAAATCTAGTTCAGCATGAATCGTGATCCTCTGTTTCTCCTTGAGTTTCATCTTGTAAACCAAAAGAATGGTTTTATCTAACTCCTCCTTTTTGTAAGATCTGTATACAGGAAAAACTGACCTAACACAAACCCCTCTATTTCTGTCACTGCAGTTTATCGTTTTTGGTTTGTTTTTTTTTTAACTTCAGTTAGCTGCACTGACTTTGTATCTGTCAGCCCTCAAACAGTCTAAATCAGCAGAGGTTTTATTTCATCATACTGTTCCACAGAAAAATATGTGAAGAAGCAAAATGCTTCTCTGTCAGCATTCACTTCTTAGTGTTTTTAGTTCAGTAGGTAAATGTCTGGGATTAAGAATTTAGATTATTTTAATTACTTTGTCATTTTCAGGGCTAGTAACTGTGTTTGAATATTGAGTAGCTGTTGACCACTGAATAAAATGTGAATCTGCTTACTGTAAATATGAAGCCTATAAATTTGTTGAAAGTCTCAATAGGATTCCTTTTTTTAGGAAGGCTTTTTTAACAGCTTTTTACTACCTGTTTTTTAAGAGATATATAAAGAATTCTGTATTAAATATCTAGATAGGGTTCAGCTTGGAAACCTGCACATTACAGTTTTTTTATTTGACAAACTTTTTTTTTTAACAGTATAAAGTAAGAGCCTATATCCAGATGAAGTCACTAAAAGCATGCAAAAGGGAGATCAAGTCTGTTATGAATACAGCTGGGAATGTAAGTATTCTTTCTAATCTACATCTGTTCTCTATCTTAAAACTGAATTTGCTACCTTTCTTTACAAAGAAAGGTATATTGAGGATGGATGTCTGAAATAATGCTTTATGTAGTCAGTTGGGTTTGTAATCTCCTTTCTGCAAGTGTAATTAATGTAGAATTCTCTTATTTGTGCTGTTGTTAGTTGCTCAGAAAAATGCCCTTTACTGTTAATGATACCAAAGTAACAGTGAAGCACTATATAATAAACAGGTTCAGTTTGCTTTATAATTTAAGCAGTACAAAATAACTTTTAGTTTGCTATAAATATTACGGGTATTACAAACTTCTGATGTCATTGGTTGTTTAGGCCAGTTGATAAAAGTTTAATTCTGGGATACAGAGTTTTTGGAGTTCTTTCTTTTTTGTTGAAATTTTGTGGGGGTTTACTGCTTGCTAGAAAGTGGTTTCTTTTTTCATATAGGAGTTCTTGACTCAGAATTACGCCTGGCATCCCAGATAAATTCTACATTATCTGAGGAGCAGGGAATGGGAGGACAGCATTTCCCTTTTGTTGCCAGTCTCAACAGCTGCTAGTTAGACAGAAATCCTTCTGGATCATGAGGTCTCTGTTGTCAGACCAGGAAGATCACAGACCAGGAGGAAGTTGTTGAACTCCGCAGAGAGGGAAGTGTGGGGAGGAATGTACTAGAAGACAGATTGGAGAATGATCCTCTTAAGTAAAAGGAGATCCTCTGCACTTGCCATTGCCATGACAGTGTTCTCTAGGATAAGCTGAGTTTTATAGTAACAAAGAGTATGTATAGTCTTGTGGTTCACAGGAGATGTGTTAATCACGTGCTCAACAAAGAAATTCTGCTTCCTGAAAGTATTAGGGCCTAAGCCCAGGTATTCTTAAAATTGCAGCAGAGGCAAGCTGTTTGTGGAGTTACTTAACACTAGCAGTAGAAGTCATAAAATGAGATCATTAACTGTTGTTTTCTCCTTCACAGTCAGCTCCTTCTCTCTTTCTTAAGAGCAATTTTGAATATTTGAGGGGCAATTATCGTAAAGCAGTCAAACTTTTAAATAGTGCAAACATTGCTGAACATCCAGGATTCATGAAAACAGGTAAAACAGAAAACCTTCATCCTGCAAGTACTTATGTGTAGTGTAATAGGACTACTCACTGATAATAATTTTAAGCATATTAATGATTAATTAAGGGGTAGGCCCTGAATATCACAGGCTTATACACTGGATATAATTTCTTGTGCTCCTTCATGTAACGTTGTTACGTTTTTCATTGAATGTTCTGCTGGACAATGCAGTGGTGGTCTTGTGAAATTTAAAGCATCGATTGAAAAATATGGGAGAAAGCTGTGTCTTGTACCAGTAGAAAGTTAAGATTAAAAAAAAAACCAGTTTGTACTGTAAAACTACTTAATTTCTTTTACTACTTTGTTCAGTTCACTCTTTGTGATAGTACTCTGAAGTTCTTGTGCTGCAAGGTCTTTTCTCAAGTAGATACTGCTGCATAGATTGCAATTACATACTAGAAGTCACAGAGTTGCCCCCCAGTAAGTTGTTTTTAAACATTTGTATTTACAGACAAGTTTCATAGAAAACATTCAAAATATTGGTCATAATGCCTATTCAGGCATATTTTGACACTTTTAAAAGAATTTACTATAACATTTTTCTGACAGCTTTTATGCCTAATAATTTTCTGGTAAGTTTTATTTTAATTAACTTTTTTTCACAGTAGAATGTTCACTTAATAGTGTTCCTAGATTATGATTTAAATGTCTGGTTAATTTGATAATGGTCTCTTTCTTATTTAGATTTTTAGGGTGTTTTTTTCTTTTTTTATCAATGGTAACCCTGTAAAGCTTTGGTAACCAGCAGATAAGTCAAAATTTTAATTTTCTGTCCTTTATTATTTAGAGGAAACTTCTTACACTGTTATCTACACATGATATATTTAGGAAGGAGAGTGCATTTTCTGCTTGTAGAGTTAGGTTGTCATATTTGTTTATTCTATAAAACTTAGGTAGATAACATCATTTGAGAATTCCTTTTTTTCAAGAGCCATCTGCTAGAAAACTTGGAAGTGCTTACAAACTAATTTCTATGAAAACCTCCAGGTGAACTTACTTCAATTTGAAATCTATCAAATTGGCTTATACCCCTGTCTCCTAGAATATGGTGCACAAGATCTGTCAGTCTGTAGCTGCTTATATGTAGGTCATTTCAGGTCAACTGTTCAAGAGAACTAGAATGGTATACAGAAATGTAGGTTAATAAAAGGCTTGTGAGGCAGGGACATAACATGTATAATCCATGAACAGCTCCATGCAGAACATGTTTAATGGGCTACCGTAATATATTGACCCATGCAAGACTGGTGGGAGCATTTTGTGGGGCTCACTGACATTATTCATTTTACAAAAATGAAACTGTTCGCTCTTCTTGCAGGTGAATGCTTAAGGTGTATGTTCTGGAACAATCTTGGCTGCATTCACTTTGCAATGGGAAAGCACAATTTAGGAATTTTTTACTTTAAAAAAGCCTTGCAAGAAAACGATAACACGTGTGCACAGCTAGGAACGGGCAGCTCAGATCCAGGTAAGATTGTAAGAGATAAAAATAGATGATGGAAGAAGGGTGGGTGAATCAAGAAAATAGAGAATAGAAGGTTTCAGTAATTATCAGCAAATTTTGTTTCCATCTTTTTGCAGAAAATGGGATAAGGAGGGTGAGAATTTTTATTGTAACTTGATTTCAGAGTTTAATTACTGCTGCCAAAATGATGAAGTATGATCTTTTTTGGTTTTTTTGCTGTTTTCTTTTATGTGCCATGGGGCTGGGGCAATTACTTCTCTCTCATGTATAATCTTTGACCATTAGTCAGGGAGATAGGATGAAATAAAGTTTCTATGGCTTATTATGCCTCATTAAAGATGCTATCTGTAGTCCTGCTAACAGTTGGTAGAATCATCAGGACTTGAAGGATGTGTGGTGTTTCTTTTGTTTGTTTTGGGTTTTTTCTTAACTTGGAAGATACACAAAATGTGGAGTGTGATACTGTTAAATTAGCATTTGGAAATGGTGCATTTCTCAAACGTTTGTAATGCACAGTTCCCAGGCATGCATGAGAAACATTCATCTATTGTTTAGATTTATGGCTAATTTTTGTCTATCTACTTTTGTTGGAAGTACACAAAAGACAGGAAAATAAACATTGTAAGTTTTCTTGCTCTGATTAATAGTACTTAAAGTTTGGTTTTTTCCCCCTCTTCTAAGTAAATGATTTCATAATGAAGTGTGGAAAATAAGCATAAATTTTCTTGCTCTTATTATTAATACTTGTGGGGTTTTTTCCTCTTCCAAGTAATGATTTCATGATGAAGTGGAATTTTTTTTTTTTATTTCTTGTTTCTTTAAAATCTACTCACTATCATGCACTTTATTGTGTCACTGTTTTTTGTGGGTTTTTTTTTTTTTTTTTTCTATTTCTCCCCTGGCCCTGCAGTCTTTGGTGCCAAACATAAAATGTATTATGCTTGGTACAATAAAGTGGTTTTCTTCTGGAATTTATATAAGTAATAAAGATGTGTATTCTCACAAATCTGGGATTCTATATTATTATATAACATTTATCTTGAGTGACAAGAAATGTAAGTGGTTAGCATTTAAGGTACTTCAACCTTTAGTAAGAATAGAGTGAATTTGTCTTTGATATCAGCTTTGATGTGGAAGAGATTTATTTAGAGGGAGACTAGTAACTTTTTGCAATGAATGTGGGTTTTTTTGTAGTTTTTGAGGTGTTTCCCACACAGCTTTCCTCCTTGAGTTATGTTTTCTGCTCTTCTGAGCTGCACAACCAATATGGTGTAATCCTTTTCTGCAGGTAAAAAATTTTCAGGGAGACCCATGTGTACACTACTGACTAACAAACGCTATGAGTTGCTCTACAATTGTGGAATTCAGCTCTTGCATATTGGGAGGCCCTTAGCTGCCTTTGAATGCCTAATTGAGGCAGTCCAGGTTTATCACTCAAACCCTCGTCTTTGGCTAAGAATAGCAGAATGTTGCATTGCTGCCAATAAAGGGGTAAGTAGATTTGAAAATTCCTTATTTTGATTGTCGTTATGAAATACACCTGATCACAAAAAAGAAGAAATAACACCTTGAGTTGAACTATGCATTTGAATGGCCTAATGTTGCAATATTTCTCTGTAAGTCTGGATTATTTTTGTGTATATGTGTGTTTGCATGTTTAACCTGAAGCTGCAACAGGTGAAGGAAAATCACCATAGAAAAAAATGTCTTGAGACCCAGTGCTTCACTTTTCTAAGACCAGAAGAAATTGAGTAGATTATTCAAAAGATGGGCATGAGATGGAACTAAAGCACCTGGGTGGCTTTAGAGCTGCTCTTCTGTAAAATTACAAGTTTTTTGCTGGAGAGACTTGTAAGCGTGATTTTTGTTTTGGCAGTTTACCATCACACCCCTTCAGCATTCAACTCAGATTATGAGTCCGGAATTGAAGTACATTAGATTTCTCCAAGTTACTGGTTGATTTATATTACTTTGTCTTGAAATAATTTAGGAGTACCAATAAAAATGTTATTTGGAAATAAACTTGTATTAGTCTCTAATGAGGCATCACTTTATAACTGGAAGCAATATGTTCTTTCTGTAGTGAATGCTCTCTCCTTAAAATTAGATACTAACAATAATATTTGGGCTTACTATTTATGGATATTTTATGATGCCTCAGCTTTCCACACTCATTTGAAGTTAGTTGCAAAGTGTTAAGGTTTTATGTATGTTTACATATACACAAAACCCATATAAAATAATATATTGTATAAATTGAAAGCAGCTAACACCAACAAAAGACAATCCCACAAGTAATTTGGTCTTTTTTTTGTGTGAATGGAAGAATGAAACTTGCTCAAAATCTTTTCTTGTACTACTTTTCATATTTCCAAGAATTTCTGTTCCCGGATTGCAGAAATAACAAGGTGAAATTGGAATCAGTGACTGTAGTATTCAAGGAAGGAAAATTTCATGGCTGCTCTTGGAATTTTGATATTAACTTTGAGGCTTGATGTACAGAAACAACTTTGTTAACCTTTGTTGCCAATACTTTGAGGTAGAAGGGTTGGTGTTTTGGTTTTTTTTTCTGGAAAATTTTTTACTGAAACATCTTGGATTGTTATGTTTAAACTCTAGGAATTGCATTAATGCTTCTGAAATTATGAGGTTCTATCTAAAATTTTAGCTGGAGTAGTAGAAGAAAACATACATCGATCCAGGAGACATCCTTTGTCTCTATTTCAAGGCTAGCTACTACTGTGTAGAAGGTATGACTGAAAGTATGTGATGCTGTTTTAGCAAACAGTAAGGCTATTTTTTTAATGTTTTATTGAATAAGTTTATTGGATCATACAGATGAATAATCTTATTTAAAAACAAAATGTATAACTAAATCCTATAACATTACTGAAAGATACAAAGACTCTTGTAGAGGACTATTAAAAGTATTTGGTTAAAGAGAAGCTACCTTCCTAAGATGTTATTAATGAATTATTTACAGTTTTCTTAATGTATGAGTAATACAAAATCATTAAACTACTATTTGTTTTTTTAATTCTGTCTACTGTAAACCCACTATCTAAATTCAGATGCGACTTCATTTTATGGTACTAAACTAGATGAAGATAACAAGATAAGCTCTGATTTCCACTGCAGTCTTTCCATGTGGTTTTCCTTCTCCAATTTAAAGTTTCATTATTTCCTCAACGTATTGCCACTAGAGATTGAGAAGGGTGAGGCTGTGGTGTGGCTAACCAAGTGGCATAGGTTCAGGAAACCGAGATCAACCTTCTCCATGCTGAAGCTGTTGTGATCTCAGCCGCTGTGGAACTGAATCTCTAAGTGTTTAGATTTGTCATTCCTCTGAGAAGACCTGCTGACAGCAGATGTAATGCCTGTCTATTAGGACTTTTAGTTTCAACCTGTTGATCAATATCCATTTAGGATAAGCCCATATGTTAAAATTCAGAGGAGTGAGGACAGGATTGTTCATTCTTAGAACAGAAACCAGCACCAAAATAAGTATGTCTGTTCACATACTTCTAGGTAAAATTAAGAAATACTGTATTTTGATTCTTTGTTTAACTGTAATTCACCCTTCCTGTGTGTGGTTGGCATGATATAATCTAGAATTGCATGATCCCATGCAGTTATTTCCACAATATGCCCATTTCACTTGGCACAAGAGATGGGTGGGATTAATTGAACAAGTGGCTATATTCACTGTTTTTATTTTTTTTCCCCCACCCCTCAATTCTGTCTTCCCACTGAGTGGCCTCTGCACACTATCTGAATCCTTCCAAATACAGAATTTGTTTATTTTCCCTTGGGAATTTTAGTGGTGCTCATTATTTTGGTGTGTCTATTTCAGAAAACTTAGATATCCACAGCTTTAGGCATGAGGTTTTCTTATGTCACCATTTCACAAGTACAGTGTTGAAGTTTCAGCAGTGTTGGGTCAACCACACTGATTTTGTGTATGTGCTACCTGTTGTCAGTTCTGAGTTTTACAATGCACAGCGAGTGCAGGAAGAGCAGCTTTCTTCATACTCATTTTCCAATTTTCATTGTCTGCCCTACTGGTTACCAGGCAAACTTAAATAAAGAAGGCACAGGTGATCATCTCTAGTAGAAAGGTTGGTATGAGAGACTGGATTAGAATAGGTTTTGTGGCAAAAAAAAAGCCCCTAACAAGCAAACCAAACAAGCTAGGATTCTGTTTACAGGGTCAGTGTTTTAGCAGTCTGGAAAAGGGAAATAGAGACCCTCAAGGGGCACTTCTTTATTTACTGCAAACTCACCAAAGCAGGAGATGGTGCCAGGCTCCTGAAGCCTTGATTTCTTCCTACTACAGTTATAATGTTGTGTGGTGTACCAGGGAGCTTGAATTCATGTCACAAAGACAGCTTGTTCTTTCCTGAATTTGTTATCTTTTAAGAGGAAAAAAAATGCTGTTAATATTAAAGGCAAAAGAAAGGGTGTCTTTAAATTGTAAGATAGATTTGCCACACTGCCAGTGAGGCTTTAAAATTAATAGTGTGCTTAATTTGACCTTGTAACGCTATTACAATAATATTCCTTGATGTCTAAGTAGAAATTCGTATTTATGCTCTAAATGCCATATAGAAAAGTAATTGTACTGAAGCTGATTTTCACCCACTTAAGTAATTTAGTTAGAAAATATAGATGAACCTCATTCCAATTCTGCAATTTTTTTAAACACTTTTTCCAAAACGTGTGTTTCATATCCAAACTCACTGTTTTTTTTTTTTATTTGACAGTAAATGCCATTATAGTGTCAATATCCTTCACAATAGCTTATGATACATTTTCTGAAAAGTGATGGCTATTTAAAAAACAGTTTTATGATAAGTTTTTCCTTACATTGGCAACTCTTCATCACTCTACTTTACATCAACAAAGCTGTTAAGATGGCTCATGGTGAACCAAACAAACCAACACCAGTAAATATGGCACAGAGGTAATTCTTGGGCCAACCAATTCGTATGCTTTAAGTTCATTTGACCCCTAGAATGTTTGCATGCTCAAAAATCTGTTGGACAAGTTAATTTAATGTAACTTTGCATATGTTGTGGTTCAGCTTCACACTTTCCATGCCCTTGAGAGCAGCATTTTCAGTGAGCATTTTGAATGCTGTGTAAGCAGAGAGAGAAGATGGCAAGTGTTATAGTGCCAGTTCTGAATACTACTTGGCTCATCATAAGATTTCTTTGTAGACATCCTAGCAGTTCTTTTAATACAACTTGGTTCATTGTTCTTTTGCTTTCAAAACAGAGGAGAAAGTAGGTCAGTAGGCTATCAGACAAGCTGTCAGAACTAATCTGTGGTTACACCGTGCAGCTAAATCCCTCTGTAACACAAAGACAATAGGAGATGTCTGATTCTTCATGGTACTTAAGATGTAAAACTGTACCCATATAAACTATTGAATCTTACCTTTTGGCAGGGTTCAAAGTTGTCTTCCAGCCTTCACTTATTTTATCAAGCTTTGATATTTTAGTTCTTTTTTTGTTCTTTTTTGTTCTTTTAGACATCGGAGCAAGAGACTAAAGGTCTTCCCAGTAAAAAGGGAATTGTGCAATCTGTAGTAGGTCAAGGCTACCACCGTAAAATAGTCCTAGCATCCCAGTCAATACAGAATGCTGTTTATAAGTAAGTATGTTCTCCATGGGCTCTTTATTTTGTTATCACAGCTTTGTTAAGAATATGTATCTGTTTATCAGGAGTTTTAAGAGTGTCACGAAGTATCTGTTCATTTTGTCATTACCAGTGTGAAGAGAGAGGCGTGCTAAAATGCTTGGTGAGTCCTACTTAAAGGTCATTTGGATGCCTCTCTATGACGGCCAGCAGAGGGCTTAACTGTGTATTCATTGTAACTAAGAAGGCCATTAAAGCTTAAAATTGATTCCTCTGATATTTTTATTTCCAGTTATCCAAATCTGTCCTCTTTTTATCATTTGAAAAAAAACACACCATATTTTCAGTAATCCACCCCAGTAAAACGCAGGAAGAATCTAGTTGCTCTGTCATAAAACTTCAGGAAGTGAAAAACAAGAGAACTTGTAATTATGTGGTTGAATCTGCCCATTCTCTTTGGGCATCGTGGTGTACTTTCCATATATAAGAATAGCAAGGTACAGTGATAAATTAAATGTGCTATATTAAAAATTATTTAACTTTTTAAAGATAAAGTTTTCTCTGCATTCAGATCTTTCTGGAGCTCTGCTTTTATTTTTTTTCTTTTATTTTAGTAGGATTGCTACTCACTGGCTAACTTCTGTGTCTCTTTAAGTGATGGGCAGTCCTCAGCAATACCTGTAGCCAGTATGGAATTTGCAGCAATTTGTCTAAGAAATGCCTTGCTGCTACTGCCAGAAGATCAGCAGGAGCCAAAGCAGGAAAATGGATCCAAAACTAGTAATCAGCTGGGGGGAAATACAGAAAACAGTGAAAGCAGTGAAGCATGCAGGTAAACAGAATCATATATAAACTTTTCTTTTTGTCCAAAGAAACTCTTGGTTGATTCTCGTAGCACTGTTGGGATATCAGGGAAGTCGCTTAGCTGTGTGCTGATTTAATTACTGGTATGCTAATTTTATTCTAAAGTACTGAGTTAATTCCTACCATTTATAATGACTTCAATAAATTGGACAGTGAAATTATTTTCACTGGCGATCTTATTTTCTGTGCTGCAAATATGTTTTCCTATAACCTCCTGCAGTGCATATTGGTATTTCCTTAATTGTAAATAAAGTTTCAGATGCTGCAGTGATTTTGTGTGTTTGCACATGTGCCATATACTTGATTCAATATCTAAATGTCTAGCAACTCAGCTGTAAACATTTCCCCATGATCAGATTTGGCATTCATCAGCCCTAGGATTCTTTGTTGTATTTGTTTTAGGCTAGGAATGGGAAACTAGATTTAGAAGATGGGTAGGAAAGCAGCATGGAGCTACGGCTTCATAAATTGCATTTTACAAAAAAGTGTTTAAGAAACAAATGTCTCTTTCTTGAAACTTCAGAAAAAGTAACTTGTAGACAACGTATGTTAAATAGCAGGAAGGCATTTTAACTATTTTTGTTGTTCCTGATGTGTTCCCAACTTCCTTTTGAAGAGTAACTTTATTGGCCAAAGCCTGCACTTTCAGTAATGACCATCTTGAGAAGGGAAGAGTTAACAGTAACTAATCTGGAAAAAGTGGCTGTTACAACTTCAGCTACTCAAAAGAGTAGTGAAAAAATCACAATGTTTTTGTCAGACCAAAGTACAGATAAATTTTAAGAAGATCTGTTTATTGTGGTTTACTGCACGTGTGCTGTGTTGCAGTGGCACAATGTGCACCCCCATATATTCTGAGGTTACCTGGGGATAGACTAGGGCTGGGAGTTGGTGGCTGCTACTGCTATAACAATATCTGAAGACTGTTCTCTGTAACCTTTTTTCCCAATGACAATCTTTCCAGTCAAGTAACCAGATGATTTCCTAAAGTCAAGGCAGGGGAGGATGTGTGTGTGTTGGGTTTACTTTTTTCTTTTTTCCTTACCAAGACTGGAGGTTGTGAACTGGCTTCCCATATATGCGTCCCATTGAGATGAAGCTTCTATGGTTTAAATGAGACCCCACTTTTAAACTTCTGGGGCCCACTAGGGGCCAGTGATAAAAATGAAATGGTGGCCCTTATTCACAGAACACAGCTTTTTAAATTTTGTTTTGGGATGGGCTGTGGTGTTTGTTTGGTATTGTAGGAGTGAGGAAAGGAAAACATGCCCTGTACAGGAAGATCCTTTAATACCTTCTGGCTTCAAAACCTGATGCTTTTTCAGCTTAAAAAAAAAAAATTAAAAAAATTCCCTAATATTTCCCAGTGGTCATATCTAGCAACAAAACAGGCTGTTCTTGAATTTGTATGTCATGTTCTGAAAGGTTCTCTAAGAATTTTTTCCTTCTGACAAGGGAGAGAACAGTAAAACATATAAGGCATTTGAAGCAAATCCCACTAATTGAGCAGGCTGACTCTGAGGCATATTACTCTCTTATTCACAACAAAACAGTGAATGCTTCCATTGGTTAAGGATATTTTTTAATCTAATTTTTGGCAAAGGGATGAAGTATAAACATTGCAACAGTATTTAGTACAGGCTTGAGTCTGGTGCTGACTGTTTTGAAGGTCTCAGTTAGGGTTATCTTACCTACCTGTAATAAACATATATGAAACTACATCAATGAAAATGTTCTTGTTAGGTGGACAGACTCTGTTACAATTCAGATTTTATTTTTTTAAATTTTATTATATATAAACCTTGGTGTGTCTCTTTGTCAAGGTGCAACTGCCAACCTTCTTCTCAATTCTCATTCCAGAAGAAGGTTCTATTTCAGCTTATTGGAGAGTAAAGTTGCAGACTTACTAATCAGAGCGAATACTTTCTCCTCAGAAATAAACTGTCATTTTCTTAAAGTAGAATTTTAATATTTTAAGACATTTTTAAATAATAATAAAAATAAAGGCATCTAGAGGTGTAAAGGAAGCTGTAGCCATTTGTGGGTTATCTTTCTACAATATTTATGTAATTAGTTTTTAAGTTGTCTAGGGAGAGAGCTAGTTCACTGGTTTTCTTGCAGGCTAAAAGAAGAGAGGCTACAAAGCAGGGAGTTCTCCATCTCTCCAGTTTAAAGTTCTTGTACTATACAACACTTCAAAAATAGCTTGAGGCTGTGGAGAATGGTATGGGTTGTTTGGTCTGTCAGTCAAATCCTTCCCAGCAAATGTCCCCCTTCTTCCTTCTCAGACAGAACAGTTAGGAAAAAAGCATCTGCCTCAGTTTTTGCATAGCTTCATTTCCCTGTTTTCTAGGCTATAGAATTTTTGTTGCCCTTCTAAAAGGGGTGAATAAATAGCAATGCTTATTACATTGAGAATTTTTTAATTAACTTTTTATAGTCACTCCTTATAATTAATACACTGTTTTTATTCTAGCAATAAAAGTCATGAAGGGGATAAATTCATTGCAGCTCCACCTTCTTCTCCTTTGAAGAAACAGGAATTGGAAAATTTAAGGCAAGTAAATAATATAAAAAAATACCATGAAATGAGCCCCCTCTTAAAACTGTACTGTGGCTGTGGAGTCATTGCTAGTTTTTGGGGTTTTTTTTAGGCACTTGCTATGTTGAATTGCAGCTGTTAGACAGTCTAAGGATGCCTTTTTTCAAATGCATGTGCTTCCTTTCTTCTGGACTTTGAGTCTGAGCAAATAGAAACCATCCACAATTTCAATTCAGAAGGTAGATCAATCTCAATCTGTTTGATCCCACTATTACAGGCTTGACATTCTGTATCTGGCAAAACTAAAATAATTTAGTCCCATAAATGAGAATAGCTAAAAACCTGGCAATGGTGGTTGTGATTGGTGGAAGGGGTGGAGATTATGGTATGGTACCGTTTCCCTTGAAGACCATCATAAGGCTAGTTTGGAATTGAGCCCCCACAACATTATATGCTGGTTCGATTTATTTAGGGAGTGGGGAGAAGAAAAAAATGGAAAATTCAGCTATGCTGCTTTCAGGTGAGGATGGTGCTATTTACCTTCCTCATGATGGAAGACCATAGGTAAAACTTGACTGTAAATTCTTTTTGTGGTGAGAAGACAAAAAAAAATCCTTAAAAAAAGAGATTACTTGTTCAGCAGTCAGAGTACTCTCCAAGCAGAACAATTTCCATGTGTCTAAGTAAGTATAACCTTATCTGGAACCTCTACTTCTCCCCAATGAGATTATTTTTTGCTGGCAGTGTTAATTATTTCAGGTGGCTGCTAGCTCGTTGAAAATCTCTTACTATAAGGCTTGAAACTGTTTAGAAAAAAAAAAATTGTTTTAAGTTTCCATTATGGACAAAGCATAAGAGTAATTTCCCACTTTTGGGTAAACACTCCATTCCAGCCTAGCTCCAGATAACCCGTGTTTTATAACGACCAGCTTAACCTTTACTTTGTTCCACAACATGCAGGAAATCTAGTTGTACTTGTTTAAAAGCAATTTAGCAGGAATCTGTGAGGAGACATTACTGAGACCCTGATTATTTATCCTGAAGTGGTACACGCATGTGCTACTCGAAATAGAAAGTACTGAATTACAAACAATGATGTGGGCTGCTTGTGTTGTGTGGGGTTTTTTTTTTCTTTCCATTCCCTCCTGACTGTTTAAAATGTGGTTGCCATGTGTCAAAAAAACATGGTGTCACATTGTGAAATATTTTTTTTACTCCTTTTTTTTAATATACAGTCTTTTAATATACAGTCTTTTCTTTCACAATCAGCTGTTCTCGACCACTGAAACATGACAACATGTCAGGAAAAGCGTATCAGTTTAGTATGAATTACACTGCTTCTGGTAAAGAACATCATATAAGGAAAGGAAAATATCTGATTTTTTTGTTTTTTGCAATACTTGTTTTGGTGGTTAAATCCAGGTGACTAGACATCTCTAGAGAGTGATTCTGCTAAAACTGTTTCTAAGTTTCTGCAGATAACTGAAAAGCAAAGTATGTTACACTCAGATGTTAGCATCTTCCTGTAGTCTTGCTCACTAAGGAGGTGAGAAAATTAAAATTCTTCTCTAGTCAGAGAAAATGAAGAAAAAAAAATCTGAATGTTGACAAGGATTATCCTGAAGAATAGATGTTTATTCAGTTAAGTTTGTTCATGTTAAGTCATTGGATTGAAAAACCCTTACTGTAGAATGGAAATGGGCAACATAAATGTGGGGTGGTTTTGGGTTTTGGTTGGTCTGGGGTTTTTTTTGTGTGTGGGGTTTTTTTTGGGTGGGTGGGTGTGTGGGGGTGTTTTTTTGGTGTTTTTTTGTTTGTTTGTTTGTTTTTGTTTCTTTGTTTGTTTGATTTGTTTTGTTTGTTTGTTTTTTTCAATGATTTTGTACAGTTGCATACCCTAGTAAGAGTTTAAAATGAGTGACTTTGTCCCCAAATATTTCTTAAAATAACATCTAGGAAAGGCTTATGTGCCTATGTATTGTATAGTAGTTGAACAGACTATTCTCATAGTAAGCAGTAATTCAATTTCAAGCTTTTAAAAGAAACGCACAGAAGTGTGAGGACACCAAATGTTGCCAAGAATTTATATGTAGGAAGTAGAAACTCCAGATTTTTCCTTTGAGTTTCTTCTAAACAGTTTTGCTCCTTGCTTCTTATTGTCCTCCAAGAAGCCAACTCCCCTGCTCTGCTTTCTGCATGTGGTCTGTTTCAGTGCACCAGAACAAGCCAATGCTGTTAGGATACATCAAGAGGAAAGGAGTTCTGGTAGACCACAGCGTTACATTTGGAGCATTTTGTAGATTTTTTTTTTTT
>VWZY01008023.1:30211-54398 GCA_013399075.1 Chloroceryle aenea
TTTCTGATAGAAGTTGAGATGGATAGCAACAGACCTTGTAGCCTTTTTTTCTCTAGATGGATCAACTTTATTAAGAATGTTAATTTTCCCCTTCAAAGCAGCTAGAGAGAAAAGTTTGATCACCTGCTTTGTCCTGGACAGATGTAAACTGCAATCCCTTATGCAAATACTTATTTTTGAAGTGTGCATACTCTAGTATTGTATACAGTATTCCAGGAGCATCACTGATATAGGTGATTTCACAGGTAATGCTGTAAGGACCACCACTGCTCACCAATAGACTTTGTCCCTTCTCCACAACTACCGTTTTGCATTGGTTTATCCACTTAAAGGTTGCACTGGTCTGTTTGGCCCTGTCACAATACTGGAAGCTTATGGTGATTATCACCCATAGCTGTTTCACTCTCTTCTTCCTCACTCTCAGCCATTGGTTCTCCCTCATCCCCACTTTGCTGGTGCTGAATTTCCCCATTCAGTAAGCACCAGCTGTGTTCTGTATTTCAAAAAATGTACTTTGAATTATTTTATCTGTGTTGAAACACAGTAGATAGTGTTTTTATCCACTGTTGTCCTTAGTTAGGTTTTTGAAATTATTTCCTATTAGTGATGTTCTCTAAATGTTTTAGAAGTGCCATTTTTGGTGTCTTCACAGTAAGTTTTGAAGAACTGTATTTGTTCTGGCTTGCCCTTTGCCTGAGAAATAAGCCAAGTCAGATGTGGCGCTGGGGTTCTGTAAACTTGCAGTCAGTGTGGGCTGACAAATCTTGTTGCCTAGACCTACACAAGAGGCTGTTTGACATAATATGGCAGTTAAAAAAAACATTTTTCTTTGTCCTAGTGCAAAGGCAGTTTTATTTAGGGCATGTGGAGGCTCAGTGATGCTGGAAGTCTGCCATGCTCAAAGGCGACCTGTGGAGTTTTGTCAGAATCCTGACCGGGGTGAAAAACTAGTTTGTCTTTTCCCTTGTGGTGCAATTCTTCTGCTCTGGTTAGCTGTCAAGTCTCCTGAGCGTTTGGTTTAGCCAGCTCAACAATGGATCCAAGTGCACAAGTACTGCGGGGAAGAAAACCCAAATCTTTTCCCTTTCTTTAGATGGCTGTTGCTAAAAGATTTTGCCATGGCTTAAACTGTGACAAGTCTTAGAGCAGAGGAGTAGTTTGGGATTTTTTTAAACACAAGTTTTGCTGAACTCACGTGATTGGAATATGTCTTGTGTTTTAATTTGCACTCTCAGAAATAAAAATAGGCTTTAAAAAAGTTGTAGGGAATAGAAGACACATAGCAGTAGCAAGCAGCTCTGCAGGCCTTGACTTGTCACCAGCTGAATACCTTCAGAAACACTGGGCACCTCTGCTGGTTTAAAAGCTATGCTTCCTTA
The DNA here is from genome assembly GCA_013399075.1 of Chloroceryle aenea. Lineage (NCBI taxonomy): Eukaryota > Metazoa > Chordata > Aves > Coraciiformes > Cerylidae > Chloroceryle > Chloroceryle aenea. The sequence goes on from VWZY01008023.1 coordinate 31,591, forward strand.
AGGCAGAGACTAAAAGATGCTAGTTAGAAGCAGGCTGTTATTACAGAGATATTCCTCCCCCCAGCTCCCTCCCCCAGTCACAACCTTTCAGAAATATTTTAGGTTTGAGACTTGAACCGGGGAAGCTTTCCTCTCCCTCTCACAAGCTTTTGTATGTGTTCAGATTTGATGTGACATCTGGGCAGGGTGGAGAGGAAGTGGGGGGTAGGGAGAAACACTGCAGAAGTTTCTTATCCTGCTTGTGCATAATTAAGGAGCATGCCTCCTGGGAAAGGGGAATAAAGGCACCCCAGGTCCTGCCACAAATTACATGACTTACTGCTGGACCGAAAGTGGGCTTGACAGTTGCCAGAAGGTTGACGTGGTAATAGCCCACCTACAGGTGGGAGAGTCATAGGCTCTCCTCCCCTCACTCCCAAACCCTAGACTCCACTAAGAGGATCTGCTCTTCCTCCCTGGAGAAGGAAGAGAGTCCATGCTCACAGCAAAGTATTGCTGGCAGAGGCTTGTGCCCAGTGAGGCACTGAGCCTGTCCTGAATGGCATCTTGAAAAGTGGAAAATATCCTCAGGTGTTGTGTTTAGGGAGGCAAGGGGGAGTTGGCCTAGATGATCTCTAGAGGTCCCTTCCAACTCCAGTTCTGTGAGTTATTACAAACTATGAAGCTTGGCCTAATGATGGCATCCTGATGTGAGGTTATTGTTTGAAGGTGGAAAATGTGAGTAGTTCAGATTACATTACATGAACTGTCACAAATTTTGGGGTTTGGAAAGATGAGAAAGTCCATGACAGCAACAAAATGCCACGGATCAATCAGAGTCTTGGCAGTGGGTTACAGTTCTCAGTTGGAACACAAAACAGAAACTGCGACATTCTCCAGTGTTTAATGTCTCCTGTGTGCAAACATTGTACAATTTAAAAATGAAATATGTTACAACTTAAGTGATTGCTACTATGTGTCTTTAGATTGTATGTGATAGAAATCTACAAATCCGTTACCCTCTGCTTCAGCAGAAGGGGAGGGCAGGGAAGTACAAATGAGAGGTCAAGGCAAAATGAATAAAAAGAGAGTGAGAAAGGGAAGCTGTCCGTGAGAAAAATGACATGTGGTGAGGTCCATCATTTCTTTTTTAATCTGTTATTTGTGGTCAAAATTGCAAAAATCTTACCGAGCACACTGTGGTGGTCCTTGGTTTATACTGGTAGAACGCAATGTATATATCTTGTAACCCAGAGAATGCAACTGAGGCCATATAAAATGAAACACTAGCTCCTTTACTGTCAGTTTGATGCAAAGACATTATTGAAAGTTTAAAATTTATTCCTTTAGTACTTAACAATAAAGAAATTTAACAGCTGCATTTGGAATCACAGAATTCTCCATTTAACATATTGGCTTCCCCTCTCCCAATCCCCTTTTGTCCTTTTTTTTTTTTTTCCCCCTCTTTTTTTATCTTTTTCCCTCCAGGTGCTCAATACTCGCGTGTAGTGCTTACGTGGCTCTGGCTTTGGGTGATAACCTTATGGCATTGAACCACGCAGATAAACTTCTTCAGCAACCAAAGCTGTCAGGGTCTCTTAAGTAAGTCTGATGTGGTCATTTCTTCTTTCTTAGCCCTGCTTTTTGCTGGAGAGTTCTGAGTTGAAGCTTCCAGTGTCTGTAGCTGCTTACCAATTCTGTATCTGATGCAAAGAATTGCTTGGCCTGCTCCTGTTCTTGTTGAAGCCCTGACTAAATGTTCATTGACACGCAGGAACGTGAGTCCCCTCCTTTGTGTATGAATTCCATGTAATTTGGAATCTATCGCTGCTTTTGTTGCTATTTGTTACATCTCCAGCTATGGGCTCCATGCAGTGAGAGGACCCTCAAGTCTCTCCTGATTCATTGCGGGCCTGCATGTGTTTGTGTTGGCATGGCACAAGGGGCAGGAATGAGCAGCTGAGGGCAGACAGTCTTAGCCTAAGCCAGCATGCTGCTGAAAGTTTGCTTATGAAATTACAGCCTTGGAGGGGAAGGTTTGCTCAGTCCATGGGGCACTTGATATGGGAGTGCAGGGCTGTGACTTCACCTGCTACTCTTGCTTGTAGAGGTTCCATTCTTCAGTTTCTCTTTTTCAGTTCTCATTTGGCTCTCTACTTTTTGAAAGGATATTGAAAGCTCATTCAGTTTCTGCCCACCAGTTCTCCTACTTCTTTGCAAATTCAAACAAGGCAGCTTTAGCCCAGTCCTTCTGACCTTGTTTGTGCGTTTAATTCCAATGTCATACACAGGGTAAAATATAGCAGTAGTATATGGTAGTAGTATTTTTCAAAAGTTGCAGAAAGCAAGCTATCTTGGGCTTATTTTTATGTGCTGGTGCATATAAAAAAGCTCATCTTTTTGCACAGTCATTGTATAGAGAAGTTTGCCAGGTACAGCACAATTCCATGAAGGCAGCATTACCATCATGGAATGCAAGAAACACTGGATGACAATTTTTTGCAAAGACAGAGTGCCATGTATCTTGGTTCCAGGAAACTGGGTTTTTGTACAGACTGGGAATGTTGAACTGTTCCCATTTTCTTAACTTTCTACACACAATTTATTTCATTTGTGTTTGCTTTATGAGATCTAATTTGCAGAAGTTACTTTGGATGATTTAACTGATATTTCACCTGATGTTTTGCAATTCATCAAAACCAACTATATAGTCAGTTTGAAGTGTACTGTCTGTAGCCGCACAGAAGAGGCGTGAACTTTTTTGCTCAGCTTTTGTTTCAGATCAAATATCTGCAAACTAACTGCTGTTATTAACAGGATTCCTTTTGTTCCAAGGCTGAAAAAGAAAGCTGCTGATTGAGTCTTGTAGCTCATCTCGGTTAAACATCAGAACTGCTTAATTCTTTAGCAAAAAACTGCGGTTGGAAAGATGTTTGTACCCCACGGACAGGTCTATGTAGTTGCTGTCCTTAGAAATGCAGCTATCTTACAGAATTTTTATCTTTACAGATTTTTATTTACTGTTAAGTCACTTAACACCTCAATTTATAGTTGCGTCCATATCCTGGGATGTTTTTTGTAAGGATTCCTTTTTTAATTCTCTGAGATAAATCCATAAAGACAGTAGTCTTTCTGGAATGGCAATTTCTGTGCAGGAATGAATTGTCTTTACTCACATGCAAATTCTTTCACAACATCAGTGCCTAAATGGGTATTATGACAGTACTTGATAAGCAAGCAAACTTCCACGCGAGTGTTTCAAGTAGTAGTTTTCATGTGCTCGCATTAAAAACAACATTGGGTTTGTCTTACATAACAAATTGTGGGGGTTGTTATGCTGACATTTGTACCTAACCCTTTGCTGTTGCAGGTTTCTTGGGCATTTATATGCAGCAGAAGCTCTAATTTCTCTAGACAGAATATCTGATGCCATCACTCACTTGAACCCTGAGAACGTCACTGATGTTTCCCTTGGGATCTCTTCAAATGAGCAGGATCAAGGTTAATGAATCCACACTTCATTAGAGCTGGCTATGCTTTCAGCTGCTTTCCTGATGTAACTTTCTATATACAAATATAATAGTGGTTACGGCATCTTTGTGTTTAAGACTATGGGTTGTTTGGAGGTTTTTTGTTTGCATTTTTGTTGTGCTTTTTGTTTTCCTGGCTTTAGTTACTCTTTTGTGTTTGCTTTGTCTTTTGCATGCTTGTCATTCCTTTGAAGTGGCTAATTTTGTAACATAAATAGAACTGTGTATCGTGGCATTCTGGCTTGTTTGAAGGTAACTTTTGAAAGCTGCTTTTGTTAAATGTGCAACTGTGGTTAATTTTGGGCTTTATACTTTCTGTTCCAGCTTTTTAGTCTCTAAACCAGGCTTTGAAGTACCAGTGAAGTCTAATTACTGCATTTAGTGAGAGATAGGAGTGTAGAGAACTTAGCTGATCTCTATCTTAATTTTCTTGCAGTGCTTTCAGTTGGGAGTGTGTGTTCTCTAACAGAAGAATACTTCAGAACTGTAGTTAAGTCTACAGCAGATCTATTTGGTTTCAGTGACATTTCTGCAGTTTAAACTTCACTGTATTCATCTGCAAATCTAAAAGCAAAACATTACAGATATCTTAAATGACATAAACTCTTGAGCAAACAGATATCTTTTCTCTCTTTAACGTCATGAAGCAAGAAGCAATTTTGTATCTTAGTATTATTTTTGTAATAAGCTTTATAAAAAGGTCACAGAACATGATGGTTTTTGTGGGCATTTTCTTTTCAGGGTCTGATAAAGGAGAGAATGAGGCAATGGAATCTTGTAAGTACCAGCCACTGCATTCAGCAGAACACAAGAACTTACTTGGCCAATTTGGGAAAAAAATATACAGAAGAAAAATTTGTTTGGTTGGTTTGTTTGTTTTTTCTTTTTAATTGCAGCTGGCAAGCAGACCCCACAGTGTTACCCCAGTTCAGTCACATCTGCACGAACAATGATGTTATTTAACCTTGGAAGTGCTTACTGTTTGAGGAGTGAATATGACAAAGCTCGAAAGTGTCTTCATCAGGTATGAAAAACAAATCTCAAGACAGCCTTAGGGACAAATTTACTTCCTTCAAACTGCCATTTAGATCACAGTAAATCCTGGTGATTTCATAGACCAGGTTTATTGGTGGACATATTTATTTGTATTTAGTATTTATTTGAGATAGCAGCTCTCTCCTGCCTTTATCAACTAATCTCTATTATTCACATAAAATGAAGGATTCCAAATTTCTTTTTTTTTTTTTCCCCTAGACCATATCAAAAGAGTGAAATATGATGAAGCAGCCTTGTCTCTTTTTCTAAGTTTTTGGGTTTTTTTGTTTGTTTTGTGTGTGTTTGTTCGATTATTTTGGTTTGATTATGGGCTTGTTTGTTTTTTTTGTTTGGGTTTTGTGTGTGTGTGTTGTGGGTTGTCTGTTTGGTTGGGGTTTTTTTGTTTGTTTGTTTAATGGTCCAAAAGTAATTGTTATATTTCAGACAAGAAGGTTCTTGAAGGCCTGGAGTTTACTTCTCTCTAAATCAGTTAATAACTCACCACCTGAGATGCATCTATTAACTCTAGGACTGTGAGAACAAACTGCAGTTCTGTTGCAGGCATGTTCCTTGCCTGCCTCTTGTCCCAGGCATTCTCAAGTACTGCTTCTGAAACTCCATCTTCAGTTAATCTGTGTCATTTGGTCTTTCTTACGGCTGGGACCCATCTCTTTCAGTGCTGTTTGTCGCTTTGCAGACATTCCTGTCTGTCAGGAAGACTACTCAAATGCATTGTTGAGCTGCAAACTGAAGCAGCAGTCCTCCAAATTACTTGATAGTAGTCTAGGTGAACAGGTTCAAATTCTGAGGTTCTCAAAGGCTTAAGGCAGGTGTCTTGCTCATTTTCCTCCTGAGGCTTGTTAGGATTGGGTCAGTGTCTGTGCTTGGGCTCTGTAACACAGTGTAAAGTCCGAAGGAGCGCAAGGCCACCCGTGGATGTAAAGTACAGTGGGTCTCGGCATCAGCACGACGTTCACCCACGTCATAGCTGAAAAATATTTGTGTATGGAAAGATAATGAACGATCCTTGTTAACACTGTATTCTGAATTTTGGAGCAATGGATGGTACCTTCACCTATCATCTCACCAAGAAACACAGTAGATTGGCTCCAGAGTTGTAGATTAACATAACCATATAGCAGATGGTGCTGCTAATTAGTGTGAAACAGTCTTGAAATGCAGATAATCTCAGTCTCTCCTTGCATGCATAGACCTGATTGAGTCTATTAGTTTAGAATAAAATCTTACCTTAGTTTAATTATTTGTTCTCATTAGCTAAGCTGGTGTTAACAGTCGTGTCAGGGGTGCTTTCTCTGAGCTGGATGTTTCTCTTAAGCACTTTTTCTCCTCACCCTCTTCTTTTTCAATAAGGCTGCTTCCCTGATCCACCCCAAAGAGATCCCTCCAGAGGCTATTCTGCTGGCTGTGTATCTTGAATTACAGAATGGTAAGTTTTGGAATGTTCTGTTGACCTAGATACGGGCTACAAGGCGGGGAGGACAGTCATCATTCCTAGTCTTCATAGAATTGTGCCAGTGTTTTAAATTACATCCTTTAGGCCCAGGCTCCATTTTACACTGCTATGGATCTATGTATCTTCACCTTCACTTCCATAGTTTATTGCCATCCTGTTCTTATATGCTCTAGACTTCATAAACATTCATCTTCTGAGCTGAAATCTTCTCTACGTTGTGCAGAAATCGTCAGTCTTGGACAAACTCCGTAAAACCCTTGATGAGGTTTATATTAGAAGAAGGGTTTGAAAGGCTTTTCATTAAAAGACAACTGCAATCCAGGTTTCCCACAGAAGCCATGTCAAGGCCTATGCAGCAAGTGCTGCAACAAGGCTCGTAATATTGGTAACTGTTTCTTCCCCAGTCCTTACATTTGAAGGTTCATCGTGCTTGTGTGGGGAAGAAAAAAAAATACATAATGGGAAACTGGGAAGATTGCACTCAAGTTCTGCAGTGTGAACACTTTTGCTGTTTGTAGTACTGTAATATCACACAGTGAGGGCATTTTGTGTGTGCTCTGAAGTCTCACTCTGTGGATGGTAGACACGTGCCCTTCAAATGCTCTGGCATCTTGAAGCGCTGAGGCTAACGCTTTGTGTTTTCAGCTAAGAATAGGTAGAATCGAGCAATACTGTTGTTTCAAATTTAGTTTTGGTTTATTTGGACATTTTTCATGTCCATCTCAGCATTTCACTGAATAGGAAGAGTGCTGGTGTGTGTGGCCTGGGCCCAGGGCTGGTTTGTCAGCTCTGTGCTGAGAACAGTTTGTCATACAAAGGTACTTTTTTTTTAACTCAGACGTTGTCTTGTAGGTAACACACAGCTGGCACTGCAGATCATCAAGAGAAACCAGCTTCTCCCTTCTGTGAAAACACTCTCGGACATGCGGAAGAAGCCTGTGTTTCAGCCAGTCCACTCAATCCAGCCCATTCAGATGCCAGCTTTCACCACTGTTCAAAGGAAGTGAGGTTGTGCTTCAACGTGCTGCTGCCCTGCCCCTCAGGGGCTTGGGATTTTGTACATTTTTTTAACATAGGACACCTGCATACCCCAGTTATGTAAATTTTTAATAAAACATGTAAACAAAAAGGCATGCTTGGGAGGGTTTGTAAAACTTATTTAATAAAGGAAGAGAGGCTGGTATCTGTTTTGCAGGTGAGTGGCTGTTTACTGAAAAGAAGTGGTTAACAGAGTGGGTAATTCTTCTCTTTTTGTAAATACAGGGGGAAAAAAAAAGTATAATTTACTGAAGTCCTGCTGAAATGCTGCTGAGCTGTTGCGTTGGCTGTTCTGTTTTGACACAAACAATAGATTGTATGTATTCCTCACAGAAGAGGCTTTTGACCATGTTTACTGTGTTGATGTAGCTGGGAGTCTGGTCCTTGCTGTAGTTCAAGCTGCCCCTTCAGGCATGAGGACAGGGGGACTGTGTTATATATGGGCAGGTGAAGGGCCATAGGTGCAAAGAAAGGAATTTTTCTGCATGTCGTGGCCAAAGATGGAAGAGTTTTGTGTCCCTTCTGCTCTATTTCCCCCTCTCTCCGAAGTTTACTGTGGTTACCTTAAGTGCAAATTGTACAGCTCAAGCATTAACAGGGCAAGGCCCCAGTGCCCAGCCTTTGCACTATCTTCCAGATGACCTTTTCTAGCCCTAAAAGTAGCAGCTGTGCCTCTAGCTTCTGTGACCTGCTAACCAGTTCAGACTAAGGGGTTGTTCTGTAAGGACACACTGATACACTCAGCCCTCACCACTGCACTGCACTACACTGCCAAGCAGTAGGCACTCACCAGTGCTTTGTATGCAATTAGTACAAGCCAACCCATGCCAAAAAAAGAATTTTTAAAAAGCTGGTCTGTAGCTAGTTTGGGTGGTTGAGATGGCAGAGTCTTAGTGGCAGGGAGAGTGTGCTGCTGCAGACTCTGTGACCAGACTGGAGCTGAAGTCTTTTAATATGCTCCTGAGGGGGTGGGACTGAGCTGAGTGGTAAGGGGTCCCTTCAGAGCTTGCAGGCTGCAGTGCTTCATCTATAAACTCGTGGGGGTGGGGGGTGGATGTGTGCACCTGCTTGTCCTGCCTCTTCAGCTCATGGGGTGGCAAGAGCCAAAATGCAGTTTGCCAAAACAGAAGGGGAAGAGCAAGACTGGTCAGCAGAAACAAAAAGCTGGTACTGCTGCTTAACAGGTAGCACAGCAAGGGGGCAGGGCAGGAGCCTAGACAACACGTGGAGGAGGCAGGGGGTACTCTGAAAGGACCAGAGTTGGGAACACTCCTGCAGGGAGGGTATTCAGGGTTTTGGGGTTTTAAGTTTGTTTTTACTTTGCTCCTAAAGAAAGTTAGAGGGAAAGTGTGTCTAAGAAAATATTTTTTTCCCTTTATGATCTGCAGTTTCCAGTTTAGAGGAATAACTTTTTCTTTCAGAGTTCCTGCCTTTTGGTGCAAGATGCATCTCTCCTTACTTCCCTTCCCTGGCCCTTATGTGCCATTTCAGCTCTTCCAACACTTTGCCCAGATGATAATCTCCATCTCCAGGGCAGAGCTGGTATAACACCTTATTTCACAGGGGTGCTTGCATCAGACTTTACCTCCAGCTGGTACCCCAGGAAAATCACTTTTCCACGTGGCCACCTGCCATGCAGAGCCTGCCAGTTCTACTGTCAGTAACTTGAGGATGAGGTCACATGGCTATATAAGGAGAGGAAGCCAGCATGACAGCCTTCAGTTTGCCCCCACATCTTGAATAAATGAACCCCAGCTGACCAAACAGTAAGTTTATTAATCAGGGTGCAAGTTGCAGAATGACTATACCGGTGTGGCCCTCCAGCAGGAAGCCAGCCATCATCAAGCAGTACTGCCTTCTGTGAGAGAATGGGCATTGCTGCTTTTTAAAGGCTTTCCACAGTAATGACTAAATAGCTGACTTTGTTAACTATTCTATCAATGTAGGAAACAGTACCCCCTCTGCCCTCAGGTAGGCAAGCAGTTTAAAAGTAATAGGAATAAAACAAAAGAGATCACAGTTCTGAAAGGGAGTCAGGGAGCCCATACATCCCTCCCTTCAGAAGTAGATTGACTGATTAACCTTTTTTGTATTTAAAGATGCTTGCTGTGTGGTCCCCAGCCACAGAAGATGATTCTTCTCTGCCTTTCCCCACCCGGAATGCAGAGCATTCACATGCAAAAGATGCCAATGCCTTGCTGAAGCAGCTCCACCCCGAGGCACCCAAGGCTCCCCTTGAGGCTCCCTGAAGGATGGAGTTGTTCCTCAGATACTGCTCCTCTTATCGCAGCTGCATTTGCATGTGAGCATTCAGCCTCAGCTCTCCTGACAATGATGGCCCTTCTGCCCTAAGGCAGCTGCATTGATCAGAACAGTTCTAGGATTTATTTTTTTTCCCTGCACTGCTACTTGAAGAGGGGCAAGTGATGGTGGATGTCAGCAGCTGGGCTTCAGTTTTACCTTTAACAGCGGGAAAAAATAAGTATTAAAACACATCAAGGAAGGGAGCAGGTTTTTCTTTTTTTTTCCCCTCAGATGGCTTTGGGCTCTGATAGTAAATTGGTGATGGTCAATTAAAACTGCAAGCTGTCCTCTGGTAACAGCAGAAGGAAAACCACACGGCCCAGCCTGTGCTAAGTTAGTGAGGTCAATAATGCTTATTGACTTACTGGTCCTAGGGTCTGGCTGTCTTCAGGGAGAGAGCACAGAGAAGCCAAGGGAATGCATAGAGTACTGGGCAAGCTTGTTACCTTAACCTTTACCTGAGCCACTTTTCCTCTCTCCTTCACACAGTCCTCTCCTTCCTTTCAGCCTGAAGTGACCTCTGTATGGCTGACATGTTGCCAGCTGCTCCAGCAGGAATGAGCAGTGGTCAAGTCAAGGATTAAAATGGATAGAAGATGAGCATGGTGCTGAGCAGTCCTAGAGCTGTTCACAGCAGCAGCCACAAAGCATCTCAGCTTTGAGAAGTCAGTGAAGTCAACACCTTCAGAGACTGAAATCCACCTCCACTGCTACCCAGTGCTGGGGATTCAGTTAATAGCCTTAATTTAAACCTTACCTGAAGAGCATTTTTCCATGCTCATCATCTCTTTTCAAACCTTTTTTAAACTATAAAGGAAAGAAAACCTTTTCTGCTTACCTAACTTATGTTAGCAGTCTGCTCTGCAAGATGCCAGATACACCACCATTAAATGGTATCATGGCTTTGCTTTTATTCCACCACGCTGAAAAAGCATGACGTTCACAGTTAAAAGATGAAGAAAGGGGAACCTAGAAAGACCCAACAAGGTTAAACCAGGAACTTCTGGCAAAATACTGAAGAAACTGCATGGATTAGAAGTGATGTGTTCAGTAGCAAAGTCATTTCCTCCAGTCATGACAACGAGGCTGGTTTTTTTAAAATAGACTTTAAAAACCCCAGACCAACCAACCACGTTTCTATCCACAGCACAAAGGTTATCAAGTTTTCAGCTGTCATCTGAAGGCAGACAGGTTCCAATTCAAGCGGGTGCTATTTCTTTTTTTGCATCCTGATCAAAAAGAATGCTTTGTTTGGGCAATACAGAAAGACACACACACAGATTTGCCATGAAAACAAACCTCCTCACATTTATTTGATTAAACAAAAATAAAATAAACTGCATAGGAACATTTTAAAGTCCAGAGAGACACTGACTTTGTTTTAAGGCTGCCAGTAGCTGATACATCATCTCCTTGCTACATCCTTCAGCCTTCCCTATGGACCACAAAGATACATTCAGAAGCCTCCATTAACACAACGGTTCTAACATTTTGCTCAAGTATTCTACATAAACATTTGCACATAACCTGTCATGCTTTCTGCTCTGCAGTACTCTAAAATTATCTAAAATTATGTCATTTTTTGTCCAAATAGAAATGTAATGATGTGATGTCATTTTTGGACCATGTAAGTTCTTGCCACAGCCTGTCTCATTATCAATTAGATATAAAAGCTATGAGCAGCTCATTAAAAGCAGAGGTTTGTCTGTCCTGCTGAGACATTTTTATTATTTTTATTAGAAATGCAGCACTAATAATCACTACAGTAGAAAAGAAACAACTGCAACAGAATAGGAAACTACATAACCAAATCAATTCAAGATGCCCAACATTGAAGGACTGACAGAGTTATTCTGAATCCCAAGCAAGCCTGCACCAAGGCAATGCTCCTTATACACCAGTAACAAAGTTTTATACGATGGGACCATACATCTACAGTCAATTAAATGAGAGGATTTCAAAAAAAAAGCATGTTTGTGACATTCTTTTCACGTGGATGACCTCCATTTTGTTCAGGGCTTCCACTTTCTATTTGATTTAAATTGCAGGCATGTGTTCAGTATCCACGGTACTCCGATGAATTGTGCATGAACTAAGCAGCGCATGACAGGTAATGCACAGTACAAGAGTCACATATAGTAAGAAACCCCCACCAACTCCTGTGACTAAGCACACCTTACAAACTAGTTAAAAACTTTAAGTTATTTTAGAAAAGAAACTAAAACCAAAACCCAAAACCAGACAGCTCTCCCTCTTAAGGAAAAAACTACTACATTGTCCGAAAAGTACTCTACAAACCTACAAAAGGACTTTTTTTTTAAAACTAGTCTGGTAGTCAAAAGGAAGTTACTTAACTATATCACTACACAGACACTCAACATTCAGTCAGTAAGGCTCTACGAAAAGAGCTTAAAAAATTATCTACCTGAGTTTGTAAGTTGATACAATCATTAATATAAGGTCTAAGACCATGCAGGTACAGAAAGCATTTTTAGAACCATTCTTGGTTAAATAATGATGGAAAAAGATGCCAGTCTGGCTCGTTAACCCGTAAGATCACTTGAGACATCAATGTACATTTTCCACCATAACATCTATCAAATCCAACACAGCCTATTGTTATTATGGGTCTCCTGTACCCACTTCTGTCACCCCTAATATGAGCAGGGGAGGAAAAAAGGTTTTCTAGTACAGTAATCCAAAAATGTGCTTCTGCAACTTTACTCCACAGGTAAAACAAGGGCCATGTTGCATGTCACTAGTAAAGTTGCATAAAACCCCAACATACTGGTTTTAAACTGCCTCTCCTGAGACTCTCTGAACCTAAACTGCCCTCCAGGAATAGGAACTTGGTTGCTTTGTCATGGTGGAAAAAAAATCCCATTGAGTCAAGAAAGCAACTGTTACAATCACCAAGTCAAAAAAAACCCAAACAAACCCAACCAAAAAAAAAAATCAGTATCTTATTCCCTTCAAGCATTTGGTACAGCGTTGTTTACAGCAGTCATAACATTAGTCTTTTCAAACAGGACATATTTGTAGGCATGCATAAAAGTTTTTCTCTTGTAGAGAGAAGACCTAAAGGTCTTAAGAGACATAAGAACACTGTAAATGAAGTATGTCATGTCAGCTAGTAGCATCGTAATACTGAAAAAAATTTACATTTCTATACTTTGTAGTGAAAGCAGAACTCAAAACTGTTTCAGGTATCTCGGTCCAGTTTGCCTGAACATATGAACATTTGGTTTAATTTACAGATTCTCTATCAAGGGCAACTTAATATGTCCATGTGCAGGCAGCAAAACCAAAAGCAAACAAAAGCAAGAAGTCACCACATTGTACACATTTAGTATCTGTTTCAATTAATATGCTTGTCCAACAGGCAGGATGAATTCTTCTGCCAGGCAGATTCTCAATTATTTCTCAAACCTGTCTGATGCTAAATTGAGGTAGATGATTTACTTCTGCAAAGTGAGGTAGAACTTCAAGAAAAAGATAGTGGCATCTCTAGTTGTGCATTTTGTACCACCGCAAACTGGGTTTCAAACTCCCAAGGACTCAAAGACCAAAGGTACAATATTTGTCTAACGCAAGTACCAGTGTTCATTTTTTATACAGCTCCAAACTGTTTGTCTAAATATCTCTATCTTTAAATACCCTATTACCTTTTGGCACCATTTGGCTTACACTCCTTCAAAAAAAAAAAAACACAACCAACAATAACGACAACCAACAAACCCAAAACCACAAAACACTTTGGCACATTTTTTTTTTATATAAACCACAACTGAACAAAACTCTTATGATCAAAGTTTGGCAAGATAAGCCTATAAACCTGCTCTCTTCAAAAATTAATTTTGGTTTATCTGCAACATAAGAGACTGGGCCTGTTTGCCTGTAATTGCAAGGGAATGCCACTTCCAAAGGCCATGTTCTTTCTCCAACTTGCTTATGTCTGGCCCCCATATGCATTAGTTTTCAGTTGTCCTTCCCTTGCTTCCTTTACAAGTTTAAGGTTTATGGCCTTCCTTAAATAAGTTATATTTAAAAGGTCCTAAGTAAAAAGGAGCTAATTATCTGATGGACCTGCATTATTCAAGTACTGAGTCTGCTTCAGTCTGAGAAAAGACTTCATAGGATTGCTTCATAGGATTAACCAAAACCAGCCATACTGACTGCTGATAACATTTTGTCAAGCAAAAAGTTTACTGAGAGCCACTGGTTTAACCTGGCATAATGAAATTCCTTTGGGAGTTTCAAGTAGACAGGTCTGTCACCCGCATCTGTTGTTCCCCAGTGTCACAGCTAAGAGAAAGAGGCACAAGCTCACCTCACTCTTCCCCAGGCTGCTTCCACCACTTCAAAAGATTACTCTGGATGCTTGTTCAGGTTGCAATCCAGCTTCAAAGCCTTGCTTCTTTCTCTCTGCACCATGTGTATTATGATACTGGGGCATTAACCTGAGAACATGCGTAGCCTGAGAACATGCACGGAAAACCAGAGCAAGGTTTGAATCTCATTTTAAGTTTTACTTTTTAAAAGCCCCTATGGGGCATCCGATGTTGTCTTTGTATATTATCACTACTTATTTTCATTGCATATAAAACATTCCATTTTATAAGCTACACTAACCACTTTTCAATGAGACCATGTGTGCTTAGCACTATGACAAAGATAAGGACTTCTTTTGGGTAGTTAAATAGTAGTGTTTTTTAAAACAAAAAAGTTCCCCAACACGAGGTTGAACACTGGGGGTTTAGTTTGTAAGCGAATTAAAAGATGTCAAGCTAGAGTTAAAGTCACTCCTCTTCCTGACATAGCTGGACTGGGGGTTTTGTGCAATGGCTTCATATAAAATAGCAGAAGGCAACATCAGCATCTGTCACCACCTACACAGTGCAGGCTGGAGAGGGGCAAAAAAAGATTTCTGCAGTTCAACACAATCCTGAATGCACTTAACTTTTTTAATGACTGGAAAACAGCTCCCTTCTCCTCAGAAAAGGGAGGAACCCAATAAGCTTTAAAGCACCCAAGTATTTCTAGCCTACTCCAACACTGTCAGCCACTATGGTTAAGGTATTTAGAGACCTGGCATTTTTATCAAGACAGGACCAATGCAAGGACACTGCAAACTAAATATTAAAGCTTTTTAAACCAGTTTTCTTTGGTATCTAGTTCTTGCAGGCTGTTAGTTTTCACAGCCCAAATTGCAAATAGTTCTTGAACTGAACAATACAAGACAAACACGGATGTCACAACTGTAGGCCATCCCCAGGAAGGGGGGCATGTGTATGCAGAACTTGAAAGAGTTGAAGGTAAAGTAGCTTTCTCTCATATCCATATTCTGAGTGGCCACAGGAATTGAATGACCATAACAACAGACATCTGTATAAAAGATTCTCCTTTAATTTTTTATTTTTAAAATTTTTTTAAACCATGCTATCCTAAGATTAAGCCCAACTGAAACAGATCACTTTGAAGACTTTGCTTCTTTGAGGCTTTGGGCTGGAAGGCAGCACAGTTATTTTAGCATATTTAATTGAGGTGGTTTTCCTCACTCTTCTTTCATAAGAGGTTTTGCTCTCTCACGAATGTGTGTCTTTCTGGTCCTTTAGCTTAAGGCTCCTCTAAAGTGGCAGATACCTGTCAGCACACATCATTAGGATTTCCTCAAAACCCAGAAAGTTAATACGTCTTGGAGGAAAAAGCAGCAAGGAAAGTGCACCTTGTGATTTCTCAAACTTGGAAAGAGCCTTTCAGTCTCAAGTCCCTCAGGTGCATGGTAGCCAGCAGAGAGATGAACCCTTTCCTTGGAGGATGTTTATGGCTCTTCAGATTTTTGATAATGTATATTTACGTTTGAGATCTCTTGCAAACAGAAAGGTAAATCCCATGGCTTTTCTAAGCTTAAGGGTACTTACACATTAATTTTTCCATTGCGGAGACAGAAAAACCCTCTGTTCCCTCTTTTAACCATTCTTGTTTGCCACCAAAGGCCTTATCTAGAGGGTGAAGCAACAGTAATGTACAGACTGTATCTGCATTAACAGCTAAACTGGAATGTAAGAAATCGAAGAGCACAAAATATAATTCCAGGGACTCATAGTCACATTTTGCTAGAGAGATCTCTATTATCCCAAAAAGTTTCTGATTCTCAGAAAAGCTGTTCTTATATCCCTGAAAGGGCTAATTTCCCCATCTCAAAGCATTTAAGGATCATATACATTTATTTTACACAGAATTCTTTGGTACTGCCCTGGGGGGGGGGAAACCACAACAAATCACACAACAGGAAAGTTTCATCTTGATGCAGTTTGCCTTAGCTGGTAGCGATAACTTTTCACTGGGATCTGTAGCAAGAGATACAATGGAACTATAGGCCCACCCAAAAAACTACAGTAGACCCACCTGAACTTTAGTCCATCTCTCTGAGAAGCCAGAAGATGAAAAATACATTTTTGTTGCTGTTATTGCAGCCCTCTTTAAACACACACAAACAAACCTGTTGATTTCTCCAAAACACACCCTGAATCTCTAAAGCTGTGCTTATTTCTTACTTTTGGAAAAAGGTACCACTTCTGTTCTAACAAATCTATCAGACATTCTTCCCTTAACGTCTGTCTATGGGGAGGGGCAAAAAAAGCTAGTCATTTCACAATAAAATAAATCAAAAGGTTTGATTTTCCCTGTTTCACTGTTCCTTGTAACTTCTACTACCCAGATTAGGTCCACTGATAAAAAAAAACAGTAACTTTTTAAAAACTAAATTTAGCTTTCAAGTGAAAAGGGTAAAAGAAATGATGACAGAACACATTAAAGGAAGCTTTTTTATCTAAATTTTACAATGACCACACTAAGCCACTAAACTGAACAATTTGGTTTAAACTTAAAGAATTTGTGCATTTTTGTCAGCCTCACTTTGTGCTGTTGGATAACTGTTTCAGAAAAAAAAACAAACAAAAACACAGAAATGCCAAAAGATGCAAACTTGCTCTTCCTGGCAAGTGAATCCCACTCACTTTCACAAAATTTTCTAAAGTCATCCGGGAGCAAGACACTGTGCTCATCCGTAAATTAAACACACTGAGGTATAAAAAGGAGAACAGGAAAGAGTTCTCTGCTGCAGCAGCAATTCAAAAACAAACAAAAACAAAAGTCCCCCCACTCCCATGTCCCCACCCACAGAACTGCAGTATGGTCAAGAATAAAAATTCTCTACAAACACCTACTACCATTTTCTCTGTTAAGAGTTATAGAGCCTTTTTTGGCTTAGTCTGCAGAACTCATCACACAAACCACCTAATGTGCACAGCAACACTTGTTTGTGCATTAAACCCTATAGGGGGAGAGGCAAAACATTCTGAATTGTGAGCGTGTGGGGACAAGGAGGGGGCATGAAACTGGGGAGGGAAGGGAGGACAATGAGGTAGATAGATTTTAACTTTACAGGCTCAGTCCCTGCAGAAAAGATAAGTACATTCATCTGTAAAAAAATTAAAGATGAGGTAGGTTTGAATTAACGTTGTATTTTTTCATTTTCTCTTAGAAGAATTTCCCTGAGACAGTTTCTTCCTAATTCAAACACAGATTAGAAGACAAGAATTCGATTGTTTCCAAAGTCGACCACAACAATCATGCCATCAGGGGTGATGGCTATACCTGAAGGACGGTCCATCTGACCAAAGCTGCTTCCCTGAGTGCCAAACTTGCATAAAAAGCTACCATTTGACTCGAATATCTGCACCCGGTGGTTCCTGGAATCGGCCACGATGATGCGACCCTCTTGATCCACTGCCACTCCCTGGGGACGCAGGAACTGGCCATTCCCAGTGCCCTCTGAGCCCAGAAAGCGTGCTGACTGGCAATCTGGATGGATAACCAGAAGACGATGGTTGTTGAAGTCCGTCACTACCAAGTGGCCCTCATGATTGAAAGTCACACCTCTGGGGGAATCAAAGTGCTTCCAGAGTGCCCCTTCAAAGCCATACTTGTTAAGAAACACCCCGTCAGGCCCGAACAGCTGAACACGGTGGTTCCTCGTGTCAGAGACCAGGATCTTACCCTCCGCATTGACAGCCACATCCCATGGATAATTGAATTGCCCGTTCTTTGTTCCTTTCTCACCAAACTTCAGAAGGAACTGCCCCTCAAACGTGAAGATCTGGATGCGATGATTGTCCTTGTCAGCCACAACAATCCTACGCGAGACATCACAGGCCACACCAGCAGGGCGATCGAACTGGCCCGGACGGGAGCCCAGCGTGCCAAACTTGTGATGGAAAGTCCCGCAGGGTTTGAACACCTGGATGCGGTTATTACTGCGATCAGCTACAATGATGAAACCTTCCTTGTCTACGCTGACCCCCCAGGGGCGGCAGAGCTTGCCATCGCTGTCTCCCTCGCTGCCAAAAGAGAGCCCGGGCAGCCCGATGCCTATGTAGCTGCGCCCAGATTTCACTACAACTTTGAAGGGGCTGTTCTCAATGTGTTGGTTGCACATCATCACAGATACCAGGTGCTCTCCCTCTAGCTGTGGACGGTAACTGACCAGATAGGTCCCATTCTGCTGATCACTGACATCTGCCCCAAAAAGGTTTCCATCCGGGCCCATCACCACTGCAGAGATCATGTCACCTCCTGAAATGCGAGGCTCACCATCATGGTCATAACCTATCACTGTGAAAGAGGCCACTTTGCCCTGCAGTGCACGCTTGAGGCCTTCACCGGTGGCTTTGGTCAGAGGAGCAAAAGCCCCACTGCTGACAAAGCCCATTGATTTAATGGCCATATACAATGCCTGGTCAGGGGGGGTGAACATGATCCTGTCATCTTCCTGGGGCTGGAGAAATCCTCTCACATTCTTCAGCTCCTGCACCTGAGACAGCATGCGATCCCGAGCCAGAAGAATATCCATGGTACGACCCTCCTCCAGGACCTGCTGAACGGCACTAATGGTGTTGTCCAGCTTATTTAGGTTCTGACGTAACTTTTCAACTTGCAAGTAGAGTGACTTAGCCTTGACTTGTCGAATCTTTTCCACCTTATGCATGACAATGGGGAAAGAAAAGCACACTTACATCAGGAAAGACAACCTGTAACAGAAACATTTCCTAGCATTGTCATTCTACATAACAATGGGTTGTGCGGCTGTTGCAGCACGTTGACACAGAACTGCAGAACAAGCCTCTAAAAGCCATGATGTAAAAAAACAGAAATAGGGAAAATAATTATTAATCCAAATTCAGGACTATCATTCTCTCATATCCTCCAGCCAAAATTATACATTCTTACTCTGCAGGTCTGCTGTATCAGAATGCCATCTGAGAGTAAGTCACTTGCTTACTAATTATGATTTGCTTTCTCAAATACTATTCTGCTTTCTAGTTGCAAGGTACTTGACACATCATTCGAAGGTACATCTTATTTAGACTCCAGGGAGGACAGACATTACTGCAGGCTCTCGAGAAAAAGTAGAGGCTGAGGCTTCTCTAACCAGAATTGAAACCAGCTTCAGAAGGTAGGCTGTTATCAAAGCTGATGCTAGGAGTCAGTATCAGCTAATGGGCATGAGTTCTGGTCATCTCCTCGCCTGCCAGAACTGTTGTCATATGACTGGATAATACCAGGTATCTATCTCCAGGAATTTTGAGGGTCTAATCATTTTAACATTTTCTTGCAAAAATACTGTCAGTCATACTGTGCTAGTGCTTTACAACAGGATGCTTTATAATGTTGCTTCAAATAATATACAAAGTTGCTGCTGTTCCCTGCTTGGGGGACTGAAGCTCAAACAAAACTTGTTTAACTGTTTTATATAAGGCCTATACTTATCTTCACTTGTGATGTAACATTTCAGACCATCTGGCAAAGACACCTGCCTTGTAAAACTAGTGAAACATGTAATTGCTTTATTGTTGCAAAAATACACTTTCTTATGTCTGCATACCTGCTTGGCTGCAGAACAATACCAGTGATGCGTTTTAATGAGAGAACTCAGTCTGAAGACTTCTTGGCTCTACATTGACTAGATAGCCTTAAATGAAGTAGCTTGTTTGTACATCTGTTAAGGTATGCAAGTTTTACTGGACTTAAGTCAGAGATGCTTCCTTCAATAGATTTCCAAAAGTGATTACTAATTTTAGGTCTCATCTTAACTTCATTTTTAGGACATTAGTCACACTGTAACTGGAGTAGTTCCATACCATAAACTCTTACCAGACTGGTCACTTTGCTGACAACGGATAATAAACTAGAAAATTACTGTTCTAATCAATGTTGAAGTGGAAGAGGCAGGGGAGAAATACTTTAGCAGAATGGCACCACTTCTTGCAGCATGTGCTTCACCAAGCATATGTACATGCCATCCTGCCCAGCTCTGCACCTAACTAGGCACCTAGTTTCCTGCCACACTGCTGTGACTGTGTATTACAGGAGCATTTTCAATTTACTCCTAAACTTTTCCCATTTCGATCACACATTTTCATTCCCCTACACCAGTACTGACAACGATGTGATTATAGGGCAAGTCAGTTTGGCCAGCATCTAAAAGATCCATCCAGCAGCAGAGTGATTTTCTGTTCAGCTGTGCAAGTGGGACACAAACTGTACTAAACTGTACCCAATTTGTACTAAACAGGGAGAGAAAAGGCATGACTACTGAGTTACCTTTCTATGATAAAAAAACCAAAACAAACAAACAAGGCTGTTACTTCATTCAAAATACCACACATGCATCATGACCAAGTGAGTGCAGGAATCTGGGACTGTGCAGATACTGTTTTTGGAAAGTATTCTTTTCTTCTACTAGTATGGAAAATAAAAATCAAGAGAGACACTACCTTGATGAAGAGTAAAGTAAGTTTTGAGGTGTGGGGATAAAGATTAGCCTTGCAGAATTTCTACAAGTCTCTCTAAAATAGGACACAACAGATACAGCTTTGCTCCATTCCTTTGCTTAGAAGTGGATCCTGTAAGAATACCTATATACTATACACCTAATTCTACAGCAATGTGTTAAAGAAGTTTTAAAGACATTCTTTAACTGAGCTGTTGAGAAGGGCTGTCTGCTCCAGTCAGTACTAAGACAGGAGGCAGAGATGCTGAGCCAGCAGAGGGAGTGCTCACCCTGCTTGTGCGGCTGAGCTTCTCAGGACACAGCTCAGTCCCTGCAACAACCCAGCCAGCTTCTCACAGTCCTTTCAGCACAAAACCGACGAGGCCCAGAACCCAGCATCCTATTACCTACAGAAAAATGAGTTCACTAAAGTGTAGCATTTCAATTTGGTGTTCCTTACCATATCCTAGTTAAAAAGCACGCTTTCTGTTTAAAAAGGCACTTGTCAGCAGTTCAAACCTGAAATGTAAGGTGCATACCTTCCAGAGCAGCTCACACTCCCGCTCTTCCAAGGCCTTCTTATGTCTAGTAGTCACTGCTTTGACTTCAGACTGCACCACCTTCGCTTTCATCTCAACCTGCTCTGCCACAGCCTGGGCCTGTTCAATGCTCAGCTGGGGAGGGGAAAGAAAAAAGACAACACAGAGTTCAGCCAAAAACAATTAGAAATGTACCACAGAATTGATGCTCACATTTCACTACATCTTCAGGTGAAAGCATAATGACAACACTAGGGATTTTTACTAGCCCATTTCAAACATCAAAACCTGAAAACTGACTTTTTTAAATATCTCTATTACATGGAGTTTAAGCCTATCATAGAAGTATTTCAGCTGGAAAAGACCTTCAAGATCATCAAGTCCAACCTGATTCCTAGCCCTATCAAAACCACTAAACCACGTCCAACATCTACCTGGCCCTTAAACACTTCCAAAGTTGGTGACTCCACCACCTCCCTGGGCAGGCTACTGCAATGTCTGACAACCCTTTCTGTAAAGATTCTTCCTAATACTCAGCTTGAACCTCCCCCCATTCAACTTCAGCCTGAGTTGTGCCTGAAACACGTTGTCTTACAATCCTTCAAAGAAAAGTTTCCTTGAAAAAAAAAACTACTGTTTTATGAAATATTTTAGAAAAGGCATAAAAATCAAACAAGATAAAGACCAGACAAATCTGAAGGATCAGAGCTCCCAATTTTCTATAGGTTCAATAGCATCAGTTAACTGAATCATTTCAATCAGCATTAATAGGCAGATGATGTTGTGAACATCCTAGAAGTTAAACAAACAGTAGTTTACTAGTTACAAATTTCTAGAACAAGATGGTGGTACATGAAGATATTTAACCTAGAAAATAGAAAGTTCAAGAGGGAGGGTCTTGTCAATGTATACAAATACCTGCAGGAAGGATGACAAGAGGATGAAGTCAGGCTCTTTCTGGTGGTGCCCAGTGACAGGCCCGGGGGCAACAGGCACAAACTGAAAACAAAGGAGATTCCCTCTGAAGGTGAGGAAAATGCTTTCCACTGCATGGGTGACTGAACACTGGCATGGGTTGCCCAGAGAAATTATGCACTCTGCCTTTGGAGATATTCAAAAGCCCAGCAACTGGCTCTTGGTGGCCTCCAGAGGTCCCTTGCAGTCTCAACCATCCTGTGATTCTGTGACTGTACCATCAAACATCGTATTTTTTTCCTCTTTTCATAAGCCAGGCGCAAGTGGTTTATTTCTAGATATTATATTAAGCAACATACAGAAAGCATCTAAACCTCTACCAACACACTACACATGACTGTAGCAGTTTGATCCAACAAGTTGTTGACAGCTGAGAATGTCACTCAAGCTCACCTTCATTTTCCACATTACATACTGAAAGCCAAGGAAACAGCCATGAGTATTTCTCTAAAATGCTGTATTTTAAAAACAGACTTCACAACACCTGGTTTGAGTAACTGGCTCCTTTCAGGACTTGCTGTTTTGGATGAGGTAGCCAGGGAATGCTCTGGCAAAAAGCACCTTTACTTTTCAAGAGCAGAGACTTGATATAAGGGAGCAAAACCATATTTTAAAGGCTTTACTATACATTCAGGGACTTATGTAAAAAAATATCCTTGGTTTAATTCTGTGTGAGTTTGTACCAACCTAAGACCCACCTTACGCAACAATCTATGAACAACCCAGTGTGATCCAGCTTTGTCTACAAAGTCAGACAAGGCTTTTTTTTGTCTTTAATGGAATTAATATTTTCAGAGTCTTGTCTGGCACATTCAAGAGCATCTAGTCTTTGCCAAAAATGGGAAAGCTAAAACATCAAAACAGAGGTGTGCTGTTATTTGGACATTTTCATTCCAAGTTGCTATTTTAAGAGAACTAGTTTTAATTACATGTATTCGTCCCAGTCACACAGGAGTAGAGAACTGAAAGGAAGACTAACTTGGTCAGGTGATTAGTCAGTCTCTGAAGACAAGACGAAGACAACCCTGAGACAGTAAGACAAGCAACGTTTCCGATCTTTAGTCCAAAGAAGTCTCTTGCAAACTGGCAGAGGAAAATAA
>VWZY01008023.1:54518-102475 GCA_013399075.1 Chloroceryle aenea
CCCCCCTCCCCCCTTAGGAGAAGCAAGCCTTTCAGGTATTCCTCTTTGGTACTCAAATACAGAACCAACTTCTAGTACAGGGAAAAGGTACATGCTTCAAGACAGACCTGGATTCCTGTCAAGTAGAGCAGAACACCCTCCTCTTGCAGAGAAAAAGATACCTCCTTGAAAAGTGTTAGGGAAACTAAGCTATTCACTGATTTTCTAATTCTAGCAAGCATGTCTGTGAAAGCAAGCAAGTCTTGGTTTACTTGTTTGAGCTGTTTTGTTCAGTAGTACCCGTTAAGACTGTATGTTTTCCTCATATCTTATAGCTAAGGGCAATCTCAACTGTCCTCAATTCTTCACTAAAACTAGAGTTCACCTTTCAAGTACTCTGTTGAAACAGGAGAGGTATGAATTCCCTCAGGATGCTGTGATTTTCATCTGTAGGAAACACTATGGTAATGGCAAGTAACAAGCACAAAGTTGTCTACCAAAAAACTCATGTCATTATCTGGATTTATTTTTACTTGCCTGAGTCCGAACAGCTCAGGTCAGTGAAGGATGCCCAAAACCACTAAGGTTCTAATTTTGCCCAGGATATTTGTAAAGTTTTGGTAACATTCACATGATCCTGCACTCCGCCAAACAGGCTGTAACAGCCTAGGCAGGCTGACCAGCATCAAACACAGGAGCAGGCAGTGGTACAGTGTGAGAGGCGAACAGCGATAAGTAACTTGCATATCAATAGCAAAAGCCAAGAGCTTTAAGTACAACGTTTGGGAACCTTTACATAGAAATTCCTTGTTCTCTTTGATTAGTATAAGATATCACAGCTCTGCCATGATAACTCTCCTGCTGTTCTACAGGCATTTCCTGTGCAGAACTTGCCTCCAAGGGGTCAGCTTTTTAGGAAACATCTTAAGCAGCAGTATTCCTTGTTCTGATCATTCACCACATGGTCTTTTTAACAACAACTCCTTTTAAAGAAAAGCAGCTTTTGTGATGCACTCTCCTCATGGTATGTCCCAATTCTTCCAGTACTACTCAATGAGAGTTCATGTGTTTGGAAAAGAGAAGACAAGACCTGTGTAGCAAAGAATCACATTGGGTTACTGAATTTGAGATGCAGGACAACTATTTTGTTTCCTGCTGTTGGCTGATGCAGTAAATCACCTCTTTGCAGCTGTACTGATTCACTCATGTCTTCTCAGGGGCCCTAAGATGTCCAATACTGCTCACTGTTCTATTACAGATGTCACCAGTGCCTTTTTAAAAACAATAAACAACCAACCACCAAACAGATAAACAAATAAACCCACAAACAACAGCAAAACCCAAGCAAGCAAACAAAACCCACACACAAAAACACCCACACACCACCAAAACTTTGCAATGTATCTTATAAACTTTACAGTTGAAACTGTAAGAATACCATGCCTCTATCATCTCTACTTTGACACTGAAATACAGAAACAGCTTTTACAGCAGGGAAAAAGGTATGTACTTCCAATTCCTTAGAGTAAAATTTATGTAGCTACAGCATTTGTGCAGGTGATGCATTCCAGAAAGCTACAGCAAAAAGGAAGCTTTACACACAGAGCTTCCAGTGGGGCAGACAAACATGTTTTCATGAAGGAAAGCAATGTATACACCCATCGTAAGCTATTGCTACCAGCACACTTTAGGATTTCTTGCTCTTTACCTATGAAGTGTGCAGATTTCGACTTTTTTATTCTCTGAACATTCTGTACAAACAGAAGCACCCATTTTAACAGCTCAGGGCAGCTAGTCCTATAGTTCGCACAGCATTTTACATCTTACTAGACCTAGCTGTGCATAAACACAACCCTATGTAAAGTGTCACTGGCACCATGGTGTCAGTGCCTGCTTACAATAATATGCTGAAACAAACCATCCTTTCCAGGACAAGATGACAGACCCAGGCATGCCTGACCAGTTTCTACATGCTCCAGCCAGTTTTGAATAAAGGTGAAGAGCAAAGTCACACTGGACCAGGTGTCCTTTGTGAGCTCCCCTTCAGCTACCTGGGGGGGGGGAGGGGAACAAAGTAATGAGCTTGCTACAGTGGCTCTGACATGCCATCTGATGTGGCAACACAAAGCCATGAAGAAACTGACTGTAAGAGCCAGAAGTAGCACAGCAATATCATAGAACTTGGCTGCACTTCTGGATATCTGGGCTGACTACAGAGGAGCCCAAATCAGGATCTGCCATCTTGCATAATGGTAGTTCTCAGCCATTTTTCACATTTCCAGTCTTCTTCTGGACATTAGGAACTTGAACCACAAGTTAACAAAACACTTTGTACAATTTATTCCTTACTTAAATATTCCTATGAAAGATATCTATTTATAAAAATATTCCAGTGTTACACAGGAATATTTAAGTGTAGTGCTTAAATATCACTGCTTTTAAGTTTTCACTGGTACTGCTTTTAGTAAATTTTAGAAAAATAATGATCAGAAGCTTACAATACTCCAGGAGAAAGAAAAAACAACCACAACATTAAAAAGCATGTGTTCTGACAGACCACAAACAAGAACTGCAGAGCTACTGTTAAGGTGCTGATGCCTCACTGCATGGTTTCCACAGTCCAATATCCAAATTAAATCAGTATGTCCACACAGCACAGTTACTTAAGAGGCTAACTTAGGTCTCTGAAATGGCAGAGCCTGTTAACAACCCAGAGAATGAGCCATGATGTTAGATTATATCCATTCAGTTCAGAAAATTATCCAACTGACCGAGCGGTGGCACAGCATACCACTGTTACAACACCGATGTAAAGGCTGCTTATGGTAACTGTATTGCAACTCATCAACACTAACTTGCATGAACACTTTCGAAAAGGTCCTTAGTATTTTTAATTCTATCCATCCAAAGATGGTAGGAAAGTCTAGTTTTTCCAGACGCCAATTCCAACATTTAAGTTTGCCAGTCTAAGTTTTCCAGTGAAGGCAAAAGCCTCTGAAGAGAAAAAAAAAAAACTTTAAAACAAACTTTGTTTTCTTCAGAGGAATCCTTCAGTATTTCAGGTGTGAATGGACCCCAGGTAACAACTAAAGAACCTTAAGTACACACTTCCCTACACCTCAGTATGGAGGATTTACACTTTAAACACTAAGGAATTCAGAAAGAAGTTAATCCTACTTAGAGGGAAAAAAGCTTTGAGATGCATATTCTCTGGCAAATCCCCCTCTAGCTTTTAAAAGCACATTCAATACAAAAAGCTGAAGGAAACCTTTCCATATATCTTATGTTAACCCTCTTCCACCAAATGGAAAGCCCTCCATCCATTGTTTGCTTTCAGTTCCTTATGGTAACAAAGGGCTTTCTTTACCAAACTTTTCCAATTACCACTGGTCAGAGCAGGATAAAACAACCAGGACATAACAGCCACCTTTCTCCATCATGAAAAACTGAATATAAGCTAAAAAAATTAATTGGAAGATCTTATATAAAGTGCAGTTGCAGTAAAGATGTTAGGATTAACAGGCTTAGCAGTGGCAATATTGGTGCAACTATAGCACAAATCACAGCAGTTGGACCAGTTCAAAGGATTCAGCCCAATATTGTAAAACACTAAAAAAATTCTTAAGGAAAAAAAAAATTTGAGAACTTTAAAAGTAGCTTTGATGGGAGGGAGGGCTAAAGGCCAGGTTAACTCATGTCAGAAACTGACAATCATGTTTCTACTGCAAGAACAGACATTTTGCCTACAGTTTTAGGCAGAGCAGTAGTTTGGACAGTGAGATGTCAAATTTATCTTCTCCAATAACCGTCTGCTCATGCTATGCCAAGGAACTCACTAAAACACACAGCACAAAACAGTAACTAGAAGTACAAAGAAATTCAGCCTCTGTTGATACAAATCCTAGAAACAGAAAAGCACAATTGACTCCATTTTGTTTCAAAAGCTTCATTTCAGATTCTAAAACCTGCAAGTCTGACTTCAAAGCCACACACAAGGGTGCCTGAGCTAACTCAGTCTTACAACTCCAGACAGATCCCTTGCAGCACAGTGGTGCCATCCTTCTCAGGTATCAACCTCATGGCAGTGCAGATCCATATGGCAATCCACAGGGATGCTTCCACTGTAGGGCAGAGGCTCAAGGCAACAGATTATCTTACTCCTCTAGCTGGGCAAGTTTCTTACCATACCTCCCCTCCCTGCCTTCCCTAGAATAAAGATTTTAATCTACTTTATATCACATCCCCCACCATTTGGGAGAGAAGAGGCATTGCCTTAATGGATGACTCACCTTACCACCAACTGCTAGGACCTTCATGCTGGTAGATAATAATGTGGCTCCCTCTCTGTTCTACTTATGACCAGTCTCAATTTAAATGCAGACGCCTGCACTGTCAAACATTCCAGCAATAACAGCTATAGGTTCAGCTATGAAAGAGTTTGTTTTCCAATAATACCACTTAAGACAACTGGCAAGAACAGATCAAAACTGCATTTTAACATGTTCACCTGGAAATTGACCCTAAGTGGGTATGAGCACTCAATACTTTACTGTTACGCAAGTGCATTAGGTTACACATATATATACACATGTATATACAATTACACATGTATAGATGTAATTTAAGAACATGACATTTTGAAGAAGCCATCTATCTTTCATCGTAACAGATTTACGTTCAGTTTGTGGCCCAGTCCTTGGAAGAAATTCTGGAAGAAGACAGCTAAGTATGTACTTTCATGAGGTAAAACAAGGCAGCAGGACAAGCTCCCCATATAGAAAGGCAGCAGTCCTGTTTCCCCCCACTCCATCAATTCAATGTCAACTTTGGCTTTCACATCATCCTCTGACTCAATTTCAGTCTCTGAAAAGACTAGAAAAGCATCCCAGCAAGGAGGATAGCTTTCCACTGACACAAGAAAGAGGTCCTACAAGCCACAGAGTTGGGCATTTCTGCTCTGTTCCCTGGTACCATTAACAGTCCTGTAGCACTGCAGTGAACCAACCAGGGGGCTGACCCAGCCCATAAGTTACTCCACAGAAACGTTACCTTTTTGGCTGTTACCAGCTCACCATCACACAAGCACAAGTTCTTGTGTTAGGTACAGGCTTAGAAACACATGGTCTAGGCCTGGACCAGCATAGCACAGGAAAACAAGGGAAGCTTTCCATCGCTACAGAACCCCACTGAGGAAAAAAAACAACCGTCTTTCTGCCAGGCTTACTATTTCTTACAGAGGACTTCAACTCCTTTGAAAAGTGAGTTTGGACTTTTCAGAACTGACACACTATATCAGGCTTCAGTGGATCAAGAGGCTGAAATGTATCCCAACTCACAGCTTTTATTTTTTTAAGTCTGAAAAACAATCTTTCCTCCAAAGGCACAGGAAGAGTTTAAATAAACATTTTTTTTCTGAAAGCCTTCAACTTTGGTTAACCAGATACTCTCCAGCCAGTTGACTCATGGCTTGATTTCCTCTCCTGCAATGCCCTTCAAATTCCACCTTTTTCCCTTTACTCTCACCTACCCCTCCTCATCCATCCTCAACATCTCATGAGAGTGCACGCTATCACTTTGAGCCTATTAAGAGAGTTACTAGCACAGTAGTGAATCAGTCCCTCCAAGAAGTATTACTACTACATACTAGTTTTCAAGCCTCTTAGATCCCCAGTCCATGTTCCACATACTGCAAGTTGCACTGGTATTTGTCTGCTGAGTGTTTCCAAACTTCAAGGAAAGCACTCAAACTAATTTAGAGTCTAGTTAGAGCTTGGTTTAAAATACAGGTTGTTATGCTGCCTCCTCCCTAGTATAAAGACATCACTTCACAGCCTTATTGTCCCAAGAACGAGACACGTTCTACTTCATTAAAACTTTTGTACAACAGGCTCACTGCATCAAGATGTGAATCAGGCACCTCTGCTCTTCACTGCATCACATGCTTCCTGTAATTTTTGTTGATGTTGTTTAGGCAGGAGCTGTCTCAAGGTGTACAGTCTTCCCATTCCTGCATTATGCATACACAGATTACCACCTCAATTTCATCACTGATCTGCTCGCTCAATATCCTTTTTCTGTACAGTGGTCCAGATTAAAAAGCCGCCCACTAAACTAAGAAACCAGATCTTGAAAAGCACAGGTCATTTTACAGGATCTTTACACAAGCTGCCCAGTAAACACCTCCAAGAGAAGACTCTCTTAACATGGATGAGCTGTAGCTACACCAGGGCAAAACTGCACAAAGTTCACTTGAGCTCCTTGTTCAAATCACATGAGCATATTCAGTACCTTTTACCTGTACCATCATAAAGTAGTCAGTTCACCACAGTGACAGGAAACTCAAATATAAAAGCCAGAAGAAAATGGGGGAGGAATGAGCAAAGTAAACCCAGAAGGAAGCAAGCAGGCACAAGAACTTTCACACAATCGTGGCAGAGTGCTATTCAATGATACTCTGCAAACTTCTACTCCAAGCAGCAGTCCCTTCTTCGATACTATTATCTAACTGGTGCAGATAAATCAAGAGCCCTAGAGGTCAAAAGCAGTCATTGAATTACTAACAGACAAACCCCTGTTTAGGACAGCATGGAGAAATTCAGAATACTGCACCAGTGAAATTCTTTAGTATTATCCCTTCCCTCTTGCTCATTTTGAGGACATTCGAGATGTTCAAGTAGGGATACCCTGGGAAGAGCCTCAAGAGCCAATTTAAGACAAATTGTGGAAGCTAAAGTTTACAGGATTGTGTCTTAAGAGTTTTAAATTAGCCATCCAACTCCAAAAGCTTGGTGTTTGCCATTGTAACAAGTTAACATCACAAGCCAGAGGGAGACATCAACACCAGTTTACTATCTATAGTATCATAATACTTATTTCATTCCACAGATGCAAAGACTTAAGGAGATAAGAGCTAGTTGCTCCTGTCACACTGAACAGATTTACTTTCTTATCTACTAGAAACAAGCAATGATGGATGAACAATGGGTTTGTTTGCATTTTCTTAATAATTATTGTTTGTACCATGCATGTACCAGGAAAGCACACCCAATTCAGAAAGCAAGTTTGCTTCCTATACATGGCATTCCAATCAACCAACAAGAAACCCCAATCTAAACTTATTAGTTAACTCAAAAGTGCTGAATTTCAGAATACCCTGCTCAAATCTAGAGCTTTTGAGGCTAACGGAACTAGAAGGTAGTAGTGTGGAGTGAATTTTTCCACTACGCTTTCCCCGTCCAAAGTCTCTTTCTACAAGCAATACTGCTAATATCACATAATAGTGATTACTAGGCATTACTCAGCAAAAGTATCTACATATCCCCACAGGTTAATTCCCTGTGTAAATTCTTTCTGTAGATTGAATTGTTGTGCTACCTTCTTTCCAGGCCTTGCCAGGTATTTATATATGCATTAAATATAGCTGGGGTAGAATGCAGTAATAGGCAGTTACAGTAATCCTTGTATGGAGATAGCTCCAGATCCTCTGCACTGGCAGGTTAAAAGTTTCACACTAATCCAGAGTATTAATATTTCATATTTGGTGGCAACACTGAAGACAAAAGTCACAGGTAAGTACAGTGCTAGATGCTGCACAGGCATGGATGGCAGCTGAAAAGAAGTCCCAGTTGTAAAAACAAAACCAGGCTTGGCACAGCTATACAAGAGCAGCACTTTCTTAAAATGCTTTGTGCTCCAATGTGTTCATAGAGAGCTTCATATATATTGTGATTTACATGACAGGATTGTGCTGCAAGAACACAAAACTCATAGCAGCACTTTGTTTTCAGCTCCACAGCCACTTCTGTCAGATCTAAGAGAACAGAAGGGGAAGAAGATTGACAGCAGAAGCAAAGAGCTTTTTTGCCTTGACACCTTGCCCTGTAACAGATGAGCTGGGGGGGGGCGGGGGGGGAAGGAAAGAAGGAGGGGGGGAAATAAAGAATTTGTTGGGAGTATCTTACTTGAATAGCCTGTCGTCCTTGCTGAGCATCTGCCAGGAGCTGAATGGTCAGAGCCCTGGAATCCTGTAGGGCATCTTGGAGGTAGATAAAGCTGTGACCCACATGTCGTCCCATGGTACATTCCCGACATATGGGGACAGAACAGGTATCACAGTAGAAATGCAGCACCTACAAGATAAAAAAAAATCTGTATCATCTAATGAAAAATTAAAGAGAAATTAGAGCCAAGATGAAAAAACAAAACAGCTCAGCTATAGGGGAGACAGAGGCAGTAGCAATAGAAAGACTTTACAATAGCTTCTTCACAGAGGAAGAGCTATCCTTTCCAGTAAGCTCCAAATCATACTCTTTTAACAGTTAGATGGAAGTGTCGTTGTTTTCTTTGAAATACAATACTAGGAAGAGTGTCTACACCAGCTCCTCTTATGAGCGGAAGCCATCTGCCAGCACTTGCAGATTGGAGATGTCATCTACAGCAAGTTTCAGGTGAAGATTTTTCGTGCATAGACAAACATCACATTCTCTGAAGTGGGTCATTTAATAATCACCACACAGGAGAACTGCAGCACCAGCACACCCACCTTCCACAAGGGGAAAACAAAATTATGTGCGCTGAGAACCATCCTCTACATTCTCAAAATATGAAAATCCCTTATTACACAAGACTACCTCCTGCCAGTCCCAACAGAAAAGCAAAAAAACCTTTGCTACGACATTGCATCTATACCAGTGATAGACTACTGCTCAAGCAGGAACAGCAGTATGCCCAGAATACTTGCATAGTACAGTCAACTGTGGTAACCATTAGTGGCCCATTCTGTTCACAAAGGACTTAAAAAACCTATACTCCAATCACACGTCTTACAACACCACCTTAGCCTAGGAAGTTGGATTCATTCATCAGCCATAACTGTTCCCATTCCACCCAGTAGAGGGAAGTAGCACACAAAAGTGTGGATTTTTTTTTTTTTTTAGAACCTAGCAGAAATCAGCTGTTTTGTTTGCAAAGATACAAGTGAAGGAGCATAACATGTAACACGAGAAAGCTCTTGATTTAAGGTCATGCTCTTACATTTATTTTTGTTAGTGTAATGTTAGAAAAACCTACATTGCCATGGAAGAGTCAAAAATCTGCTATACAATTGCAAACAAGGTTTCACACAACAACAAATTTTTCCATCACCAGCTATTTGAAATCTACTTCACTGCAAGGACCAAGAGCAGAGCAAAGATTAGACGAGTGTGTGATATGCCTGTCTTCTCACAGCTGTCATCCAGCCACTCCCGGTTCCAGCTAACAGTTTGTGATATGGTGCATAACATTGCCCTTTCCCTTCTCCCTCAAAAGGAAGGGGGTGAACAGGACAGGTGATTCCCTCAGATTGCCTGTGCTGCATATAGGAGCTTAAAATGTCACTTTAAGTGCAACAGCTGAAGTGGTATATGGATTAATTTCTCAAAGGGGTGGGGGTGGGTCATGTTTGTGCACACGTATCAGATTTTACTGAAAAACTTTTTTTTTACATAAGTTTTGCTGTAGGGAAACTGGAACAACTGTTTTGCTTCTGTTCAAATTCTAAGCCCTCAAGCAGTGTCTCAGACCCTCAGTTAATAGCTGCCTTTGCTCTGAAATGTATTCAAATGCATCATCTTCCTTAACTAGAGGGTTCCTTGTCTTTACTTGTGGTTGCCTAAATCTGTATACAATGTTCATTTGCTCATGGAGTTCTGTAATTTTGCTGTTGAAATTATATGGAATGTTTATTACATGTTGCTGAATAACTCCATTTAAACAACTAAGAAGTTGAGAGAGAATGAAAACCAAGACAGGGTATCAAGTTAAGTCATATGAATCTGATATTCTTTAAAAACATACAACAGGGATTTGGGGCCTCAATCAAGCAGAGCAGTTGAAAGGAAAATGGTGACCATATGAACAGAAGTCCAGAAGCAAGTTAAATCTGTTAGCCCTCCAGAATACTGAGCACAGGCAGCAAAAGTCCTGTCACTCAGGCACTCTTGCTGCAATGTACCAGCATCCCATGGAAAGGAATCATACAGCCAAAGAGAAACTAAAATGTTCAGTAGTCTCTTCCCACCTACCGAAATCTGGTGGAAAATATCACTCCTGTATTTAGAGTGAAAAGAGACATGAGCCATAATCTCATTCCAGAAATACACAGATTACACAGGACAGGGCAGTGGCAAGTCTTTGCTAACTGCTACAAAGCCATCGATAAACCCTCTTATTTGTTTCTTAGTAAACAAAATGGTGAAAACAACCTAGATTTAAATCTGAGAGCAAAGGAGTTAACAGGCTTGGGTGATGTCCATCATTACCCTGTTTAAAACAGTTACTTTACATATACACAAATACATAATCCCTGATGCTCACCCTGGGGAAGGGAGCTAGCCCTGGAGCAGTCAGCCAGCTTCAAGAGGAAACTAGGAAGCTCCCAGAAACTCTTTGCTGAAAACTAAGACTCCAACAGAACCCTCAAACTTGGCAGAGGTAGAAGGGCAATTCTCCTGTGGTTATTCTCACATACTCACTTTCAGGAGTACTCCAAAGGCAGTACATCAGTTCCACCCAGCAGAAGCCCCACTCAGAGAATGAAACTGGGAAGTCCTCAGCTGTACACGTGCAATGGCAAGGGGGATTTGTGGCAGCCGGGCTAATGAAGCTTGGAACATAGCATCCAGCTTGCTTGCGCTTGCAACCACAACCAGGCATTTCTCGTTAAGCTCAAACCTGCTCACAGCTCAGTCCCTAGGTCACGGCCACAAAGGTCACATAGTGCTAAAGTTTCTATGCCTGTTCTAAATGGAAGGGGAGGGGATAGAGAAAATAAGCCAAATCCTCCCCCTCCAACAAGGAGTCCTCTGCAAAATTTAAGTAGTACAATACATGAATGTGTTCAATTCCAATTTGATGCACTTGTACTGTACCTAAAAAGTTGGCAAAGCCTGCCCTCCTTCAATTTCAGCAATGTGTCAAGGCCACCCCACATTTCAGTTGCACTGTTAATACAGCAACACTGCTCCTTCAATACACATTATATGACAAATAACCAGACTGATCTTGAAATGTGGATGGGCAGGAGGAGTGGGAAGGGAAGGAAGAGTAATACTAAGTCTCCCGTAACAGATCAGATTGTAATACTAAGCATTTTAAACAAATAAAAACAAACAAAAATCACACAATAACACCAAACCAAACAAACCACCAATCAAAAATGATCACACACAAAAAAACCCAGAACAAACCCCACAACCCACCAACCCAAACAAACCACAAAATAGTGCTTAGAAAAAAAGTCCTAAAAGAAAGTCCTAAAACTCCCTGCCTCACCATCACCACATCTGAACAGGCAGAGATGATGCAGTCAAAAGATGCATCAAGCTGTAAATTGTCCTGTTAATTTCACTATTTTCACAAATGTGTGAGAAACTGTTTTATAAGCAAAAACCTTCAAGCACTGGTCTTTCAAAACCATGCAAACATTCTGCTAGGCAGCAGAAGTGAGAAGAAAGCTGAGATAAAGTTCGCCTCTAAAAAAAATATCAGAATTTAAAGAACTGCTTCATTACATTAATTAGTATTTCAGAATTTCCACCAAATTTAAACTGAGAGAAGTCAGAAGGAAAAGGGGAATAGTTTCAGAGATAAAGTGATTTATTCTAAAATAAATCAGCTATGGGTTGATTATTTCCCAAACAGGAAATATTTCCTGAATTGGTGGCATACAATTTTAGACACAAAACAATAAAGGGAGCCTACTTCAATTTAAACAGAATCAGTGAACCATATTACAGGGCTATTCATCTTTTACAGCCACAGCAGCCCAAGAAATACAACAGCAAGGCCATAAATGTGATTGCTTCAGGAAAGGCTGTACAGTGCACTGTAAAAACATTTTACAACAGCAGGAATTCCTGGGTGTTGCTCTCCCCATTTTTTGGTCCATCTGCTTTCAAAGGGGGAAGGGGGATGGGCAGAGATGTTGTTAAACGTCCCCTGGGACTGCACAGCAATCAATCATCATCTGATGAATGGCCACTAAAGTTAAACCCTGACCCCACTCCACAATTCCCACACCAGCCCTCCTCTCCTTACTGCTGACCAGCTTCCAGCATGCCCTCCCACCTTCCAGCCCTCACCAAAATTTCCCAAATACCAAGCCAAGACAAAAGCCCTGGAATGTAGTAGGCACTATGACAGGGGAGAATTTAGCAGAAACAGCATCTGAGGAGGCTTATCCTTAACCTGGGCTAAAATAAATGTTCTTTCAGCAATACTCACAGTGCCCTTCTCATCTCCGCTTATAAACACTTATTTCTCATTTCAGAGCACATTCAAGAGCATATATGCATGCAGTTGTCAATAAAGCATGTGGAATCCAGCCATCTTCAAGCTTTTTTTTTCCTTAACATTTCAGTGTCTTGTACTGATTTTAAGCCCGCAGTATTAAGAATTTGTACAAGGCAGCAAAACAAAGTCACATTATTTTAAAATAAAAGTCTGATCCTCTAAAATTTACCCTGTAATCTTAAACAATAAAAAAAACAAAAAAAAAAAAAAAAAAAAAAAAACACAAAAAAAAAACAAAACACAAAACACAAAACAAACAAACAAAAAAACCCCCACAACACTACAGACAGAATGGTAGCCTCTTGGTTTATACATTTGGAAAAGTTTCATTATGGTGTTTGTGAATTAACTTTATGACTGAACATAAATTAACCACTGAAAAAAATCATACTTGCCACAGTCTTAAGTTTTCCATTACTAAAGGTGTTTTATTATCTAGTTCCCTTGACAATAACTCTAAACACCAGGGGCTTTTGTTAGGTAGTGTGTAAGGCTTATTTAACTATGAATTTAGTATAGACTAATTTTCCAATGAATATTGGTCCCCTTCCCTCATTGTGGTTTTAACCCCGTCCCCCTCCTGGAACTGGAGAAAAAGCTGTGTCATTCACGCAGCAATTAATATCTTTTATTAACACCACCACACTCCCTTGAAACAGAATGAAAATACACCACCCAGGATGACTGATTCCGAGTTTGGTGCAGATAACTATGTCAAGCTTAAGTGTAGGAAGATGATCCTTAAGTTTATATGTTAATAGTAATTTTTGATAATTAACTTGATTCACACCACCATCAAAATAGCATTTTAGGAACCTTAAGTTCTCCATTGAGATAACACTTGAAATTTACGTACTCTATTATAAAGGACTAAAGGTATGAGCATGCCATGTGATACACATGAGAACTACAGGCTTTCCCAGCATACCTGAAACATTTTACTTTCAGAGATGCTTAAAAATCTCTCATGTTTTGTGTACCACTTTATCACCAAATTACTCTTTAAGAGCCTGTATTTTGACTTAGTGCTCTAGCGTAGAAGATGACTGGCTTAACAGAAATTTTCTTCCCTACTTCCAGTGGTAATTTGAAATCATAGTCCAGCTCCAGAAGATCTCCGAGAGAATTCTCAAATTCAGGTCAATATTCTAGTAATAAAATTTCTACAGGAACACAGGCACCTTAAAACTTTACAGAACTGTACTACACAGAGCATGCAGCATGCACAGAAAGTTGCACCAAGTGGGATTAGTGAATCATTTGCTGTTTATTACATTCCTTTATCTTTTGGGTGAACAGAGATAGGTTTAGAAGTTCATCAAGCGAAAGAAGATCATTCAGCCCTTCTGTTAAATTCAGCTTGATTTCCTTACCCCATCTGGAATAATAAAAGCCCAGCTAATGGATGACTTTCAAGACTCATGCAAGTCTGTTTATGGGATATAAGGTTGTTAATTCCATATGCATTTTCTCCAGCACTAGTGTTAATATCCTTCCTCTCCCACATGCTTGAATGGGTTCTTTCTTGCTCCAGTTTCTCAGACACAGGTATCTCGTGGCCCAGCAGCACAAGGGGGAAGGCAGCTTACCAATAAAACACCCAATCTAACCAGTACTATGTGAAACCACACACAGCTCAAGGTTGCTATTTGACTCCACAGTTAAATGGACAGCCACTATGAGGAAGCCCTATATACTTCCTACCTTTCTCCTTTCTTCATTCTTCTTGTTCCAGTGAAGAGATTTAGGGACCTTTACAACAACAGTTAAAAAAATTGTGTTTTGAAAACATTTTTCCATCATCTGACCCTGGGATCAGAATAGCAGTAGAGCAAATACAAGGAAGGAAGATCCCACAACTAAGGACATGGAGACATCTGATGATATCTATTGTCATGTACCTACTAATATCATCTGAACTACAGTACTAAGCCATTCAGCTCTGGTACTTCACTAACCTCCCAGTTGGAAATTAGTATAAATCTTCTCTGATAGCATTCATCTCAATTTTTAACTGAAAGAACAGTACCTAGCCTGAGTTGAGACTGGTAAACTAATCAGGCTGTTAAACCAGGCTCTTAATATTCTTGATATTCACCTTCTCCAATCCTGCTGTGATGTCATTAAGCCAGCAAAACCAGCTCCATATTTTAGAATGGTAACCATTGGGTCAGTCAAGTCATCTAGGCAAAGTTGTTGGTTTTTTTTAAAGACACATAGTTCCATTAATCAAGTCTAGAAAACCTAAGGGTATTAACAGTCTGAGAGTGAAGTAGACACCATTTGAATTGTCTTTGCCAGTGCAACAGCATTTACAATTTCAAAAGGACTTAGAAGTGATGATCAAGATACACTTTCTCTGAAGGCCACATCATCACTGTAATGGTGTGACAACAGGTTGCAAACTGGAGCTAGGAAACAGCAAGTCACTCCTTTGAATTGAGGGGAGACCTCATCACTCTCTACAACTACCTGAAAGGACATTGTAGAGAGGTTGGTGCTGGTCTCTTCTCTCAGGTGATTAATGATAGAACCAGAGGGAATGGCTTCAAGCTGAAACAAGGTAGGTTTAGACTGGACACTAGAAAAAAATTCTTCACAGAAAAACTGGTGGGATATCGGAACAGGCTGCCCAGGGAGGTGGTTGAGTCACCATCCCTGGATGTGTTTAAAGAATTGCTTAGATGTAGTGTTGGGGGATATGGTCTAGGGGTGAACTTGTAGAGTAGGGTGAATGGTTGGACACGATCCCATGGGTCTTTTCCAACATAGATGATTCTGTGATTCTGACAAAGCTGGTTGAAGGATCTGCTGGTTCAAGCATACTGTAAAATTTCATCCTCTGTTCTGACTTAAAATCTTAACTAAAACTTCATGTGATGCCTGTAGCTCCTGGTTACAGCTATCCACATGAAACTGCAGCATCCCAAGCATTTCTCTCAGCAGCACCTCTCCAGCTGCAGTAATACCCTGTTCATCCACATACAAAGGGAGTACTCCACCACTCACCTGGAAATTTGCCCATCTCATCATCTAGATTTCTAAAAACACTCTTGGGTGCAAGACAACTTGGCCCGCTGATCTAATGCAGTACTTCAGAAATTCACATTATTGATGGACTGGAAAGAACATCTCACATCAATCCAATTCTTCTTAAATAGGAATAAGCAAGGCTTAACATTCTAATGTTAATATTGAGGTGGCGCAGGTGTAACTTTCCCATAGTGGGCTATCATTTAATCACTGCATAACAGTGAGTCTACATTCCAGTTTTCTTAGGAAGAAACTGTTTGAGGTCTGTACTTCTTTTTGTTCTTAGAAAGTCACAGCACCTGCTTCAGCACTAATGCAGATGAATTGGCCAGTCTGAAAACATGCAATAGTATCAGTAATGCGTAGGTTACTCAGCCAGTGGTAAATCAGCCCTTTTTCAGATTTCAAGAGGAGAGATCAGCCTCTGCTTCAACGTGCAACTCATTAGCTGTTTAAATGCAGCTTCTGTGCCAAATCTACATGATATGAGTAGCAACAGGGTGGCCTTGGCACAGATGGCACTGTGTGGATGTAAATACTCAACAGTTCAAGCAAGCAAGATAATAGCACGGTGTGAAAGCAGACAGAGTGGGTTGGGACCAAGTTACACCTTCAGGCCCATCTGTCCAAGTCACTGCTGTAAGTCCCTACAAATCCTTTCCTGAGCTCCCTAACTCATCAGCTCTCAGAAAAGCTTAGCATCCTGCGTTGCTTGGGCAAAGCTTGACCATGATTTCAGTGATGCTGTAAATTGCAATGAGTTGACAATTGCTGGGATATCGCAAATGGTGGTTTTTTTAAGAGAACCAAACTTCAACATCTCTACAAACTCCTTCCATAACACCTTTTCCTTTTCCCTGTGCAGCTCTTGCTTTTGAAATTTTTCCTTCTGTGCATCCAAGGGACCGGGAGTCAGGGTACAGTCAAAGCTTCTGCATCCTGCTCTGTGACTAACATCAGTACAGGCCTTACCTCTCAAAATCTACACTCCTCAATTCCAATCTGTTCCTGCACCACTGCAGACAACACTACCTTCAGTCAGGTCCTCAGCAACTGTTGACCTTCACATGGAAAGCTGTCAGCCAGGATGCCGTTATATGCCTTCCAAACAAATATAATGTTCTGTCTCATAATATACTGGAAACAAACCTTACTCATTTTGATTTGATGGCGGAAGGGAATGGGAAGAAAAACAAACCCTGAAGTTCCCAGATTTCACTCGAGGTACATCTGGTCCTCACACCAAAGACAAGCCAATTGTTAAACATCTTAAGGCAATAGGCTGTATGCAGTTTGACAGAGCAGTTTTCTGGTTCCAGCACAGACAGGTCTTTTGTAGAATAATTTTCTTGTAGAGCTAGTCTGGAGACATACTACCATTACCTAAGAAAATTTAGTTTGTTATGACAGATTCCCATTAATATTTTTAGCATCAAAACAACTAGTGGAGAATGGTGCTCAAAACAAATAAATTTCAGGTAGAGCTATTTTTCATTTTAAGCAATTAATGGAGCAGCATTAATACAAAACCAGAAATGAGGTAACATCTTTATTTCCTATTTTTGACTACATACTCTGTGTGGGTGAGGTTTGTCTCTGTAGTCATTCTAAATTATTTCAATGACCCCTAAAGAATTCTCTTCATACCTTTTTTAAAAAGAGGATTTGTTTTTGGATGAAGAAAAATAAAGTATGAACTTTTAGTCTAACAAATCTCAAAGCCCACTTACAAAGAGGGTTGGTAATAAACATTTCACAAAATGGGGCCATTCATACATCTAACACCACCACTACTAGACTCTGGTAATTCCAGTTTGAGTAATAGCCTGGTAGGCAAAAATCAGCCCACATACTTGTACAACGTACTGTTCCTTCCCCATTTCCACTCTCAGTTCTTCACCAGATATTTACCTAGTATTATGTAAGCTAGTATCACTAAGAAATAGCAAATACCGAAGGCATTTGGCTGCTTGTAATGACTCATAGTAAGACTTAAGACTCATGTATACAAAAGAATTAAATACCTGTATCAGTTTCAATTTAAAAACTGAATTATAGTGGTCCTATGGCAGTTTTAAACAAATAATAGTAACAGAAATGTATGCATTAGAGCTGATCAGATGGAATATTATAGGAAAGAATTCTTCCATCCTCACATGCATCTTCTGTGGGAAACTGCCCAGCTCAACAAGCACATGTTTTACTCTCTCCTGTTACTCCTTCCACCACCCCATCATTAGTTATTTACTACTACTATGGCTTGGACATCTGATGGGAACCGTGCAGCTGTGATGTCCCTCCCCTTTCTGCCTTGCAGCTCCTCTTCAGAAGAAATCTGAAACAGCAGCAGCCATGGTACTGAACACCCACTGCAGAAGCTTTTTGGTTTTGTTTTTTTGTTTGTTTGTTTCTTTAATTGTAAATCAATCCATGACTAATCAAGTCCAGCTACCAACAGTGCCATATGCACATCAAACTCGGGTCAGAGTATGATCTAATGTAGCCTTTTCTTAGTAAATAGAAGAAAAATGGGTGTCTGGGAAAATTGATATGTAAACTCATTCCAAGTGTTTTATACTGCAGTGTTTTTAATTACTGCTTATGTGGAATTGGTTTTGTGATAAGCACAAAGGCAGCACTGAATTAGCCTGCTCTGTTCTTTGCTTTCCTGCTCCTTTTGCCTCACTCTGTCCCAAACACTATTTTTTCCAGCAGCTATACACCCACATACCAACTCCTTACAGAATAAGGGTTCTGAAGGAAATTCAAATATGGCCAGCATGAACATTTGGAAGCTATCTTTTCAAAAAGCATTCAAGCTGTCCCTCTATACAATCATCCTCTCATACACTCACACACTAAAAATATGGAAATGTAATATTTTTACTAGCTTAAGTACATTTTCCAGATCAGTAAGAAAATCTCAATGTATAGGGGTTTTGGTTGGGTTTCTTGAGGAATCTTAAGCAAGAAAAAATTCGGACTGTATTGAAAGCAAAAAAAACCCGTTTTTCCTCCAGACCCAGACAGTAGTTTCTAAATGCATATTATATACATCCTGTATCAGGTTTCCTCAGCTAAACACCATCAAATTGTTTTTTCCATGTCAAAAAAAGTTCTCCTCCCAGCATAGGAGTTGGCATATAAACTGGAGAATTTCAAGAGAAACAATGCTGTCCTTGAAGATCAAAAGTTTTGCTGCTTGTAGTGGAATTCCAGGCTGAATTTGTCAGATTAATACACTTGTTGCAGTTCTTCTTAATTTTAAAAAGAACAGCAACACTTTATGAAAGGCTCCTCGTGAAAGTGTTATCTAGTGCACTATATTACTTTGAAGTGAACTCTAGTATTTAATCTTTGAACACCTAGCTGCCTTAACAGCCACAGGGCATTTCAAATAATCATATAACAAACACTACTGCAGGTTACTCTAATCCCTTGCAAGTGAATGAGTACATTCTTGTCCATCTATCATCTAATGACACAGCTCTGCAGTTACTGCCAAAAAGGTACTGTAAATCATAGAAGAACATCTATGAAAAAGGAGATCTGTTCTAGGAAGTCAGAAGGGGTTAGTCAGAATAATTTTTTCTCCATCACTATAGAACAGTAAGAACAACAGATGAAACTTTGTTTACAAGCCATTAGCACAAAATGAAAGACATTTTTATTCCTACCTGAAGATTTAAGACAAGTCCTGATGGACAATTTAAGTCTTCATATACCTGTAGCCGTTCACCTCTCTGGCAACATAGCAGAAGCAAGACCTCATAAGTTTCATAACTCTAATTTAGTCACTTACATGCCTCTCACTTATTTCCAAATACTTAAGGTTTCAAGAGGGAAAAGAAGCATTCCAGGAAGAATATTCAATTAAGGAGAGCAGAATAACTTCAGGTTGCAGGGTAGATTTAAGGTGCTTATAATCAGTTAATAAGAAATACTAATAATTCCTCTGTCATTAGCAGTGTGTAAATTAATGTCATAGACACCATTATTGAGTAGTAAATACAGTTTGGGCAAAGTGAGGACAATCTTCCATCCCAGTCAAGTTTTAAGTTGTGATTGATACACACTATTTTTAACACATACCATGGGGTTCCCATGCACCAAGTATAAAGTGAATGTATTCAACACATCCACCAAATAAATTCCATTGTAGATCATTATAGTTTTGATTTAACCAAACTATAGTGGTTTTGGTGCCACCCTGTCACTGTTCATCAATACATTTCAAGGTCCTTTAAGAATATGAAAGCATCTGGCATTTTTTAAATGCTTAAATACTTCGAATCCTTCAGTGAAAGGACTGGCCTTTTCATTAGCAGTATCTACTGTTCCACAAAACCTTAACTTTAGATTGGTTCTGTATTGTGGGGGCAAGTTAGCCTTAACCCTAATCTTACAATTGTAGCCTTGTTTGAGCTTTCTGTCGGGATAAGTGAAAATATAGAAGGCTTGCTCAATCATCAGCAAAGGGAAGAAAAGCTTTTCAGACTTAATCAGAGGAGAAGAGTCAAATGTGACTCATTTTACTAAAGAAGAAAGAAAGGATGGCTAAGGTGGTTAAATCCTTGCTGAAGAGAAGAAATACAAACTAGTCTTAATACTGGGGGTGGGTATATTTTCATGATAAAAACCCCACTCTCTCTTGTTACATCTAATTCAATGCTAACGAACAGACCATTCTTACAGTGAAGGCATTTGAGAGTACACCATAAACATCTACTTCAGAAATATGCTATTTCTAAGAGCTTGACTGCAGGGTTTTTTTTTTTGGTGGGCTGGGTTTTTTGTTTGTTGTGTTGTTTTGTTTGTTTGGGTTTTTTTTTTGTTTTTTTTTTTTTACACATATAGGCCAGGTTTACACAATGTGTGTTTTTATCCCATCTCCTGGGAGGGAGGAAG
Source organism: Chloroceryle aenea (assembly GCA_013399075.1). Classification (NCBI taxonomy): domain Eukaryota; kingdom Metazoa; phylum Chordata; class Aves; order Coraciiformes; family Cerylidae; genus Chloroceryle; species Chloroceryle aenea. The sequence continues at coordinate 74,772 of VWZY01008023.1, forward strand.
CAGGTAAAAGCATTTTATTGTCTCTGCACAAGCAGCAAGAAGTTTTTATTAACACTTCCACGTACATACAAGTCTTGCATGTTAGGCCATGATCACTAATTTACATACTGCCAAACTAGTCCTACATGTCCCTGTCTGCTAAGAAAAAACTTTGAGGAGGTCATAGATGAGATTTATTCCCTCTGAAAGGGAATCCAGGCAGAAGAACTAAACATGCTTAATCAGATTTCCAAGCATGAGACAATTTACCTATTGAGTCATCTACTTGGTCAGAAGACTTTTCATTGACTAAATTACCTGTCTGCCTCTGAAATATGACTGTGCTACAAAAAGCTACATACAATAACTCCCCAAAGACAATCATGCTGAATTGTTTTTACAGAGGAAGGCCACTCTTTTAGACGGTGTTGTCCTGCAGTTCTTCAGCAACCCTATACACAATGCTAAGCACTCTGTTGATTTCCTAAAATAAATTAGCTTGAGTTACTGTAAGACACAAATGGCTTATTCAGACAGCATAATGGGTGTGTGCTCAGGAGTGCAAGGGAGAATTAAAACCCATCAACATACTACGGTTTTCAGAAAGGGCTATATCCCTACCTTTGTCCTATACCAAAAGGTTATCTTGCTGCACCCTGCATACCACCTCTGCTATCAAAGCACCAGAGCCACACACAGGCAAGTACCTCTGGTAGCTTACTACCAAGGCAGACCTACTGCATCAGGAACATCGCTTCCTGTAACGCTGCTTTCAAGTAATAACCAGACCCAGTGATTCACTTAAGATTTAATGAGATTACAGCTTGAGGTGATTTGACTGGAGACCATAAAGTTTTAGGAGCCCATCTGCTCTTGCACACAAGCCCGGGTAAGAGCTGACCTTTGAGAGCTGCAGTGTAGTTCAGGCAGGAATTGAGTCCTAATAGTGCTTGTGATGGGCAGACAGACCAAACAAAACAAGGGATTTGCACTTTCAGGCAAAGAGGAGTTGAGTTGCCATATGCATCAGCATTCAAGGGGAATCTTTCCAAACAATCAGCAGTCTTTTCATGAAGAAAAGGCTACCCACCTTAGGGTGCTTTCCCCACCATTATCACACCATTAATAGCGATCAAACTCTACTGACAATGGTTACAAAATTACCCGTACTGGAAACCCCTAATGCAGTATTCGCTTGGTATATACAACAAAAATTACTCTAAATATTGCTGTACTTTAAAAGGCACTTAACCACTGCTTTCCGTCTCACTTAACACTTGTATTCTCACGTCAATAGCAAGCACATGCATTTTCAAGAACCAAATGGTTATTTTGCTGCTGTTTCCAGTATCACAAACACAGCCCTTTTTTTCCAATAAAGAATGAAATACTGGTTTTGAGAGATTGAGGACAGAAGGGGAAAGAGCTACTGTTTTTACTCGGTTACTTTTTACAGACCTGTAAAAAAGCACTATTTCAGCATGACTGCCATTAAAATACTTTAAGTCTAGATGTAAATGCTGGACAAATAGTCACATTTTGTTAGTCTAAATGTGACCTTGTTAGCTGTAGAATTGTCAGACTCACTGAACAGCTGTATTTTGTAGCATAAAAAAATATTAAATGTTGTTATTTTTCCTTCCCCTTTCAGGCTGAGATGTTTTGTTGTTTTGTTCCCACTTCAGTAACAGGCCTCGGTGTGCAAGTTACATCTGGAAACAGACAAAAGCCAACTGCCCAGCAGTATTGGAAAATTAAAACATTGGGTCAGATTCAAACGGACTAGAAAGCCAAGGGTCAAAGAAGCATTAAATCATTAGTTTCCCAGCTGCCACCAAGGCATGGAGTTGACCTTTGATTTTGTACGAAGTGGTCCAAGCAGTTTTCTGGTGGCAATATGGGCAGTCTGGCACAGTGGAATATTATCCTTGAAGGGGTGGGTGGGAGGAAAGGAGGAGTTTACAGTCTTATAGCCAAAGATTAAACTAACTCTTTAATCCCTCCAGACCACGTTTGTACTGTGAAGCTTTGGGTGCAAATAATTAATATGAAATTATCAATACTTTTAAAGCAAAGACATTGAAATATTTGAATCATTTGATTAGCTTTTATTCATCTAGCAGGGAGAGCAAGTATAATTGAACCCAGTGAATGTACTTTAGAGAACACTAGAATACTGCATTTGTCTCCTGGAATGATTTACATTTTCAGAAATTATTGTTGAAAACAGTTTACTTTGTTGCATATTTTTAAAACAACACACCTGTGATAGATATCATGCTTCTTCAGCCTGAGAGGGACCAGAACACTGCATGTAGTCTATCACTTTTTTTACATAGTTGAGGAAGTAAAGACAGAAAGCTGAGGTCAAGTTTCTTATTATCTAGCTTCCATGAACTTAAATTTCATCTGTTACTGTCCTTTGGTAATAGTTCCTGACTGGTCCCTCTAAGCTGCCCTGTTGAACTGAATATCTGTTGTACGTGCTGAGCTCTGGTCTGGCTGCTTCCAAGTTCCTAGAAAGGGTTTGGTTTTACAGCTGCTTGGCAAAGACAGGCACCGGTATCAAAAAGGCTTCCGTCCAATTAAAGTACATTTGAAGGGCACGTTTAATCCTCCATTAGCAGCTGAGCACACACATATGCAAAAGCTGTTTGCGTGCAATCAGATATTAAGATATTTCTATGTATATTTAAGACAATTCTATGTGTATTTAAGCAATTTTCAAGCAATTTCTGTAGTCTAAAAAAGGGTCAACCCTCCCACACTTTATTGTAAGGGCAATAAAAAATTAAAGTTATTGTTTTCCCTTGTGTAGTAGGGAACAGCAAGTTGTCCAAGTAGAATATAAAAAGCCCCCTCCCCATCCTATGCCAGTGTTCCAGGATTAGTCACTACCAGCTCTTCACATGTTAGAGTCAGGTGAAGTCTTCACAGCTGTGACCTCAGGCATGGACTGAATCGTATACCCACAGTTCAGGGGGAAGGAGCAGCTTTTTCAGAAAACTGCAGTTAGACATTGACTTGAGTAATGATACATCCCTGTGCAGGTGCATTTGTTTTTTCTTCTGAATGCAATCACTATTTTCACTGGCAAGGTAAAAAAAGCACACCACCCTTAACCTTTCTTGCCACACCCTTTCTTTCTAGGAAAGGTTCACGATAACACATTCTGAACAGACATGCATAGGTCAGAGTTAACCTCAAGAAGCAAGACTTCTCTCTAAAGAGCCTAATATCTTAATGCTCAAACCAGTGAAATCATATTTAAGCCTGCTTTAATAAAGAGTACTACCAAAACAGAATACTGAAAGACCACAGTGGAAATTTATTTTGGGAAGCAACTAAAGCTCACCCGGTTAGAAAATTAAGAAATGTAGATGGGCAGTTGACCTCAATTCTTTCTGATGATATGCAGTTCGGGTAACACTCAAGGAGCAAAAAAGTAACCACAAGTCTTCTATTGCAGAGACTTGAAGACACATCCATTCAGAGAAAACAACAAATTTTGGTTCTGTTAACATTCTGTTTTGTTTACTTCAGCACAACAATGAACTCAGACACCTTGTAAGTGTTACCATCACTTAATACAGTCTGCACATGCCCACTGTTTCCCAGACAGAAGGTAGATCCTACCACTTCAGGTTTCCCTCCAAGGGAAAAAGACCAAAGCTTGCATCAGGTCTGCAAGCTACAAAGCCAGGTAACTCCTATGGTTGTTGCTGCACTACCTTCTGTGGCCCTGAGAAGGGTGCAAGATGTACAAAGCTAGAAAAAGCCTTGCTAAGAATAGTTGTTCTGCACATTTCTAGCTTAGAAAAACAACACCACAAACAAAACCAAAACAACAGCATTCATATAAACAGGCCAGTCATCAAATGACACTGTTTTGGACCAGATATGGCAGCTGCTTCTGCAATTTGTATTCTGGAATTGGATACTACACTGGCACAGCTTCTGCCACAAAAAATTATGAAATCCAGCTACTTGGATACTTTCTTTCCTAAAAAAATGATAGTTCTGTTTATTGCTAGAGCTAGAAATAAGACAAGACTGTTGTAGAGCTCTTCAGGTGTTCAGGTACACCTTCTGGACTGTAACCAGCAACCAAATGCTGGACCGGCACTGCAGGTAGTCATTTCTTCTTCAACAGAGCATGGAATGGGATTGGATCAAGATGGGAATCACCCAGGTGACTGACTACAGCCTGGCCACAGCCTTATTCTGTCTGCCCTATGAAAATAAGAAATACTCTGCTTATACTGGATAAATGTATTTTCCATTATACCTCCATTCTCCTCCCTGTAAGTGGGCTAGAGTCAGGACTTCAAGGTGATAGTAGAAGACAGACACCTTAGAGCTGGAAGCCATCACAAGGAACTCCTAGAGAATCACTAATGTAGCGATTTTTGCAAGCATCCACTCTCAATAATGAAAACACATTTTCATGTGCACACGGATTAAGTTTTATAAGTAAATAGATTTTTTTTTTGAATAGGGTAATATCTCTGTGGTATTGGCAAATATCACCTGAGAAGGGTAGCATGTTATGCAACTATCCCCTTCCACACCCCAGCTGAAGGGACCCACTTGTTATCACCTAATGACAGTAAGGGACATTGTAGCATTTTATAATGAAGCTTACAGGGAAGGAAGACAGACCAGGTTCAGCCAAGAGCCCCTCATTTGTGACTGCATGTTCCTCCTCATCTTTGCCAGTGTCTCTTATCACTAGGGCCAGATGCTAGGGGAGGTAGCAGAGAGCACATAAGCCAGCAGCAGAAGCTAGGAACAATAGCCTAGATGTTTGGGTGTGGTAGCCAACAGCAGCTAAAAACAACTACTTAATACAAAGTCTTGGGTATAGCTAAAAGCATACCCCATCCACAGTAACTTCAGAGAGGAGAAACAGGAAAGATGGCTCCCCTTGCCTAGCCCCGAACATTCAATGCATCGTGCCAGAACTACCAGCCTGAACCCCCCTACAGAGCAGGTTGTTTTACTTTGTCAGTAACCCAAACAGGCAACACGCCTGCTTCCATATCCACAGAGGTGTTCTCATGAAAGGCCCTCTTGCCTCCAAATAATTCCTGATACACACATAAAACCACCAAAAAGTGGTGGTGGTTGGTTATGTTCGTTCCCCACCCCCCCGCAGATACAGTTTTTTTACTTGGTCCTCATGTGCTGCTCTGGGGAGTGAGAAGACATTACTGGTCACCAGTTTTCTTACTGAGATTATGAACCCATAACCCTACCTTGGTCAGGAAACAAAAATTTGGTGATTCCTCCAAAATCAGTGGTTAATAAAAGCTAAAAACCCTCAGAGTTTCATCAAGAAAGTTCTATCATGTCTCAATCTCAGGCTCCATTGGTTTAGTGGATGGGCTTTATTTGTAGACAGCTTTTTCACTCCATGGGATTACAAATTTCTAGAGGCAGAGCTTCCAGTCTGTTTGCTTCTGATAGGAGAGAACCACATTCAGTTCTTTCCACCTTGAGACACTTCTAAAGTCCACTTTAGATTTATCATTTATGCTACTCAAAATTTGTGTTCAGATCTGCATTTTGTCGGTCAGATGGCTCAGTCCCCCTTTCGGGGATTGCACACCTAAACTGAGACGCAAAGATGAATCCCCAGGTAGCCCAAAGTATCAGAAGGGACTGCTCCTGGACATTCCTCTGATCTGAGCAAGGCCATGAACCTGGAACATCTTACCAGGCAGCATCACTCCGTCCAGAGATACAAGGCAGGTTGCATTATTTATTGCTAGGAGGTACAAGAAAAGCAAGGATCAAGTGTGGAATACTACCTTTGATGTGGTGCCTCACAGACAGAGGTTCTATAAGATGACAAAACAGCCCTTTGCCTTCTTCCCATTGGCTTTCTTCAGCTTAACAGAGAGGAGTTATACTCGGAGCTGCCATTAACACCTTTAAAAAGGAAGCACAAGCTGCAGCAGCCTTCTCAAAGCCATATCATGCTTGGACAGGGCATCAGAACAACTAGTTCAGGCATAAGTGAAGTTCCAGGTCTAGAGACATCCACTCCTGGGAAGTTTGGCTCAGCTGCCAGCCACAGGCAGTAGAGAAATAGAGAGACCATTGGGTGATTTGAACAGAACAAGTATTCCTTTCTGCTACTGATATAATCTGGGACTGGCTGGCAGCAGACCCTTGTACCTTTAAGTCAACAGCTCCCTTAAAGGCATAACAAAAGATGTTGTCAGTAAAGACAAACATGGAGTTCTCTACTCAGAGGTACTGTGTGTGATCTCATACTTTCCTCTGCTGGAATAAAAAAATAGAGGGAAATTAAGAGTCATGTGCAGCATTTTTGACACTGCCTTACCTATGATGGAAATACTGCAGATTGAGAAGATTAATATAGTGCCCTAATCTGGTAGATCAGTAGCTGAAAGCCTCAGCTAGGTAAAGCTTTAAATGTGACCTTTATAAGCAAAGCTGATCTTGCAGGAAGTTGCATGCTCAAAACCATAATTCCAATGAAACAGAGGCACTCTAGATGCTTGAGATCTGGAGCTAATACATACCAGAAAGGGATTTATTTTCTTGGGAGAAGGGAGGAGACAAGGAAAAAAGCCTACTAAGAATGTTAACAGCAGACATTATATTCAATTTCTTTGCATTCCTTCTCCCCTCCTTTTCCTCTCATTTTTAAAAAGCAGGAGCAAACTTGCAAGTTAAGGATTCTGATCAATGCAACATGTTAGGAAAAGAGAGCATGAGGTCAAGAGGAAATGATTAATCCTGTGCAGAAGACTGGCAGGATGGGTCCTGGAATGGCTTACCAGAACAATGCCCCCACTAATAAGCAGGTCAAAAGACCCTTACAGTGAACAGAAGCCCCAGTTACACTGTACATTAATATTCTCCCCTTAAACCAAAGTTACATTTGTTCATTAAAGCCAGATTCGATAAACAAGTGTTGAATAAGAAGACAGGTGAAAAGCTGTTGTGCCAGACAAGCAGCAAATCTGAAAGATAAAAGATTACAGCTTAACTCTGGAAATGTTAAGAGCTCCATTCTAAAATGGTATTTGCAAAAGACTTCAGTAAACTGGAAGGAAGGGAAACCCACTATTACAGATTTCAGTTGTAACACTGACTTTTTGTTCAGCTCATGCAGGGGACCAGTGTCTCTTCTTGATAAAGGACTTTTTCTGTTAGTGGCATAATTTAATGTGCTGAAGAAAAAAAGAGCAAGGAAATCCATTGCAGGCAATATTTTGGACTTGAGGGCACATGTGGTTCAAGGTTTACTGTACGAGATAGCTTTGTAGTACTGTGCTTTCATAGTGTCACAAGAGATGCAATACAATCCTGAAGGATTCTCAGCTTCAGGCAATTTATCCCAATCTTACACTACTTCTCCTTACAGTTTAGTCAGAATTGCAAGTACCCAGGGCTGCACTGTGGAAACAGCTAGGGGACGTGAGCTCTACTTTCAAAGAGATGACTTATAAAGCATTTATCAATTCCATCACACACCATGCAGTACCACCTCACAGCTTTGTTTGCAAATATGCAGTGGGGTTTCACAACTGCTTCAAGGCTGACCCAAGCAAACCCTCCTATTAAAGGGCCACCACCTCATGGGGTTCTCCCCAGTTTAGTCAACTTCCTCACACAAGCACTACACGCCCTTGCCATGCCAGAGAACTAATCTGACTGAGGGCTACCATGAACTTGTCCATAATCTGTAAATAAGAGCTCGCAACTCAGCTCTGCTCCCCAGTACAGCTTGTTGTACCGATGGTGGGGAAGCGACAGGAATACTGCTACAGGTGTAAACGCCAGTGCGGCTGTAAAAGCGATGGTGGGAACAGCCAGCCGGAGAGGAGCAAGAGGGGCCGGCCTGCCCCTCCTCCCAGCAGCAGCCTGCACTTCAGGCACTGGGGCCACTGCAGAGCCAGGGCCTGAAGGAGCCGAAGCGGTGGGGAGGGAACGCCCTCCGGCAGCATCCCCCATTGCCTTTGTATCGGCAAACAGCCTCCATTTTGAGGAGCGGGAGGCGTTCAGGGCACTTCGGAGAGGCCAAACAGCAGCTTCCAAAGGCTTCGACTAAAACCGGCAGAAGGGTATTAGTGCTTTCCAATCCAGGCTATCAACGCCTGAAGCGCTCCCACCAGTCGGGTGCCACTTCTCTGTAGTCCACATTTATCCTTCATCTCCACCTCTCCCCAGTAACCTGGACACTGAGCCCCCTCGCACGGCACATCAGCAGAGGAAGAGGACTGCACACAGAGCTATGGCCCAAGTTCAGGATTTGGGTAGCAAGACGAATCCTCCTGGCATGCAAAGTCAGAAAATAAAAATCTCTCAACTTTTACTGAATTGAAAATGAAGGGGAAAAAAAATAAAAGAGGGCTAATAATTTCAACGTATTAGTCTCCATTCTTCCCCCCTAAACTCCATTTTTCTGCAGGGGAAGGTACAGATCAAGGGTACACAAGTTTCCACTAGCAAGGGGTCTTAGGCATTAGCAGTCATTTCAGTCCGGAAAATCCACACCTCTGGAGAGCAGTCTGAAGATAAAGCTACAGTTTTTTTACAAGTAGTTTGGTCTCTGCAGGTTCCACAGCTCTTTTGGTTAAAAGAAAATCCAGCTAATGTACATGTCAGTTTACGCCAGCACAAATCCCAGAAGTATAGGCACAGTTAAGCAGGCACAGCCTATTCCAGTTTGTGACCTCTTTCAGGTCTGCTGAGAATCAACAGATGTTAGGCCACTAATTTTTATTAAATCAGTGAATGAAGCTGAAGTTTACCCCTTCAAGTCCAGAGGAAATGGAGTCAGATTCACCTTCTGCAAATCTAATTTCTTATTTAATCCACCTTTCATAGGGAAACATTTTAAAAGCATTCCTTTAGTTTTAGGCCTCAACTACCCATTCCCCAACAAATTCTGCAACATATATTAAGAGAGACTGCCATGATGCAGAGATTGTCCTTAAAACAAATCCTAGACACGGGCTTCAGAATCTTTTATTCCTCAACACAAGCTAAAGCAGCCTCCTAACTGGGTCGGTTATACATCTCTGCACAGAATCACAAGCCAGTTTTCAGCAACACATGGTTAATGGAAGCTAAAGCTCCTGTGAGCTGGCCAGGTTACCTTCCTCACCTCATGTGCAAATAAGTAGGACTACACTGTGTGACTGGTCCAACATGCCAAAATACAAGGATGTTAAAAAGCCAAATAATTGTCTGAAGCTCAGTGCACGTGCCCGAGTTCAGTGCAAATATCCATTCTGATCTGCCTACCCCCACAAAAGCCAGGAAAGTGGATTCCAAAGTTCAAGCACTGTTACTACACAGGAAACACTGAAATGAAACCCAGTCTCACTCTAGCAATGTTTCCACAAAATTTAAAGGACCAAGTTCTTGGACACCTTCGTCACTAGTAAAACATGCAGGCTATTTAGGTTTGTATCTCCTAAGCCTACATACTTTTGTCATTATTCCACGACTAAAACATCACAGTGAACAACAAGAATAGCTCATACATCTATAGACATTCGCTGCAGTATAAGCCTGTTAAAAAATGAAATGGCCAGTAAGTTCTTGAACAGATAATAGTAGTAAACATTATTAAAACAAGGGGTAACAGTTCTTACAAGAACTATTTCTTCTGCTACTGTTTCTCCTCTGTTCCCTGCAGCTCATTATAATACACATTATCCAGGGTGGTGGCTGATGAACTGCTAACCAAAAGCTAGCACCTCAGCACAGCCAGAGGCACACAGGTTGTGATGTAAATGGCTGCGAACGTGGTGATGTTTAGGACAGTCTCCTCCTATTTTGCTGGTAACAAGATACTGTCAGGATAAATCCATTTCAACTATAGCTGATTTTTATGAACAGGATAAAGTTGCACTGCTCTCCCACCCCACTGATTAACCTCTAAAAACAACCCCAGAACCACCACCCTGTAAGTTTGTAACACCATTCTGGACTGGTATAGACTGTCACTGTTCCAACATGCACCCTGCACTTAATATCAGAAAATTCCCCCAAAATGGGAATTATACTGTTCTCTGCCTGCCCCATAATTACTCTTTCCTTAACAGTCACTATCTTTTACACCACAATCCCCACAAAATATCATGCACTGCTCAGACCCAAAATCAGTTTTTAATGCTGTCCCTTTCAATATAAGTACAAGAGCCCAGTCGGCTATCAGTGCAAAACATTTCTATGGAATTGCCAACCTCCAAATTCCACACAGAGCAACACACAGAGCAAACTTTTACCAATGGCTGTCTCAAAGCAGGATCCCATAAGAAGAGCTAAATTCATCACTGGAAGTTGTTCATAGGACCATTTCCCCTTATACACCACCATATTTAACTCAGACTGACTGTTTTGCATTTTGACCATTTTGGAGAGGGAGGGAGGCATTTACCAGCCATAGTCATGATCAATTTAAAAACAGTTTGGGGAAAAGACAGAAGCAAGTGCAGTGCTTCCTTTCACATTTGAAGAGAAAGGCATCTCGTTTTTAGCCCTCCAGTCACATTCTGTGCTGTTTTTTCTTAGGACCATCTAAACAAGACAGATGTAGCCAGTATCCAGGCAGCAGCTGAAGCCTGAGCACTAGAAAGGCACTCTAGGGTGGGGGATGGAAGGAAAGAGAGGGAGATGAGAAGGAGGAAGCCATTTGGCTATAAAAAGGATCTTTCTTTCCTGTTGAAATGCAATGGTAAAGAGTGTCAAAATGGCTTAAGGGTGGGGAGGTCAAACATGTTTTGAGATGTTAAAAACTCCTAAGCTTTGTCAAAGACTGAAAAAAAAAAATCTTGAATGGAAGAACAAAACCCTACCTTTTAAAATACTCTGCCATTGTAATAGCTGCAAGCAATTCTTAAGTTTCCATTATCTGTTTACTTTCATCACAAATTTGCCAGAACTATTCACTTAATATTTTAATCCTAACAAATCTGCCACGACTGAAAAAACTTTCCAGTAACTTTCAGAGGCACTGTATTTTTCCAGTTATTCTTCCCTCCAGCAAGCTTCCATTAAAAAAGGCACTACTGCCTGCAATAATAAAGATGGTAGAAAACAGACATCAAATAGTTTATTAATGACACAGCATCATCAGCACAGTACACCTTTAATCTGTGTGCCAGAACTAGACACAACATAGATCATTTTTTCTGCTAAACAGTATTTTAGGAACCTTTGAGACTGTCATTATTTGCCAATTTAAATCCACGAATGATATTTCAAAGCTCTTCTACACCTTATGATTACAAAAGGTCATGATATAATGGAAGGCTTAGTAAAGCTTGTATCGTATCTTTCACCCTTTTTTTCTTTCCTCACTCTAAAAATCTGCAAAAAGGAAGAATGCAGCTCACACAATAAAACATTATTTGCTATGGCTACAGTATCTATTTAATCCACTTCAGTACAAGACAGAAAATAAGCTGCAGTAATACAAAAATCTGAAGTCCTCGGGTTTTGGTGTGGGTTTTTTTTAACCAAGGATAAAGAATTGTGATACAAATTAAGAGCTACTGGAGCACTGACTGGCACCCCACATGCCCCTCCTCTCCTACTGATGAGGAAGCCAGGCTTATCCTTGCTCTCTTGGACCAGTCACTGAGGTTCTGCATTATAAAGCTCAATGGCTCCTATGAGACTCCAGACAACCATCCCAGAAATTAAGACTTGAAAATTCATTCACAGGAAATTAGATTTACACCTGCCTCATCTTTGACAGGTGAATACAATAGGTATACAACAGAGCAAAGCCACTACACCATGACCTCCCATCATAACACTTGAAGGGGCTGGAGTAGGGAGCATAAGAAGGAGACTACCTTCAGGAATGGATTTTGAACAGCAACTTCTGAATAGATGCTGGAAACCCCGATCCTCTATCCCCAAAACAGATCTTACGTTACACATAAAGAAATTAATTCCATTTGCTAATATAGAAGTCAGGATGTTAGCATCCTGACCGTTCCACTCAAACACTGAAATACTCTTATGTTCTATAAGCACCTTGTCTCTGTCTCAAGTTTCTGCATTCCACTAAAACTCGCCGTTTGGGGTGGGAATTGCACTAACTAGAATTACAGCCTGTTGAGACACCGAGTGTTACTGCTTTGCAGAGCTGTTCTACGGTAAAAGACCTCTGAGAGGTGGCACGTCCGATTTCTCTCGCTTGAGTAGGTTTTAAGCAGGAAGTTTTCCCAGCACCCCAAAGGATTGGCGTATTAAAGTCAGAGACTCCACCAGGGGGTGTTGCCTTTTTTTTTTTTAAGGCTGGTTGAGGTTTCACGTTTGGCAGGCTGACTGGGCTCAAGAAGTCACCCTTCTCTGTGCATTCTCGGGAGTAAGGTTCACTATGCAATGTGAGAAATGCTTGGCCAGCACAAAACTTTCTGTATAGGAAAAGACAAGGCTGCTTACAGCAAGAAAAGGCATTTGTCTTCCGGAATTAACAATTATTATAACTCCTCACAATATAGGTAATGCTGAAGCTGCAATACTTTAAACAGTGTCTTAAGCCAGCTTCAGTAAACTGCCATCAGAAACTTGGTCGGAACCTAACATGACCCTCTTTCCCCAATTCTGCAGAATTCAAAATTTGATCAACCTTGTTTATCTGAATTTGATTCAAAACAAAGATCAGTTGGAAATATTTTGTCAAACACTGAAGGCATGAAGACTGAATGCCCTTGTGCCAGACATAAATTTCACATGCCAACACTGTTGACAAATTCTGGTCAGCTAATCTAGCAAGGGCAGAAGCCCATCTTAGCCTAACATATTTTTAAGGGAGGTATACACAGAGATGGGCCAGAAAGTTGAGTAACTGAACCAAGTAGTACCTCCTCTTCCTTTTGTTCCAGGGTAGAATTAGTAAATGATTAAGAATTCCATACAAAATCTCGAGTCTACAGCATGGGATATTAAGACTTCCATCATATAACCACCTGATTATTCAGAACCTTAGTATCAGAAAATCACAAGAAACTAGAAAAAATATATTTTTTTTTTAAAAGGCCAGGACAATGCATAGCCAAGAGGTGGCAGCATCTAGTAAACAAGAAAAATACTAATTAATTGTAACATTCTAGTAGGGTAGCAAGCCTAGTGGCAAAGAGGGATATATTACAAGAGACAGATCGTAAACTGTTCCTCTCCCCCTTTCAGCTGCAGCCCAGTTACACTGAAAAGCCTTCTTCCAGTTCGTGCTACAACCAGTTCTTGGTTAAAGCAATTGCGGTAGTAGTATACTACTATAAACACACAGATTAATAGTAATTGGATGATTCTACACAAGAAGGTGGCTGTATTTTAGTGATTTAGCATGTCCAATACATGAAAGCCTTTTAAGATATTGTCTGTGAAATTTGTTGGAATTTAACTTGACAAAGAATTTTCAACTTTGGAAAAAAGATTGTAGATTTTTCAATTTGACTTAGAATTACAAATAAAAGGAAGAGTAACTCTATAAATCAGTACTTAAATTTCACTTGGCATTTAAACTAGCCTAAGGAAATCTCAAGACTGCCTCACCTCTGAATTTTTAACATGGTTATCTAACACTAGAAGATGAAGTTTCAGTTCACATGTTCAGTGCAAAGGTCACAAGCTCTGCAAGACCATGATCAGAAACATTCCAGGGCAGTGTTGCTTAATTCATGGCAACAGCTTTATTTAACAAAAGCACTCAAGGAATGGTTTCCCTCCGTAACTCCATATGGGATCAAACATGAAACAAGTCAGCTCACTCCAAGTGGCTTCTTTGCCCACATCAGAGCTGGGTGCTTTGCAATTTGTTTGGCTAGTTTTGTTTCTTTTTGTTTGTTTACACTTATTTATAAAGATCTTTCATTCTGAAGACATTTCTACCTAGCTGTAGCAGAAAGAGAACCATGGCATACATATTAGGCAGGAATATCTCCCCTGCTTGGATAAAATCAGATCATTTAAATTGGGAAAATAAACCCACACAGCCCATGATATTCTGACTCACTGATTTAGCAGAGTATCTTTCAACAACAGCCATTCGCTCCAAGTGAACTTCTGGCAGCAGCTTGCCTAGGTCAGGCAGGGATCTCCAAAGATGAATTTGCTTTGAGATCACTAGTACAGTTACAGTACTTCTGTATCTTTTCACATCGTGCTACTCAGTAATATGTGCTACTTCATTAGCGTATGTGCATCCAAAACAAGTTACTATATATACAGCATTTGAAGTCACCTTGGACTATTTACTGCCCCTCTTTAGGGCAAGGGACAATAGAGCTACTTTTTAAACTATCTCTGTCACAGAAGCCAAATGGAAAATTGCCAATCTGTTTCCACAATTAGAATCCACCAATACAGGTATCAACTATTTCTTTACACACACCTTAGGAAAATTCATACCAGCAAGCTTTGTAATAAAAATCATAACCCATGTTGCATGTTTCTTTTAGCATGCAACACTTCCTATTTCACATCTATCCCCTTGCTTATGAGAAGTGTGCCTTTTACACTTCCCTCCATGAATGGCAATAAAATTACTAAATCTCAAACAATAAAAACACTGTCTTTGAGGCAAGACTATATTAATTTTCATGCATTCCATAGTATTTTCAGTTGAGACCCTGTTTTTTCCTGTTGCTCTTATTAGAAAACTAAACTTGGAAGATGTACTTTCTTATTATACTCTTCAATGTTTCCCCACGGTAATTTTCGATATAAATTAAAATGGAAGGACAACTCATGGACTAGGTAGTCTAGAACTATATACTACACAGCTTTACCTGTTTTGTTTGTTTTTTTGCCTGAAACTGCTATATTGAACATTGGTGAAGACAAAACAACAGTTCTGACAGGATACTGGTTCAATATATTATTCCTAGATTGACTAGCTGTCAAGATTTATCTTTCATTTAGGAAAAAATAAGGCAGTCTTACTCTGCTAGCCAAACCCTCATAAGTACTATATAAAAATTATGCTTATATAGGTACACTGACAACATATAATGAAGACAAATGAATAGCAACAGAAAAAGCATATTGCTAAACAGCCGAGAGGAATGAACACATGCTTCACATTTAGACAGTGACTTACTTTTAAGTAGTCTTTTGCTAATGCATGTTGTTCAGTCACATGAACATTTTATAGCAAAAAGCAGAATTATGGTGTTAGCAAAAAACCCAAACAAAACAATGAACAACACAGAATCAAAGTTATTTAATTCCCTCCAAAGTTTTGGGTTGATAAATTAAGTCAGAACTGGGGAAAGAGAAGAGTTGAACAGTTTTAGACAAGAGAAAGGGAAGTTCAGTTTGTTGGTTTTTTTTTTCTTCCTTCTACCTTCTAGCATCTTCAGCTGCAAGGTTTGCTACTTCCGTTGTCCAGTTGTTTAAACCAGTCTGGCATTAGCTTCCTTTACCTCTTAAGACTGCAGCCAGTTCACCCTGCTACTTGTTGCTAATGAATGTGTGGAAGGGATCAGACACAGAACACAGGCTGAGGGAGGCTGAAGCAGAAAGGACATGCAGATTTAAATAACAAGGGATACCTGTGCCAAGGCTAGTGAGGCAACTAGACAGATTTTACATAAGCCACCTTGCTTTGACCTCCCCTAGAATAAATGCAACTTTGTGTCTGGACCCCACATAGAGTTCACACCATTGAGGGGGTTCATCAGTTTGAGCTCCTTAGCAGCCCTGTTCTTTGAATGGTGCAGGCTGGCTGGAATTAAGAATCAGCTTCAGAAGTGACACATACAGAATGAAAATGCTAACTTTGAATTAAATTCACAAGGATGTTACTTGAAAGGCAGGACTTCTCTGTAAGAAACTGTCAAATGAGCCTGCTGAGTGAGTCCTCCACAGTTTGTGACCAAATCAGTAAAGCTAATGACACCCTCAATGACTTCAACTATAAATTAGAAATTTCTGTAAATAAAATTCAATTACTTTCAGTATCTAAAGACTGGGATATGAAAATGAAGCTATTGACTGAAAGAATTGTTTAAACTGATTGTTTCGTTCCAGTTTGTAAAAGTAAGCTTCATGCTAACACCTACTCTTAAATTAAGGTTCTTCCATTTCCACTCTCAATGTAGAAAGTTATTTTGCATTGTTGTGAAGAGACCAAAATCAGAAGACTAGTAAATATTGACAGTAATCACATACTACTTGAACTAATTTCACTGACTCAGACACATAGATAAATTAATGAAAGAACTGACAAGAAAGGATGCAGGTGAAAGGACCACCTTTGGATCTAGTCCAACCCCAAGTGTATGGTATGCCACTAGAAGCTTACGTGTCCAGAGAACCCAACTGTTCTAGTCATTGCAGAGACACATGGACCTTATCTATACCCAGGCAATGACAAAGGCTCAGAAAGTGGGAAATTAATATATACCCTATGTTAGTTTTAACTGCAGTGCTTCTGAACTTCCAGCAGAATCTCTAGTAGTTCTCTATAAGACCTATTTTCCTAGATCATAGAGAAGGTTTAATTGTAGCTGGCAGCATCACATGAAGTCAAACCATAAAATTGCTCCCTGAAAGTGTTATTTCAGGAGTAAGCAGCTCAGGATGGACACCACCCCCACCCCTTCAGGATCACATGAACATTGCCTTAGAGGTTTTCTACTGAGGTACAGAGACAAAGAAGTTAGGTTGACTTGACATGGCTACTACTGTTTAGAGACCAACAGTTCACATTCAGAGGTATGTACTGAGCTACTTTTTGACAAGATGCAAAGATGGGATAACATCACCTTTGCCAGGAACGTAATAAATTTGCCAGGTAGTAATATGAAGATAAAAATCATGCTTGTTTTGAAAAGTCACAATTGAATAAAATTGATCCCATCAAGTGTATCAAATTTATATGCATTTGTATGCGAGCTGTCATTCTGAAGACCACCTCTCGAGTGGCCTGAGATTTGGAATAGACAGCCCTCTAGCAGTATGCCAGAGGAAGTCAGTTCAAGACCATCCAAAGCTTGCTTCCACTCATGCCAGTCCACTTAGACTGTCCACTAACCTCCATACTAACCATCCCACGAACAAACATACAGGGTAACTCAATTAAGGGAGCCATCCTTCAGCAACAGAAAGCTCAAAGGTCATACATTAGTTCTCTGCTCTAGTAAGAGGCTCAAAAGTCTTTGAAAAAATAATTAATTCTAGAAGAGAGCAGGAGCTACCATGAAATAGTAGAGTCAATAGACATACATGTTGTCTAGCATGGAGACAGCAGATGACACCTTTATGAAAGGCCATGCTGTTCTCTTTGGGATATTGTCAACAGCCACCACTTACAACCCTAATCTAATTCCTAATTCTGATCTTTTCAATGTTTCCATGATATTGTGATATGATTATTATATCTACCCCCTCACATAAAATTGCATTAAGTACAAGAGGTATAAACAATAATAATATTACATCTTCCTCCATTACCATTTTCTTAAATACAAGAGCAGCACTGGGCAGACTGGGGCCTCAGTGTTCCAGTAATTCTTTTGTACTTCATCCTCTCCAGTTACCTAGTATTTTTGTTATTGTTGTTAGCTTGGTCATTACAGCTTTCAGGGTAGAATCCACTCCAGATCACCACCTGACACTTCCAGTTCTGAATTTATTTTTTGTTAGGTTTGTTTTATATAAACTGTCCCTCCCCTCTTCCCCCAAACACTGCCCATCCATTTAAAAGCCTTTAACAGAAAGAAGTTGACACCAAATACAGTGTGTTGGGACACCGCTGTGGCATTACAGCTGCTTCTACAGTAACGGGGGGATTTTATTTGCCAGTTGTTCAATCTAGTGTTCAGTCAACTCAATGATACAATCGATAGTTTAGTCATCTTCACTATAAAGAAAAGCTGATTTACAGTTTGCTCATCTAGTCACCAAACCTGTGTTTAGGACACACAGGGCCAGTATACTTGGCAAGCAGTTTTACAGAGAAGTCACACCTTTCTCAAGTAACATCTTTGTGTGTACCACGTATTCTTGAAATCTGAGTGACTTTGTCTAGCAGCCTGCAGACCCCCTTCACACTCCAACTTCCACGTATTAAATCTCCAGTGCCTTTGGGCACACCATATATAGCAGCGGGGGCGGGGTGTGCTGCAGAGGGGTGAGATTTAACTCTTCGCTAGCACTGCTTTGAAAAGAAGGCTTGGAGGAGTAATGAATCTTTCCATTCTCCAACAAGTTTGCCCTCAAAGTAACAGGCTCACTCTGCCTCACATACACGTGCACTTCCTAAAACATTTTAGAACTACGCAGTTGACTTCCTAGCCACAGAAAGAGACAGCAAGCCCCTAGAACCTACCTACCTGATCTTTCTCTTACACCCTCAGTCACCGGACATGGCATTACAAGGTTAGAAGATCAGATCTTCTTTGTTCAATTATATCTTTATCAGGCAGCAGGGACCAGTACAGGTTGGTTCACTTGCAATTCACAGACCACACCACCAGCTCTCACATAAGACAGCAGTATTTCCTAGCCCCTGGATGCGGCACTGGTTGGAACCCAAAGCTTAAAGGCATCTGCATCCATAATGCAGATGCCTTTCAAGCTTTGGATGTGCCCAAGATCTAAGGCTAGGGATTTTTACATTGTACACTTAACTGTCTGACAGCAAGAATGGCAAAGCACTGCAGTAAAAGGGGAGGAAAAAGGAGAGAATTTGAAGTTGAGTAGTTTTTATTTTCCCCTAAATGACAGTTGGCCTTTTGTTAATCAAGAGCAGCTGAACAAGAGAACTGTATAAAATTAGTTTTCTATCATATGCCTGCCACTCTGGACTGCAAAACACACAAACAGAACCCAAATCCCCAAGACAACATGGGACACGGAGAGGATAAAGCAAGAAGCTCCAAAACTACCATCCAATAATCCCACTGAAGTTTGATTTCTGAAATCTAAGGTCCCTGCCAGCCTTTTAATCCAGCCAAACACAGCACTTAGTAGTTCTGTACATTTGCAGTACCTTAACTAGGCAAAGGAAATACTTAAGAGTTGATGGTAGCTTATAACAACATTAACTATCCAGAAGATGTATGGGGATGGGCATGTAATAATACAAAGCAAATTACTAGAAAATATAAAGGTTTGGCAAACTTGACAAAGCACCTTTAAATATTTTGGTTATGCATTGAAACCAACAATGGGAAAAATGATGCAACATAAGTTTAGCTACTACCTTTAGCTCACTATAGGACCCTCCTCCCCCATGAAGCACTGAAATCAAAGGGCAGGTACTCACTACTTTAACAGTCCTGGAAAATACTGAGAACAGCCTTGATGATTAGTTGCATGATCTCAGTAAAGATTATACCATATTAACAAACACGAGTAAGACATAACTCCTTTGGCAACAACAGGTCAATAGCAGCCTTTGGCTGGAGTAATCTGTTCATCTTGAAAGTAAAATAAGATATTTCACACATTTCTTTGTTCTGGAGGGTCCATTTCCCCTATAGCAGTGAAGGCATACCTCACAGCCCCCAAGATTTTACATATTCAACTCTGAAAAGTTACTTGCACCCACTACTAGTGAGACAAGTTCAGAGATTGCCTCAACTTGCCTACCCACTACTGGAGGGTAAGCTATTTTCCCCCAAGTCAGCACCAGGCGTATAGCACAGACCATGCAGAATCATAAAGCAATAAGCTTCTCATTTGAGGTTTCCAGCTCAAGTCTTAATCACTTTAAAATTGTTTCACCTACATATATAGAAAACTGCTGCATCCCATCCCACTAGCTAGCCATCTGAGGTTTTTGAAATGCATGTTATATACTGAAGTGCACTAACAGGAATGGAGCTTTATTTCTTACAGCTGAAGATGTAATTTGAATTCATTCTTCCTGGGAAATACCAGAATTGCACACATACCCAAGAGGCAGCACAGTAGCACAACACATGTATTTGTGAGCCTCATCTGTGGGTATAGAGTTTTACTCCTTTTCATACTAAACAGAACATTTAATTCCTAAACAACATTATTAGCTGTGAACTCCATAGCTGAAATGTTTATTTTGTTGAGGAATGATAAAGAAGAGGAAGAAAGCTTAAAAGTCAAAAGAACTTCAGGAAAGTACTACCCCTGTATTAGGCAAATTGCTCTCCAAGATGGAAGGAGGAAGGGGAAATTAAGAGAAGTTGTCCAAATTGATACTGCACAGTAAAGCAGCATTTGAGCTCAATCTAGAAAACAGCAGACAGCACTGCTCCAATTCTTTATCACATTACTGTTCTGTTCCTGTAACTTTCAAAATTGATTTGTGTGCACAGGCTTGATTTGTGAGGCAAGATGACCAAACACATCCCACTCACACAGCCCTTCAAGTACAGCAGCAATCTGAAGAGCATCAAGAGGGACTAGAGCCCTAGCAGTAGCACTGAAGGACTCAGGGGCACAGGCAGGCTTTTCATCAGTCCTCCCCGTCAAAGGCAACGGGATTGAAAGGGCCAATCAAATTGAGGGGGGGGAAATCAGTAAATGGTTAGGAATGGTGTCATAGCCAGGGCTTTGGCTACGCAAACCATGGGACTCACTTTGAGGAACCTGCTCTCCTAGGGGATGATGGGGTCCATCTCAGAGAAGGGGAAGACCATCTTTTGCCACAGGCTTGCCAATTTAGTAAGAAGGGCTTTACTAAAGTAGAGCTGCTGGGGAGGGGCAACTCAATCCATCCCACCTCCATGGCCAGTGCCAAAAATAGATGCCCAGAACACCAATCATATCCCAAGCTGCATCAAAATAAGCATGGCTAGCAGGTTAAGAGAGAGGATTCTCCCTCTCCACTCTGCTCATGTGTGATGTCACCAGAGTACTGATCCAGCTCTAGAGTTCCCATCACAAGGGGGACATAGAACTACTGGAGCAGATCCAGGAGGGCCATGAAGATGATCGGTGGGTTGAAGCACCTCCTGTGATGACAGAGAGAATTGGGGTTGTTCAGCTCAGAGAAGAAAATGCTCCAGGGATACCTTACTGCATCCTTCCAGTACCTGAAGGAGGACTACAGGAAAGCTGTGGAGGAACTTTTTACAAGAGCTTGTAGTGATAGGAAAAATAGTAGTGGCTTGAAACTGGAGGGTTGAATTAGATGAATAATTAAGATGTTCTACTATTGGGGTGGTGAGACATTGGAACAGGCTGCCCAGAGAAGCTGTGGATGCCCCCTCCCTGACAGTGTTCAAGCCCAGGCTTGATGGGGCTTTGAACAACCTGGTCTACTGGGAGATGTCCCTGCCCATGGCAGAGGGGTTGGAACTAGATCATCTTTAAGGTCCCTTCCAACCCAAACCATTCTGTGATTTTAAGTATAAAATAATCCATGGAATGAGCTGCAGCTGAGCCCACAATGAGAACAGCTAAACCAAGGACACAAGCCTAATATATTTTTAGGATCAGGGACATCCATTCATTACATTAACCAAAACTTGCATTGCCAGGCAGTAGTCCCATTCTCATCCAGTACTTCTACACTTTAATTAAGCTTTAGAATGATAGGGTGAAAGCATTACTAAAAATTACCTACTATGTAATTATGATGCAAGATTATATTTGTAACTGCTCTATTGAAAATGGGAGTACAGCTAAAGACAGCAAACCCCTTCTGTGAAATCTTATCTGTGTTAACATTAGTCTCACATTCAGTGTGTTGCTCATATAGCTTAAGATCTGTGCTCTCAACACATTACAATTCTCTGAAAGACACTAACAACTTTGCAGGAAGGAAGGGAGTGTGGGAAGAGAACTAGGAAGAGACAGGGTCAAGACACTAATGAAAGAGGAATGACACCCTCTTAAAACAGAGGAACTAGGTAGTTTTCCTCTAAGGAAACATGGTCTAGCAAGCATTTTTAAATGCTCTGAAGATTTTGTCGAAGGGAGAAGCTCCTATACATGATGCAGGAGTTAATCACCAAATTGAAGCACAAATTCAGCCAGACCCTATCTCCAAGTTATGAGATCCACTTCAAGACATCAAAGCTGAAGTTAAAGAAAATTAAATTTGGTATATGGTAGATTAGTTTCATGCTTGTTTATTGTATGCACATCTCCAGTCCTGTTTTATTCATGGGAGTCATTATAATCTGTGGTCTATGATGTAGCCTGCAAATTTCTACTGTATTGACATCATATTGCTTTTCAAAGATGTTCTCAAAGTAAAAACAGTCCATGAAATTTGCCTTAGCAGACAAAGCATTTCTGTTTCTTCCATTCTTTTTACTCAGTAAATTGTCTGAAGTCATGCTTAATTAGGCTAGTAGTGTAATAAAATCAGATTATCACAGGGCAAACAGCAAGAACGCACAATACCACCAAACTCCTGTATCTATCCTAAAATTGAGAGTATTTCAGCATCAGCCACAGCAAACCAAGAGAAAAGAAGGGGAGAGGTTTTGATTCTGTCCAGTATGATTAGAGCTCTTTTAAGCAAAATTTTTTTCTCTTACAAAAGAGAAGCAGTTAAATAAAATACTTCTAGTGACAGGGAAGACCCAGGAGCCAAAAGGTATGCCAGGGAAGGGGCAGCTATAAGGAAAGTAATGCAAGCGATGACCTGTTTAGCACCAGATGTCCAAACATTTTTCATCTCAAATTTCACACTTTTTTTGCTTAAAGTCCATATTACATAGACTACATGAGCAAAATAACTTGTGCCTCCTTTCTTCACCACGAAAAAAAAACAACTGAAAAGGAAAACACAAATGTTAGTTACCAAATCCCAAGTGTTGTTTTCAAACCGTGCACCTGCATGTGCATTTGTTAACAGACATGGTATGATAAATGAAGGCTGCATCAGTATAAAGAAATGTAAGCAGTTTCTTGCATATGCTGGAAGTATGAGTTTCTCTAGCTCATGTGCATATTATCCTCTAAACCTGAAGCTGTATCAGCCACAACAGCATCAATACAATGAAGTATTACCAAGATCAGCGCCTCCACAATGCACTCAAGTTTTAATTATTTTGTTAGGCAGTTAAAAAAACCTAACCAGGAGGAAAAGGAACAGCTAAAGTCTGCATCACATACTGTGGTTTCATATAAATATCCCTTGAGCTAGAGACCCAGAAGTGGGGACATGGGCATATTCCCTTTGTGTTAGCCAGCTGCTTTGGAGACACAGGTGTGTGAGCAGCATTGCCACCACCATGGAGTGAAGTGCAATGTGTGGCAGTGAGGGCAAGCCATTAAATAAAAAGGACCCTATCTAACCTACCCTTCCTTCCTAGCCACACTAGTCCTCCTTTTCCCTTATATCAGGTCAGTTTGGGACAGATTCCTCTGCAATTGCAAATAAACATCACAATGCTAGAAATACGAAGGGAAAAAGTTTTCAGTCACACTGAAAGCTAACAGAAGCATCTCCTTAGTGCACACAACCACACGCCTAATGAGAACAGAGCAGGAACTGAGATACCCTTCTTTGAGTAGCCATGAGATATTAGTGACAGCTTGCTGCCTTTTGTGAAACCAGGCTTAAACATTAGAGCAGCTTTGGTATAAATTCGGTCAGCAAATTTAGCCAAGATACCAGATAATTAGCTTTCAGTTCAGTTGCTGGTTATGTTTGAATGCCTTCCCCTATACATACACAAGCACCAAAACTGCATCTTTTACAGACTGTAAGACAGTAAGAGGTGTAATTTGGTTGTAGTCTTGAGATAATAAATTCAGGAATATATACAGCTGAAGAATTGAACATAGCAATCCAATTTTAGCCAGTCTTTGCACATGCACTGATACACCAATGAGCCATTTCAACTCACTGATCTGGCAAGAAACTTCCAAGTTTGTGAATTAATCTGATCTATGAAGCCAGAACTGATGCAAGCAAAAGGAAGGAAAAGTGTGGCCAAGGATAGGAGAACAAACTGTATAAAAATCCTTACTTGCAGTGTGGGGATTCATGGTGCTAAAGAGTTTTTTTGCCTTGTAGTCTGTAGACTTCTTCTAAAATGGAATCTATAAAGCAATACGAGAACTAGGGTGTCACAAACCACTAAGCTCACTGAATTTGGCAGCTCCACACTTTACCTAGAAAGTGTCAGAAGTCTGCTATTGAAATTGTTTTGACCATTCACCACTGTTATCACCAAACAATACTAAAGCATGTGGCAGCTGAGAGTTGGCATAAAGGAAACCCCAACGTTATTTAACTTGAAATGTGAGGACTTCACTTTCTGCAACAGCAAGCTTATTTGAATCCAGGTTGTTTATCAATACAAGCTCAGTATCCTGCCGCTGTTTCAGCATTTTCTAAGCATCTGGTTTGGTTTGCAGCCTATCATTGAGAATCCTATGAAAATAAAAATACAGGTGCTCTCAGTCTGAGATGACAGTCAAGCACACTTTGGCACATCAGTTCACATACTTGATTTAATTGTGGCAAAGACTAAGGTAAGATGTTTTCAAGTTTAAAGTCCTGTTGTCATAAAAGCCCCTGGAACAACATGGTTTTACTACTGTAACATGGATAATTCTAGCCATACAAACACGAACACACAAAAATTTTCAAGGTTGCAACACAAACATTGCCACATTTGTAGAATGCTTTGAAACACCTGACTGAGGTATTTTTCCCCTTGCTTCCCTGGTAGGATTTTATCTCTGAGGTTCCAAGGGGTAAGCAATCAGATTGGGTTTCAACAGCAGCTCTGACAAAGACTGTCTCGTCTTTTTTTTTTTTTTTCAGAAATAGTTTCCTTGCTTTCCACTTATACATTGTTGTAGCATTTGCAGGCACTAGCACCCTGAGAGCAGTGTTCAGAGTTCCACTTTCTTTAACATTTGCCACTACAGTAACAGTCAGTATCCTCTGTTGTCAGTGGCTGTATGCACTTACAGCACACAACAGGTTACTATTGTTCTACATGAGTCAACAGCTCAACTGAGACCAGAACCAACTCAACTAAAAGACTGCTCCAAACATCCATGGTAAAAAGCTGAAATTTGCATTTCTCTGCATTGAAAGGAAGAGCAGCTACACTGATCTTGTCTTGCAAATGCATATCTGCAGCCTTGTTTTGAGACTTGGAACACCCAGAGAGTAACCACCCACAGTGCTGAGGGAGTCTCAAAGTGGAGGTGGAAGAAGGCAGAATTATGGAAAATGGACAGTACTTCCCAGGAGTAGCCACGGAGAGACCAGAGGAGGACCAGAATCCAAAGTAACAAGTGAAGCAGTGATGTTGGAAGGACAGGAGTATCATGTTTTAGGCAAGGACACTAAAAATAAGTGAGCCTGCTGCTTTGTCACAAAAGCCCCAGGGACAGGGTCAGAGAAACTTCTTTTAACAGATCTCAAACAGGGTGAGGAAGACACATCCTGGAGAACTCCACATCCTAGAGAACTACTATTCTAGCAGCTTACAAACAAGATCTGCCTCTCCTCAAACCTACCTGCAATGAGAATCTGAGAGAATACTACCCTGTTACCAGCTTTTCCCACTTACCTACTGAGCATAACCAGAGTTTATAATTACTAGTATTAAGGTTTCAAGCTACCATTCCTGCTTCACATTTTAGGTTTGTTTTTGTACCATTAGACAACCAAAGTACTTTGTGCATTATTTAAGCAGTTCCTTGGAAGGCTGCCTTTCTATTATCATTCCTTTTGAGACAGCAAATAGCATTCTTAGAATTAAGCATGCAATAACCCTCACAGCTTTGCAGCCATCCTGTCTCAAAAAAGTAGACTTCACCCACATTTTTAACACCAAGCAAGAAAGATTTACAGTATAAAATGCTCCCAACAGTCAGTCTCTCGTAAACATTTCCCCTTGAATAATAAATACTTGCAAATACCGATCAGGTACACCTACATTAAGGAACCACCAAAACTCACTAATCAAGAACAGTACTAGACTATTAATTTGCAGAATAAAAATCTCTCTCAACAGAAGCTGAAAGCTCAAAAATGCTCACTTGTTTTAAAAAACAAGGTCTATGGGACACAAGGATGCATACCCAAAACCAGTTCTAAGAGACATGCAGTCTTTTTGAAAGCACATCGTTGAAAATTAAATTAGTTATGTAAAATAAATGAACACGCCTTTTTAGGAGCTAATTCTAGAAAAGCTGTACAGTTTAAAGCAAGGCTATATTATCTCCACCTCTCCCCTCCCTTGCAATTTAAGCTTTTAAGTCTACAGAACACCTTGGAGCTCCTGTCCCAGCTGCTCTTCATCAAATGGTGGGGAATACATCTGCTTCAGAAGTTGGATATTCTATGTTATGGCCAAAAGCCCTCCACTGTTTCATTCTACACACTTGAATGAGAAGTTTTCATAGTGAGAACACAAGAACCAGAAACATTAGCCCATACAGGTTGAAAGTTACACTCCAAAGAGAATCAAAGCTCTTTTTTAGCATATTAAAATATACCCTTCTGGCATTCAGTATTACATTATGTTCAAGAAGCTCGCAAGCAGTAAGATACTTAAGATACCACAAAAAAAGTTGTAAGCAGCCCAATTCCTGTAAGGCTGCTGGTTTTGGGGAGCTTTGGTCGGTGTATCTGGGGGGATTCTGTGTCTTTGGTTTGTTTTTTTGGGGGGTTAGGTTTTGGTGTGTGTTTTGTTTGGTTTGTTTTTTTTTTTAGAAAAAGCTTCCTTGCCTCTCAAATACCATGCTAAGGATTTTCAAGAAAATTCATACTTTGTTCTTTAACACTAGGAACTTCAAGAAACAAGAAAAGCTCTTCCAAAGCTTTCTACACAATTCCTTCAGAGGTAAAGCATTACAGGAGATAGGAAAAGCATCCTTGTAAACTGAAGACAAAGGCATCACCACATGTCACTAGGCACATTTTGCCAGGCTTCATGCTATCAGTTAAGCAAGCATCCCACAGAAAACTCTTGCACTACCCTGTCCTCAGACAAGTTTTTCCCCTGAGGTGGCTTGTGCTGTGCGGATTTCATACCGGGAAGAAACTACCTCCGACACTGAAGTTACTGGAAAATTCCAGTAAAATCCCCTGCCTTGACCCACGGAGCAGAAAAGGGGCACAGCAAACCGCCATTTTCCAGTTTCACATGAAAATCAAGTTTCAACCTATCACAGCAAGAAACTGTCCCATGAAGGTTAAGACACTTTCAGTACATTTTGAAGAAGCTACAACCTTTTAGATCTGTGAACCCATATTTAGGATCATCAGAAACAGAACTTGAGCAAAGCATTTTAAATGAAGAGTATGTAAAGCAAGTTCCCATTTTGGTATCAGTGAAGGTCTCGTTTGCTCTAGACGCAGCCAAAATGCTACCCAAATGCAGGAAATGTAACTGATCTAGATAGGCAAGGGTTAACATCTTTGCTAAAGTTTCTGACTACGTTAAATGAAAACAAAAACAGCCCTTTCCCCGTTAGTTATCTTCCTTCCATATTTAGTAGGGGTTCTTTCGTTGTGCAGTGGGTCACACGGCAGAACGCTGACTCCACATAATAACTTCACTTTGCCTTATAAACTTTAGGGGTTTGGGGTACTCCTGACCCGTCTCGCTTGCATTTCCACGGTCTCGCTATCCCTCGGTAGCGCCCGACAAGCTCCCTCTGGAAGGCAGCTCCCGCAGCAGCCAGATACCCTCGCCGCACGCCGTTAGCGGCTTCCCACCGGGCAGGGCGACCCGAGGCTCCGACGGCAGCCTCCCGGGACAGCGGCTCCCGCACCTCCCAGCGGGCACCCCCAGTTCACC
>VWZY01008023.1:104278-122608 GCA_013399075.1 Chloroceryle aenea
CCCGGCCGCGGGGGGCGGCCGGGGGGCGGTGGCGGCGGGCAGGAAACATTCGCCCTCCTCCTGCCCGACCTGCCCCCATCCGTCCGCATCCAGCCCCGCCGCCTCCGTCCCCGACTTTTCACTATCGCTTTTTCGGTGCCGGACACGCACACGCAGCCCCTTTGGCTTGACGCGCTTCGGCCGCGGCTCAGGCGATTGCCAGCCCCGCTCGCCCTTTTTCGGTTCGAGATGAGAGCGGGAACCGAGCTGGGCTCCGAGGCCGTTCTTTGAAAGCATCGGGGCGTCAGTGCAGCTTTAAACATTAAATCGCTTGATTAATTGTTTTCTTACGCCCAATCTAGGGGCGATCTCCGTCTCCTTTCTGAGCAGTGGTGGCTGCTGCTGTGCCCGAGAGGGCGAGCCCGAGGTTTGCTGCTAGCCGAGGGCAGGCGTTTCCCCTCCTTTAAACTGACGCAATGAAGTTAACAAAAATCAGCGGCGATGCCATGCACGCTGCTGCGAGACTAAACTTACATTTAACTACAACGCTTATTTTGCTTTAATAAAACGCCTCGCAAACAGCAGCTGCTTAAAGGGAAGTTTCAGCTGCTGCACGGCTGAGTAGCCACACTCTTGCTTTAGTCGGGCTTGTACTAGCAGGGGAGGATGCAGGGCATTTCATTTCATTCTTAACAAGGAAACTGGAAATGCTGAAAAATGTTAAAACCTGAACCTGGTTTAGGGGTTGGAAACCCAAAGAAAAGAGGAACATTAATAAAAATAGGAAAAGATACAGAGAGATATGTGAATGCAAGCATCGTAAATAAACAAAATAAACACAAAACATATTACTGTTAGGTAATGATAATACATTTTCAAAAACATCACAGAAAAGGAAAACTGGCTATTAAAATACATTGAATTATGTTCCTCTTCCTTTAGGCCTTAGCCACACAAATAACACTAGCTTAAATTGTCTACTTAAAAAAAAAAAAAAAGAGTAATTTGTCTTTTGCTGACAGGTACTAAACACAACGACAAGCTCTGCCTATAAGGTTCTCTTGCCAAAAGCCCTTCAGAAAACTGAGAAACTCAGTAGCGCTAACATCCTTATGCAAGACCAAGAAATGGGAATTGCTGATAAGTCCATGGGGTAATTAATGTGCATTAAGTTGTAAACAAGCATAAATATTTATTATGCCCCTCAGTATATTCAGCTGGGAACTTGCGTTATGTATCACTAAAGGATTTGGCTTGGGGGCTGTGTTCTTTATATTACTAATCCATATGTTCACATTTGAGCTTGTGGGTGAAACCCACCACG
Source organism: Chloroceryle aenea (assembly GCA_013399075.1). Classification (NCBI taxonomy): domain Eukaryota; kingdom Metazoa; phylum Chordata; class Aves; order Coraciiformes; family Cerylidae; genus Chloroceryle; species Chloroceryle aenea. Next base: position 105,582 of record VWZY01008023.1, read on the forward strand.
GTTTTGACTAGTAGAGGTTAAAAAATCAGCAAGCCTTGCCTCGGCTCTGTTTGTTTGTCTGGTGGTTGCTGCAGAGGGTTATGATGCCATGGAGCTTGTCCTTTTCCAGATGAAGCCAGATAGACGTGAAGAACTATAACTCCCTGAACAGCAAACGCATGTTTGATCTGTTTGGCTTTCCCAGATAATGCTGTCCACCATCTCCCTCGATAGAAACCATCATCTTTTGCATTCAGAAATATTTTAATTGGGCAGAAATTCCCAGATGCATGTCTGCAGGCATATTTGACACCCCAGCCTTCCTCAGTGACAGCTGTTCGCTTTCCAGCTAACTGGCTGAAGTGGGGAAACTGTGCGTCCGTGCTTCAAATGGCTCTAGTGGGTTCACAAGGCTACCTATATGCTGCAGGACTTTTTTTGCTGACAGGATCCACTGTATTTGTGCCAAAGCTCCTGAACCTCGTTTACAGTTTACACCCTCCCTGTACTTGTAAAAGGCTATAAGCAATTCACTGTCCATGAACAGTGGGTCCTTATTCCCTTGCTGTCATCCTTGTATTTGAGCAGCTCTGTCTTTCTAAATTTAAGTCTTCCTTTTCTTCTCCCTTCATCATCACTGAAGGAATGCAACATTTTGAGGCTTCCTTGTGGGTTATAGGTGGCTTTATGAAAAATGCTGAAATAAAGCTAAAGGGAGTGTGCCAACATTATACTCTCTTCTGAAACATTAGATCCTAGAGCTCAACTTTACAGCAGATAGCACTTTTCTGACTAGTGCATTGACTTGATGTTTTCTGATACAATAAACTTGTTCTGCTGTAAAAAAAAAAACAACAAACCTCTGCTGTAAAAAAAAACAAAAACCACTCAGATAGAGCAAGGCTTCAAAATATTTAATTTCTTTTCTAATTCTACAAACACATGGGTAAATAACAGTGTGAGGGCAATAAGTGCAGTACAAGAGGCTTCTGGTTCCTCAGTAGACAGCAGGATGAGAACTTATTTTTATGATTTTTCCCTGGGAAGCTAGTGCTTCACATTTACCCTTTTTGTTTCTTAAAAACAAAAGAACAATAGCTATCCTGGTTAGTGGAGCTATTGTCCCTCTGTGCCAAATAAATGAAAACTTACTGCTTACGTGTGCGTCTGAGGCATTTCTCTGCATTCTGCTCATTCTCCTTTGTGTCGCTCTGCTAAGGTTTCTTTCATTTACTCCCTTCGCTCCAGTATTTTTCACGCCCATTTGCTGTTAGTCTGAATTTGAAATGGTGTGGTTTGTAATAAAGACAAGGCCATCGTTTAAACTGTGTTGAAATCATAGCTGTGTCAAGATCACATCAGAACTATGTTAAAACATTAATGGTTAAAACAGTTTAATAATGCTAAAATCTGAGCATGACTGGCCAGATCCTCAGACACACAGTGAGCATCAAAATAGCTCTGAAGATATGGGCCAACTTCCACCTAGTTGGAAAATCTCTATTAGGCAACATTTGTCTGTCTTTGACTAACTGCCCAGCCACTGCAGCTAAAGTATGCATTAATTTAACACACACCCCACCCCCCCTTATATTTCAGTGCAAAATAGGACACTAGGGCAGACGACTACACCTGAGTCACTCTCTAGCATCTGCTTCCAATGTCAAGATGTGATTTCCATTCTCTGTACTTGGAAGCTTCCTTTGCTTGAAGGAAACTCTATGATCTGCTTTCCACAAGGAGCAGTACAGGGCAAACAGAACAGTGTTCCTGCCAAAAGCAATACAGCTGGAAAAGCCACGGGTCTGGAGGTTAAAAGTTTTGTTTTGTTTTGTTATGTTTTAAATAAAACCAGGTACAGTAATTATGGGTTTGGGGATATTTTACTGTAATTTTAGGAGCAAATATTCACATAAGGAACTCTTCTCTTTACCATCTGCATGAAACGGTCCATCAGCCAGATACTGTTTACCCTGCTATGTTGAGCACTGAGGCAGTGTGCAAGCTCAAAGCTCAGCAGAGCTGGTGCAAGTCTCTGACTAATGGTAATAATGAACACATAAGACTGAAATTACGTTGCCATTGTTGCTATACTGAAGAGGTCTGTAGACATAAAAAGGCAAGACAGTGGTTCATTGCTTCAGGTTCTGCATGGTATTTTCCAGAGATTATAAAGACCTAAAGCTCTCCCTGTCCTGGTGCACCCAAGAATCCCCTTCCTTCTTTATTTGTTAAAAAAGAGGCAAGAGACACAACATTACTCAACATTACATCCTGCTTGGATCTTTGCCTCTCCCCACTCAAGAATTTGATGATCGAAGGGAGACCTTTGAGCGGGTCTATCCACAGGAAAAGGCTTCAGCAAGATTTTGAAGCTGGTGAAGTCTTTGGGAATTTTACATTTGTCCATCTTTTTTTTGGCTTTCACCATGACTTTACTCTATGGACAACTGTGCCACTTAAGTCCAGCCACTTTAGCCCTGATTTGTGCTTTTTTTTGTTGTTGTTTGTTTCCTCATTTTTCCTTTTGTGAGCACAAACTTCTAAATTTGCCTCAGATTCCAAATTTGCCATGCCCGCTCTTGCATACTTACTCTCACTCAACTCTCACTCAACCGTTTATCTGTCATTGCATCCATTAATAAGTACAGTAGTAAGTTCATATTTCTGTATGTGTTGCTGAGTTTCCTGTGTGGTATGTTGGATCTTGAGTAGGGTAGAGGGTTGGAGAGCAAAGAAGCAGTAGTGTTGTCCCTGTGGCATAAATCATTGGGAACTGGCTTGCTTAGCATATTAATTCAAGCTCTTGACACCCCCTCCTCCACCCATCCATCTCCCCTAGCAGGGTCACCTTGAGTTTAAAGATGTGCTTGTTAGGATGTGATGGGATCCAGAAGGGAACAGAGATGGTCTCCCCTATACACATGTGCAAGTGAATTCTTTATGTCTTGTTGGTGTGCATCTTTGCATGTCTACACCTTTCAAAGGCTGGCTTTGGGAAGCAGGAATCTTGCACTCAAACAGCTGACGCATAGCCCCAGAGACACGACCAGGTTTAGGGATTGAATGTCTACTCTCTGTTGACAGAGAGAAGAAAACCCCTGCTGCCTTGCCTTACAGCACTGAGCTTTCCAGGCCACTGATGCAAAGGTGTCATTTTAGGATGTGCTAAAGAAAGATTTTTTCACTTCTATTGATAGTCTCCCAGAGCATCTTTATGCTTAAGTCTTGCTCTATCTCACCAACTACTTGGCATGCATCTGAGATGAAACTAAATAGCCTTTCTTTTTTTCCTGTGCATTCAGATTCATTCATTCTTGCTTTCAGAAATCCTCACTGAAAATCATCCATTTCTAACCATGTAGTGGGATCTACTATCACAAGGAGTTTTATCACCTTTAGCTCCTAATGACTGCATCTCTAAACCCAGTTTCCTCTTCCAGACTTCCCAATCTCTCTCTACTCACCATCTGTTCAATGAGATTTCTTGTTAGACTAAGTAGCTGAGTTGGCTTTAATCTCTGATGGTGACAGTGAGACTATTGCCCTCCAGGCTGTGCTCAAGGCCAGAAGATGCAAATGTCTGTTCTCCCCTTGACTCTACCTTTAGCCAGTCACAGCTTTCAGATGTGATGCCTACCATCAAGAATCTAAAACCAGACTTTGGCCCACATGGAAGTGACTTCACTGTCTGGATGTTGGGCATACACAGAAGCTGATGTTGGAGCAGTATTCAGTGCTCTCAAACTCACCCTTGACAACGTGTCCCATCAGATCACTTTGCCCATGAGGAAAAGCCTGGCAGAATGTCTTGTGAACATGCTCTGCATGTCAAGAAATGCAAGCTCTGAGCAACTAGAGGTAGAAAGCAGGTGCCAACATTATGGGCTAATAATTGCAAATGTTTTGTTGTTAACCTTCAATTTCCTGATACTGCTGCTGCTCTGAAACCTCATTTCTTATTTATCCTCTCCACACAGTTACCTCAGCTGTAGCTTAAAAGTCTGCCCTACCTTCATTTTTCTTCACATCTGCAAGATCCTTTTTCTCAGCTTGGGGAGTGCTTTTAACTGTGAGAGGTGGTATACACTAACACTTAAGGAAGAGTAGCTTGTCAGCTGCTAATGCTTCCCCACAGCTGTGTAAACTCTGGGCACAGGCAGCTGTTCCCCTCCAGATCTGGCTGTGGGAGCTGGGAAGCCTGGCATGCTCAGCTATTCATTACCAGTCCCCAGTTCAGCCCCTAAGCTGGAACATGTGAGTTTTCCCTAACACACTGCAGCACCATGATGGCTGACCTTGTGCCAGAAAGGGTGAAGCACTCGTATACCCTGTTCAGAGGGCCACTAGCATCTTCCATTTCTTCAGATGATTGCAAACAGACATCATCTACATCATCAGGCTATCTGTGTCCAAGTGCTACCCATGCCCTTCTGCCTCCTCATCATTCTCTGGGAGACCTGGACAGAGCACTTCTCCCTCAGGGCTATGCAATGTCAGTCCCTGAACATCAGAAAGCCATGACACTTGGAAAGTGTCACATGTCCTCCAGTGATTTTGTGTTACGTGAAGCACTAATCCTTACCTTCACTCAGGTGCTGCTCTCTCCCATAGCTGTTCTGACCAAGGCAGGTCAGTTCTGAAGTTATAAATTGAATGCTGAGAGAAAAAGAGTGGAGATATTTCTGCATTGTCCTTAGCAGGAAACAGGCTTTGAGCTAATCTGGACCTGAAACGTTTAGGGTTTTATATGTTGAAACCAACACTGGTAAGGAGCAGTACATGCAAGGGTAATTATGCTCCTTTATGAGAGCAGGTGAGCAAGCAAGCGGCCGTACAGAGTGATAATCGAAGTTTCTGGTACATGTGAGTGTTTATTGTCATTATAATTGTGTATCCTGTAGGAAAGTTGTGAGATGGACTCAGAGGAAGCTTTTGCTACCTTGCATCATGTGGTTCCTCCAGATTCAGCATGAGGCTGTTGCGTACTCGGGGGACATCCAGAGGTTGGAGTCTCTGATCCTGGCTTCTCTGCAAAGTCTCTGGGAACACGAAGTGACATGTGAAGAGGCCTTTCTCCTCTTCACTGCTTTACCAGGGAGCCAAAGAGGGAGAAACTTGCCTGGGTGGCTCCACCTGTCAGTAGGAGCAGGTGGCTATCTCCTCTCCTACGTGGACCCTGATAGCAGATCCCTGCAGACCTTTGTAAAAGTGGATTTACAAAAGCAGCCTATCACTCACATCACCGCTCAAAGCCTCTCTCACATGCCACTGGTAAAACAGGCAGCTGAAACCCTTTGGGTGAACACCTCCTCCCAGAAAATGAGCCCCAAGAAGCAGCATGTTTCTTGGGGGCTATTGAATGTCCTGTGGCGTCGTTCCTCCTCTCTGTGTGTAGAAGGGCCCTGCGCCTGCTGGTGTAAATCCTTCTCAGTATACCTCCACCACGGGAGCTATAAATAGGCTGGAGGATAAGACAAATGGTATCTTTCTTAAAATGGAGGATATCATAGGTTCTGTTTGCAGGAGTGGGAAATTTAAAGGGAAGGCAAGGATTTTAGGAAATTTTAAAGCTGATGATTTGGTTGATGCTGTATGTCTCAAAGAGGGCAATGCTGTCACTCTTTTCCCCTTTTCACTTTATTAAAGCAGGGTACTGTCTCTTCTTTCAGATAAAACCCAGGTACATTCATGATGGTGGGTGGCTGCTGGGAAGAGAAGTTTGTCTATCTTCTGTTTGCTAACCACACAACCACAGTGGAGTTGCATTGAGCCTGACAGCCCCTTTTGTGAACCACTGCCCAGCAGTACAGATGTTCATGTGTTTAAATAAAAGCAGCCAAGAGGCTTGTGTGGTCTCTGCAGTGCAGACACTACCCTTCGTCGGTGTTTCACAGCTACTGGCCTTTGGATGCTACTGTGAGCAAAAGAAGTAAAAATAAGGAAGGAGGGAGTAAGGCTCAGGAAGCCAAATCAAATGGTGGTATCAGCATCTCAGGAAGCTTGCCCAAGGTGGTGGGGTGCAGGGCAGGTGAAGAAGATCAAAAGCATAGGAAATCATGGAAACAGATGTGGCCATGCCAGGCTTTGGGGAGGGAGCTCCTGAGATGTGAGGCCAGCATTCCCATGCGTTCCCATCTGGCAGTGAAGGAAATTATGTAAAGTGGAGGGGCCAGGGGCCCCCTTTCTTTTTTTATTTTTTTCTTCCAATTCTTTTCTCCCCTCATTTCCCATGATGCAATTAAACAGCCATTGCTGACTTCATCATGTATGCATGCTGAATACAGCCATTGTGTCTCGGCTGCAGTGCTCTACTATATATAGATTTGTTGCCAATCACTGCTATGTATCAACAGGGAAGACACATGAGGAATTAAGTGAGCAGTTGCGCTGTAGGACTTACAGCTTTTGTCCCATGTCCTCAAGACATGATAGGCAATACAGTGGAACTTGAAATAATCAAAGCTAAGTGATTTGGAGACCAAGCCAGGAAACTTAGGAAGAAATGATTTGCAGCAGTGGTAGGAAAGCAGCTTTCTAGGCTCTGGTGGATGAAACAGAAATACAATTTGACCCGTTTATTTTCCTAGCTTCTTTTACGTAGGAACAAATGGTTAGTCAGTAATCTCCCCTTGACAGTCTCTATGCCAGGCAACATTAGATAGCTGCAGATCCTGTTTCCTTGGCCTTAGGTAGATGGAGGAAAAACATCCACCTGGAAATTGTGGGTTTGGCCTTCTGGACACTCGAGGGAACACAGTCAGTGACCTCCCCTCTGTGGATGGTAAAAGCACCCTGCAATCCACTGTTCAGAGACGAAGCAGAGCAGCCAGTGACTGTCTTGGCATTTTCAGTGCAAGAAAGAGTGAGCACTTGGGGAAAGCTGCTGCTACATCTGCAGCCACCATGTACCAGGGAATCTCTTCCACACTGAGCCTGTTCAAGTGATCTTGCCAGCACTTGGTTAGGGAAATTTGGTCTTGTGCATTTCCAATGGCGGGATTTTCTTTTGCAGCAAGATAGCTCTGTTATCTCCTTCTCCTTCCCTCCCACCTGGTCCTTTGGCAGGAGGTGACAGGAGGTGGCTGAGCCAATCTAGCAGCTCAACACTTCAGAAAGGGGCATGTCCTGCTCCTTCCCTGGAGCTCCTGCTCTTTGCTGCTCATCTCTGGACACCCCGGGCAGCTGACAGCAGGGGTTGCTGAGTGCTCGAGCAGAAGAAGTGGTGGGACCAGGGAGCTGGACAAGCAGGAGAGGATTTGGGTCCTTGGAGGTAAGCAAATGCTCTCTGTTCAGCACTGAGCTGTCAGACAACAGACAATTTGAGGGTGTAAATTGACCCTGAAAGGAAAGCTTTGATGTTACAGGCTTTTTTCTTTGTTGTTGAATTCACTCCAGGCCAAATTCCAGCTAAACTGTGTCCCCTAGCAGCTTTCTCAATCCTTTCATGAAGTCCCATACCAAGGTAATGAGTGTTGCCACAGCCCTAGGTACTCACCTTCCTGCCCTTATGTTGCTCTTGGGACAGTTACAGTTCCTAAGAGGTGTTCATGTGTTCCACTCAGTAAATGGTACTTTTTGTTGCTTTGGCTCCAGCTAGGCATTTCAGAATGAGCCAGGCAAATATGTTTATTTCTTGTAGTCCCTGCAGGAGAGGCTGTTGCATTAGTAGCAGGCAGATAAAATGCTACCAGTGTGATTTTGAAAATCTTCAGGCATGCAGGTTCCTCAGCCTCTCTGTGCCACTGCTCCCATATCTGACTTACCTCTCACAACAAAGTTTTTACTTACATCCAGATAGGATTTCCCTTGATGAACCTTGTGACTGTTGCCTCTTGTCCTTCCAGTCTTCTCAAGCTAAATAAACCCAGTTCCCTTAGGTATCCTTCACATATCACACCCTGGTCCTCTAACCATCTTAGTGACCCTCATTTGCACTTACTTCATTATATTCTTATCTTTCTTGAACTGAGAAGCCCGAACTGGACACAATATCCCAGGTGAAGTCTTGCTACTGCTGAAAACAGTGAAAGGAACACTTCCCTCGGCCTGCTGGTTATATACTTGCTCATCCAACACAATCTGGAGTTCGCCTTCATCCCTGCAGGTGCACGGTGCTGGCTTGTGTGCAATCCATTGCTCACTAGGACCCACAGGTCCTTCTCTGCAGAGCTGCTGCCCAGGCAGTAGGCCCCACTGTTTCAGGGAGTTGTTCCAGATGAGGTGCAGGACTTCACATCTGTCCATGCTGAGCTTCCTTGTTACCCCATTTCTCTAGCTTGTTCAGGTCCCTCTGAACAGCAGCCCTGATCTCCAGGGTATCACACAGGTATGACAGGGTGTTAGGGGTTGGAAGGGACCTTGGAGACCTTCAAGTCCAACCCACCTGGCAGAGCAGGATCATATAATCTAGCACAGGTCACAAAGGAACACATCCAGGTGGGCCTTGAAAATCTCCAGAGAAGGAGACTCCACAACCTCTCTGGGGAGCCTGTTCCAGTGCTCTGTGACCCTTACAGTAAAGGAGTTCCTCCTCATGTTAAGGTGGAAGGAAGGGTAATGACCTCCTCATGGTTTGACATTGCCTGTGAACTTGTTGGGGATGTGTTATCTCCCATTATGCAGGTTATGGGTGACACTGGTGAAAACCAGGTCTGGCCCCAGTATTGACCCCAAGTCTGGAGGCCTGGTAGACTGAATCCATGACCTCTCCCTCTGGATCCTGAGCACACAGCCATTTTTTTTCCCACTTTGTAGTCCCCTCCATGTAGCCCATACCGTCTCAGTTTGCTTACAAGGATGTTATGGGAATATGTTATGTGGTAAAAGCCTTGCTAAAGCCAAGGGAAGCAACATCCACTGACCTCCTCACCCCTGCAGAGTGCATTGCTCATTCCATCATGAGGGCAGGCAGGCTGGTCAGGCATACTTTGCCCTTGGAGAACGCATGCTGGCTATTCGCAATCACTCTCCTGTCCTTCATGACACGGACACAGAGTCCCTCAGGACTTGCTTCATAATTTTGTCAGACACAGGGTTGACTCTGAACATCTGGTCTTTCCCTATATTCTCCTTTCTGGTTTTTTTTTTTTTTAAGGCAGGCATCTTTCTCTAGTCATCAGGGACCTCTATTGAGATGGTCCAGAAAGGAAAGAGTGTGGCCTTACAGTAACATTGGCCGTCACCCCCAGAGCCCTCCGGTGCATCCCATCTGGTTCCATGGACTTGTGTGTATGCAGCTTACCACTGTAACCCCTATCTTGACCCTCCTGTACTGTGGGGAGTGCCTCTCTCCCTTAGTCTGTGGAACTGGGCTGAATCTTTGCCAGTAAAAGTCAATCAAAGAAGTCACTGAATGAAGCTTTTCGAAGTCCATTGTTGGGTGTCAGCTAGGTAGGATGCTGTGTGCCAGGGCATATCACAGCATGATGGGGTTGGTGCCTGCCCCACATGCAAGCCAGAAAATTATATGTCATTTAAAATACAGAGCAGCTCATTACGGTCCTTGCCTGATCAGCTGAACTCTGCACCACGTAATTCATTATGTGGGTCTCCCCCTGGCACCCAGCCCCTCTTACTATCTGCACCTGATTGTTGGGGACAGCTGAGTGGTCCCCAGCAAAACTCCAAGATATTCAGAATGTTTCTGAGTCTGGATCTGGGACATGTTAATGCCCTACACCAGCAGTGCTGTGTGTGCATGAGTGTTGCATTTTCCATCATGGTCAGGTGTGCTTTGCACTTAATCAAGCAGAGAGCAGGAACAATACTGTGTTTATGTTTTATATCACCAATCAAATCCAAACAGGACAGTATATAAACTGATGCTAGTGGCAGACCTCAAGTCAGGCATCAATTGGTGATCAAAGACAAACCTGGTTGAAGCTGATGGATGTACAAACCTGCCTTCAAATAAGATAAAAGGAGCAAGTGAAGATCCCTGTGCAGCACGATTCTACTACTGTAGAAGCTACCATTCACAGCATCACAGTGAGCATTGCACAGCCTGGAAAATGGCAGCCCAGCAAAGCCTCAGGTACTGCTTATAGGGGACAACACAGGACAGTGACAGTTAATGACTGCAATTAAAATTGCAGAACTTCGCAGTTTGACCAATAAGCAGACTATGGTGTTACAGTCTTTTTTTCAAACAACTGAAAAAAAAAAATCACTGTGTGAGTATTCCTCGAGTGGAAGAAGATGACACATTATTCTACACTATTGCTAGAGTTACTAGCCTGTGTTCTTCTTTCTGCTTGTACCTGTTAGTCCTTTTATTTGAATGTATATTTCAGAGTGAACGAGCAGCACACTTTTGGATGTGAGAATCTGGTCCAGTTTAAGCTAATCTGATGTAGCTATCTTCGCTACTAAAAAAAAAGGCAGGGTCAGAGCAGATGGAGAATACTGGGAATTTCTGGAGGTATGAGGGAATGCTTTATATTTCCTGGGTGTGAACAGTATGTCTACTAGGTAATAGTTATGCTGGAACCAATTGTCTTTCAGTCATTGTCTTTTTGAATCCCAGATACAGAAAATCTATATATTTTTAATTGATTTTGTATCTTCTCTTGATATAGATTGATACAGCACCCTAAAAGCTTCTACCTAACTAGGTAATTCTATTTTGTTTTTAAGATGGAAATGTTTTAAACTTCCCATAATAATGTCAAACAGCTCCCAGAGATGCTTTGAATATTGGTCCAAAGCATGGCTGAGGAATGACTGACCACATGACTTTCAAAAGTCCCAGAGCACTGAGCACCCCTAGGAAATTGGGCATCTCAGGAAAATTAAAACATCCAACCCCGAAAGCAGAAGCTGAGAGTTCAGGCATCATCTGCCCTACCTTGACTGCCCTTGGGCATCTTGGCATGTTGGCCCTGGCAGGTAGCTGCTTTAAGCTGAATTAATATATTTGTCTTTTAAGATGAGGTTTTGTTAGACTCATATTCTCTGACTACACAGACCTAAAAGTTAGGAGACAAAAATGGTAAAAACTCTAGTTCCTCAGCAGTGAAACAGAAAAGCATTGCCTTTTCACAAAGCCTGAAGTGTCTGAGATGCTGATATTCTCTCAACATGGTAGACTGAGGGTGTGTCCCCATAAACAGCTATCTGATCCCACAGCAGTGACCTGCAAAGCTATAAACCCATCTTTGCTTTTCAGGTTTCTGTTGCAAGCACCTTGTGTAATACCTCAGGCTTCCAGGTGTAGGAACCTTAGCCAGTCCATAAGGCTGAGCATATCTTAGCCACCTTGAAGCCAAAATAGCCTGACCTTTAGATCATCTTTGGAAGATGATGAATAATGTATTGCATCTCCCAAAAGGCTGATTTCTGCCTATACAGTAAACAGTTTTCCTGACACAAACCAACTGTATCAGCTTGTATCTTTTTTGAAAGAGGTTCTTGGGTTATTGAGGGGAAAAACCTGTAAGGCGGAGGAAGGATTCTTTCAAAAAGAAGTCAAAAAATATTGCAGCCATCAAATGGGAGTGACAGGACAGCCGTGCTGTGAGACATTGCCTGCAGTAGTGGGATTCTCCTGAGCACAATAAAATCTATCAAAGAAGAAATATCAGCAGGGTGGGAGAGAGACAGATGAAACCAAAGGCTAGAAGAGTGAATTGAGGTTGTGTTGCTGTTCATGGGTGAACAGACCTGTGAGCAAGGTAATGTATTTATGAGAACATTTAGAAATTTCCAAAGAAGCTCTCTTCATGAGCAAATGGCAGCACTGAGCATGCACTGAACACAAACTAGCTACTATGAGCGATAATTTTGATGTCACTCATTACAGAAAAGTCATTACAGGATAAAGTCCAAGACCTTTGATTCAAAGAAATCTTCAGGACTGCTTCATCTTAGTGGTCTGCCATCTCCAACCATTTCCCACTGGGCTGGAGATGTCCCCAGGAGCCCAGGGGTGCCCAGGACCAGCCAGGTCTCAGCAAAACCATCTCCATGCAAGGGGGACTCCGTGCATGCAGGTTGTGAACCATCACTCTATCATGCAAGGGAAGGCTTGTGTCCCTCTGGTCTCCCTTCTCTGGCTCCATGGGGTTGCCATTAAATGGCCCAGAAGTAGCAGCCTCCTGTCACCAAAGTGACTTTTAAGGCCAGAGGGAATTTTTAGAGTGATTTAACGCTTAGAAGTTTACGCCTTTTCAGGGACAGGTAAAGCTCCTAAGCCCAGCTTTGATGCTTTTGAAAATACTGTGCCATGCCAATTAGCCACAGAGGTATTTGCAGGGTAAGAATGATGGTGTTTGAGTATTCCTCTGCTTTTCTGGGCTAGACTATTTCCAACCTCTGCAAAATGCCTGAGCTCTTGCCCACATGGTCTTGCATGGAGGTTGTGGTGACAGGAACTGGCCATGCTTCCTTTTTGTCTTTTTCTGGGTAGTGCAGCCCTTGGATGCTCCGTCCTTCTTCCCTTGCCATCCTTCTCAGTGCTTGCCAGTGCTCCATCAGGCTGTCTTCCTGTTTGCTCTAGCCTGGTGTTCGCAGCAAGGTTGGGGTCATCTTAGATGCTTTTAATAGTGTGGTGGCCACTATTAAATGAAAATACACCTCTTAAATTAAAATATATATTTAGATATGGCAAATGCCTTAGTGTCATGGTTTAGTGTCAGGGTGGCCCCTCAGACCTATAACAGATGTTCTGTGTTAACCCCCCTCCCTCCCCAAAGGGGAAGAGAAAGGGAATAAGGGAGAGAGACTGATTGAATAGAAAAGGAAACTAGAACAGCTTTAATGATAATAATAATAATAAAATAGAATATGTACAAATATATACAAAACCAGCATCGAACTCAATCCCTCCTGATGGCTATTATATCACCATCACCACTGATGNAGGTAAAGGGCCTTTTAGGGAATAGCAAAGTTGTAGGGAACCATGTTTTCTACCAGCATAACTTTACTGGAGCCCATGAAACATCTTCTTCTAAAAAAAGTGTGTGCAGAGGGTCATATCCATCAACAGCATTGGAAGTACTTAGAAGTAAGAGCACAGATTTCTTTCAAAGCATAACAAAAAGAGTGCTTCTCTATGACTTGTTACATATTCCTTATGCCTAAACTGCCAGCACTCGTGTTCTTTATGTTCTTTGCTCAGTCTTAAGCACTTGTATGATTTTAAACCCCTGGGGAGCTCGGCTGTCTTCATTTGGGCACTGTTTTGTGTTTAATGTAGTATGGGGGTTATGCTGCAAATATATGCTATAGTCTAACCAGGTAAAACTAATGGTTTTGACTCAAGTGTGTTTGGGCTCTTATTTCTCTTGGATTTCATCTTCTGAGGTGGTTCTCTAAACGAAGCATTGCTCCAAGGTCTTCTCTATGCCTTTGGAAGATAACATCTATCTCACTGCTGCTAAAACCATGTGGGAATGAAAGACCACTTGACTCACCAGCCATGATCCTTTAAACAGCTCGAGTGACAAGCAGGAGCTGTGCCTTAAAGCCAAGCAGGTCTGCGCTGCTCTGCAGAGAAACCAAATGCTTAACTGGAGGAAAGCAGGGACAAGGGTGCTGAGTCTTGTCACCGGGGACAGTGGGTAGGAGAACAGCTTCAGAAATATATCTCTGAGCATGCTGACATTTACAGGAGAAGATTGCTGAACATGGCTCTGTGCTCACACTATTCCTCTCTCCAGTGGGTCTGCACTCACACCCTCTGAGATTTGGGTGGGTTCCTGTTGCTCCCCTGCAGGCTGCATCCACCTGGCTGAGGTCAGGCTGGAGCAAAGCCCTGGTCCTGGGGAGCGGTGAGATGGATGCAAGCCTTTCTCACCCCCTCTTCAGACAGCATCTTCTATCACAAGGAAAGATGACAAATTGTTTGTTAAATTATTTAAGATATTATTGACTGGTTATGAATTATTAAAGTGTTTATTACTTACCATTTGGATGGCAACTCAGTGGAGAAAATGACAAGTCTTTCAAGAAACCTGAGGCCAGCCCTGGCTTGCCAGACATGCTGGGGACTCAAGGGTGAGCCAAGGTGGTGGGCTCAGCAGCATCTGGTGTGAGAAAAGGCACAGCTGGAGCCTGGAGCATGTTGCAGCTTGTGCTGCTGCAGATGGTTTTGCCACTGGTGCTGCAGTCTCACAACCTCCTGCCACTCCTCCTAATGCTATTTTTATTTAATATTTGCATGATGGCAGTGATAGAACCCCTTTGTACCATGCACCATATGAACATACTACAGAGACAATCCTTGTTCCAGTAGTTTGCTCCCTATTACTGCCATTTTCTTATTAATTAAACTCTTTAGGTAGGAGGGGACATCACTAAAGCAAGAATATGATAATTCTCATCAGTAAATGCCTATGTTTGTTTCATAGTTTTCTCTGTTGAAGATATCTGATGGCTTTTATACCAGCCTTTTTTCCCTCCTTTCCAGTCTCTCCCATGTTTGGGGTTTTTCACTTCTGTTGCAATTTTCCCATTCCTTGGAACTGTAATCATGTGCTGATCATTAGGACTTCTGTTCAATGCATACTTATCCTTTGTGGTCACCATTCAAGAGTCGGAGATTAGTGATCAAAGAAAGAGTATACCTTATCTTCCAATGTTATTTTGAGAAAGACAAAGCAAGGAGATAGAAGTAGCTGGTCTGGACATGCAGCTCTGTTTAACAATGCTTCCACATCAGTGTTGAGACAATCAAGATTGGGCATGTGGTTAAAATATAACTTGCTGGAGCAAAAATTCTGCTAGTGAGTTCTGACTATGTGACACGGCTGCTAAAAAATGGAGAGGACGTTAGCAGCTACACTTTTGTCTGAGTGAGATGAGTTTGATTTACAGGCATACATACATCAGCATCCACAGGGTAGTCAGCAATCGCTGGAAATCTCCAGAAGTGTGAATACAGTCAGCTGAATATGTTTGTCCTTGAAATGCACTGTTTCTTATTTAGTATCCTGTGTTCATTTTTCCTCCCTTGCAAACATTTCAGTCATTCGGCCCAGGAACTGATTAAACCACTCAGTAAACACAGTGCAGATGTCAAAGTGAAAAATTCACAAGCTATTCATAACAAGCCATCTGCTGAAAATAATTTGTCTAAACTATTTGGGGAAAAATTATAAAGTAATGAAAATGCTCAGAGATATTTGGGAAGATTCTAATTACCAAAACTCAGAAGAAAACCTAATGATATGTTTTGGATAAAATTTAAATCTTTACAACTTGTTGCTGTATTTGAAGTAATAAACACCCTTTGGCCTGTCATGCTAAGTACTGACTGCTCCATTTTAAATCATATAAACCTATTTCACATTCATGATTACCCTACAAGAACAAGCAGTCTGGGGGTAGTCCATGGTCTTATTTATATTTCCAGGTTGATAAACAGTCGATCTCCCACTCAGGCTATATTTGGACTATATTGGAAATCCAACCTTCAGAATTTCAAACTATCCAAACAATAACATACAGTTTTGCTCAAGAAAAGGCATAACTATCTTGCAACAATTTTTCATTCAGGTAAATCATTGTTTCTTCGGCTGCTCAAACTGTTTCTCCTAGCACTGTATGGAGATTTTCAGAGCTCCTGCTGAGTCCCAGAGATGAGCTCTTTCATCTCCTATGGCTCCAGAAGCACATTTCTCTGTTCTCTTCATTTTGTCTTTACATTGGTTTACATGCTAGTGCTTTGACAGACACCTGAGTTGGCTGGAGTGTGTGTGTGAAATGCAGATTTGATTCCCTGGGAGACGTATTTGCTCACTTTTAAACTGCAAGCCATTTCCTGAAGAAGGCTTCAAGTCAAAGAAGGGAAAAAAAATTAGTATCTTCAGGGGACATTTTCCAGCATGTCACTTAAATCCTCCTCCCCAACATACAGGTTGAGTAAAGGTTAATCCTACAGCATATGAAATCCCATGCAACCCACACTCCCTCAATATGCACATTTCCAGGAGCAATTCCTCTGACTGAGCATAGCTGGCAGCCACACAAAACGACATCTCAGAGCAAGTCAGGACACAAGTCAATGGAGATCTAGGTCCACCAGTCTCCAGTGGATATAAAAGTCACATGGGGACATAGCTGCTGTGCACATGTAGGATGGGAGCTTCCTTTGTGGGGGAACCATGTGGACCAAGAAGAAAGACCTCTCGGAAAGCCCACACCAAGAGGTAGTTGTCAGAACATTCACTCTGGGATTAATGGGCCTGGGGTCAGACAGGCAGGCAGGTAAATTTGTAGGTTCTTAATGAATTTTCCAGTAGATATTACATCTGAAGTCTGTACTTGATAAGTCATCCCCATGTCCTGTTTCTTCTTTGGAAACTGTCAGTGCAAATATTCTAAATAGACTGAAATGTCCATGAGTACAGCCAGATGCCGAACTTCACCAGTTATGAACACAGGGAAAATTTGTTTGATGTTTGCAGTAAGAACTTGCTTCCCATTTTTAAGTGATATCAATTCACAATTATGCATTTTTAAACAGAGATCAGGTAATGCATAGTCCAGCTGCTCTTGCCACTATCCTGTGTGTGTTGGTAGCTGGCCATCTGCTCTTTGACAGCTTAAAAATAAATATCCACAAGTAATATGAAAATATATTAATTTAGAGTATTATACCGATGCTACATAACTCAGTGTTTTCCATATTAAAGTTCAATTCATTCAATAAAAAACGTGGAAAAAATGCGGTAGCTAGTGTTACTGGAGGGCCAGTAGAACTCAGCGAAAACATGCCTTAAAATGTGGCTGCCAAATTAAGAGCCTCAAAGCCTGCATTAACCCCCTTCCCTTGCTTTTTTTTTTTTTTTTTTTTTTTTTTTTTCTCAAAAATAATGACATTTCCATCACTGGTCACTTTTGAGAAACATTTAGAATTTTCATATTTTGCTCTTGTGATTATCTCCCCTGTTCTGCTTGATGAAAAACTTAGGCTTCTNTTGCTAATGTAAAAACATACACACAAAGGAGTGGCAGAAGCCTGAGGAAACAGGAGGGAAGGTCTGGGCTTGCTGCTGCTGTGCCCGGGGCAGGGGGAGAAGAGGGGGGAGGGAGGAGGGGAG
>VWZY01008023.1:123185-144440 GCA_013399075.1 Chloroceryle aenea
TGCAAATGCCAGAGAGCAGGGGTTCTCCATCTCCTGGTTTTGTCCTGAGGGAGTCCTCCCAAGACGGGGACAGCGTGGCTCCAGGTTTGGATAGCATGACGCAAACCTCAACTTTCTCTGCTAACAAGAGAAATGGAAGAGAAGATGAAAATCCGTCAGACTTACCTCCAGTCACAGTCAGTGACATTTCAACGGCATTGCTGAGCCCACCAGAATGCCTGGGTTGGAAGTACTGCACTTAACAGATTTTTGGCAAAAGTAATGTAATCCACTGCCTCACAGTAAGAAAGACCATATTAACTGTGTCTAGCAAGTGATGATCTGCATGCTTGTGTGAACCAGCCCCAAAGCCCGCAGTAAGCATGGGTAGTATCTGCTGTAATGCAGCCATGTGAGCCCATGGGCCACCAAGCTCAGCCAGGAGAGAGCAAACTGGAAAGCAGGAGCCAGCCCATCACTCACCTTCTTCCTCCAGGTCTGATCCACAAGACAGCTTCAACAGAAATGGTGTGAGGCTCTTCCAGTTTCACTCTGGCTGAGCTCCTAGGGTGAGCGGATCTTAACCCTACCCCTGTTTAGGGTGTTGAACATTGCTGTCTTTGTAAGAAGAGACTGTTGATGAGGATAATCCAGCTGTGGTTTTGGAAATAAGAATGTCTGCATTTCAATAAAAATGGAGTTTGGTGGAAAAAATATTTTAAGACAAACCCCTCTATTTGTTATTGGTTTTAATCTTTTTAGCATGATTACAGACTGGGCAGACAATATACTTTTCTTGTGGTATAAAAGAATCCTCCCAAATGAATAAAATATGGGATATGTTAACTTAAAACCTAGGGAAAAAAAAAAAGAAAATAAAAAAGCAGGGAGAACACAGGCAAGTTCTTGTCTCAGATCTCATTGCTATCTGAGAATTCATGGTAGGGATCCTACGAAAGAACTACCCCTGGTGGGACAAGAATTAAAATTAGAAAAAAAAAAAAAAACAAAACAAAACCTAAGTGACGCATGAAACCTAGCCCAGAAAGAAAGAGGGCCACCAGAGGAAATGAAGTTAAGGATATGTTTGGAGGGAGTTTGTTTTCTCAAAGCCTTCCGTTTCACTGCAGCTGATGAGGGTTGTGTTTCAGCAGCAGTAGTAGGACTGCAAGAGGGGAGTCTGCTGCCTCAGCCTCTGCTGGCATGCTTCACAAGGAGTTGTTTCTAGGACCAGAGTCAGAAGCTGTTCCTGGGACTAGACCTGGAGAAAAAGCAGCCCTTTCACTCCCATTGACCTGCCCAAGGGCAGGCAGAAGCACCAAATGGGTCCCTTAGCCTGGCTGCAAACAAACATGCAAATCTATTGCCCCAAAGTTCTCTCTGCTTGCAGAAAAGGTCAGCGGTGATGCAGGCCAGTACCTCCCAACAAGAACTGAGACAGATTTTGTGTACTGAGGAGTGAGTGCCATGGCATGAAACCCTTTCACAAGATAAACACTTGCAGAGTCAGTCATTCCCCTGCCAGCTCAACTGCTTCTCTCTCAGGCTAATGGCCTCACAAATATGCCCATTTGCTTATTTTGTATTATTTACTTATCTGCTTATTTTATTTACTTCTTGCATTCATTGTAAAGACATAGAATCACGGAAGAATACTTATATTTGGGTTTGTTTTTCTTTTTTTTTTTTTTTTTTTTCCTTTTTTTTTTTTTTTTTTTTTTTTTTTTTTTTTTTTCTGTTGAATTTACTTTTTATTTGTTTTTTTTTTTCCAGGAGAATTTACCTATTCAGTTTATTTACTGCCTTGAAAACACCTCTGGACGACATCTGAGGAATTCATCACTGAGCAGAGCTGACCCTGAGGCCTCATGCCAAAAAATTCCCTCCAAGCTGGTGTTCAAAACAGCAAATTCCTACAAGGAGATTGGGAATGGATGCTGGAGGACATGGGCTCCCAGGGCAGAAAGCCAAGCATGCATGCAATGTAGTGGTGATGGTGAGACAGATCTACTCCTGGTAGTAACCTCAGTGCATCCAAGATTCCATATCCTGCCTAAAGTAGTTTTTTCCTCGTGGTCAAGTGTCTGTTAAACAATGCTCTGACTGCCTGTTGATTGCCTCTCTTAAACACACCAGGCAACAGGAGGGGCAGGATGTCAAGCTAAGCTCAAAAATCATGCTTTAGTAACTTCAGTGAAAATTTCACTCCTGCAAGCATACCTGGCTATGCAATGCATCCCAGTCCCCAAGGCTTTCTGTTTTCCAAAGTCTGAGGAGTCACAAACCACTAACGGGAGCAATTCTCCTCTCAAGATGCTTCTCCAAGCAGGCCACAGCTGGGCTGCCCTCCAACTCTGGGCATAGTCTACGTGTCCATCACAGACCTGCTCTCCTCAGTGTAATCCCACTCCAGCCAGCAAAGCCTGGTTCCTTCACACGCTCCTCCTTATACTTCTGAAACTGCAAGTGCTTCCCTTCTCTCCCCTCATCAAGAAACTCTGTGGGAACCATGACAAAAACAAATGATGCCTGGATATTTTGTAGCTGTTTGATGGGTAAGGAGACTTGGACTGAGAAATGGTCCTGCAGCAGCAGGTGGATGAAGGTGTGGTGGTGCCTGCTGTTTCATCCTTCCTGGTCAATAGCAGAAGTGGCCACCTGTATACCCTGGTGACCCAGGCTCCAGCTTTTCTTGGGGGTGTGATGGGGGTCCCTGATGTCCAGTGAGGTCATATGGCAGTTGCTGTTACCATTAAGCAAATGCGTTTCCAGGGATGTTTTAAATAATAGATAAGTTATGGGGAAGTTTCTGCTTAGCAAGGATCTTTATACTTGAAATACTAGTAATAACTATGTCTGAAAATAGCAGCGTGGACAGGGAAAAATAAACTAGACTGTCAAAAGCTGAGCTGAGTAAACGCTGCAGCAGTGATGTTTCAAGTTTATTAGCTCTTTGCAAAGCCATACTTATACCCATTGAATAAAAAAGTATCTCTAGTGGAGGAGCACATTCCTGCCACCATGATCCAGGGACCAAAGAGCCTGGTTGGCCCTTTCAGATCAAGTGCCCTGATGCTTGAAGCACAACATCTAACTGTATGTCATGGCTGAGGACACTTTATTGCATTCTGTCAACACCCTAGCACTGAGCTAGGAAGTAATATATGCTTCTAGTGATTTGATTCCTCAGATGACATTTTAAATCAAGCTACTATCTGCAGGCATGCATGAAAGATCCCATGACACCATTTTTATTTCAAGAAGAATAAACCCATTCAGCTATGCAATGTTGGCTAAATTCACTGCCTTATCAAAAAGGACATCTTAACGTAAAGAGCTGAATTAAATTGCAGGCTGGAACAGCAGTCAGGGGTAGGAAACTCAGGACAGTAGTTCAGGAACTAGTTTTACTTCTTCAATAAAACTACCTGTTGTCATTCTGAAGGAGGGTAGCCAGCAGTTTGTAGTATGGCTTCCAAATAATGATACTTTCTTCAGACTCCAGAGTGATTTTTATTTGAATGCTGATGGCTGGTATTTATGTTTTCAACCCCTGTTGTGGTCAGGAGTATGAGAAGAAAATAGAAAGCAAGCTCTAGCTCCCATTTTCAAGGAAGCTGGCTGAGCTGTGGAGGTCAAAATTCAGCTTAAAGCTTTAAAATGCAGTTTTAGTTCTAAAAACAGAAAGATTGCACCAAGGCAGCCAAAAGGCGAATGATGATAACAATTTTAACACCAGTGGAGACAGCTGATTTGAATTAAGCCTTTGCTCTCAAGAGACAGCAGCCCTTATAAGGGCCACATCTCTGCCGTGGTGAAGCTTCTCATGACCATTAATAGTCACAACCCTCCCAAAAGCTGTGTAAGCTCTGAAAACATTATCCTCACTTTACAGATGTGGGACTGGGGCCCGGAACTCAACAATCCTGCAGTTGAATCTGGAGAAGAAAAGACTGAGAGGGGGTCTTATCAATATTTACAAATATCTGAAGGGTGGGTGTCAAGTAGAAGGGGCCAGTCTCTTTTCAGGGGTGCCCTGTGATAGGATGAGGGGCAATGGTCACAAACTGGAACACAGGAAGATCCCCCTCAATACGAGGAAAAACTTCTTTCCTGTGAAGGTGAGAGAGCCTGGAACAGGGTGCCCATGGAAGTTGTGGAGTCTCCTTCTCTGGAGACTTTAAAAACCCACCTGGATATGTTCCTGTGTGGCCTGTCCTGGGTGATCCTGCTCTGGCAGCGGGGTTGGACTCTATGACCTCCAGAGGTCCCTTGAAACCCCTACCACTCTGTGATTCTATGATTCTATGTTATGCTTGTATCTTTTCTCATTTTTAGCTTTTGTATCAGTCTTGATTTTTTTTCAGGTCAGTTGATATTACTGTTTGTTTGGACCTGGAAAGCCCCGATTCACAGATCACTGCTACTTCATATGCATACATTGTAGAACCACTTCAAGTCTTTTCATCTCACCTTTTCACAGACCCAACAATTTCCCCTGTCATTGGCAGCAACAGGGGATAAAATCGCCAGACGAACTGATCACAACACAGCCTGCCCTATCCCTTCCATGAGACAGGATTTCTCTGCCTTCTCTCTGTCTGCCCTTTGCAGTTTTCAATATAGCATTTGTGTTTCTCCCAGCTCCCAGCAGGTCAGACTACTAGAGTACGGGGAGATCTCTGCTCCATGCAACCTCTTTTCCCTCCTACCAGGCAACACTATGGAAAGAGAGATTTAGCACCTCCCACCTGGCACCAGAGATATTTGTATGATATATTCCCTCTCCTTTTTTCCAGAAAGCTGTGTCTCTCTCTCCCCCCAGGTCTAGGGTGACCCCTGAGGAACAGAAATCCAACCTTGAGGCATTCATCACGCAAAAAATATACCTTGTGGGAGACAAGTACTGCAGATGGCTGCAACTGCTTGAGCCAACTGGTATGGCAGCTGCTGGCCCCCACACGCCAGCCCCGCAGCTCAGGTGTCTTCAGGAAGGAGAGAATTAGTGAGGACTTTAATGCTGGATTAGGCTGTCCCAAGTTTTCCTTCTTTTTTTCTCCTAACACCAGCTCAGCCCATGGAAGTGTGTGGTCTTCGGTGTGGGTTACAGCCTGGGATTGCTCCTCACGTTGTCTATGTCCTCTCCTTGATCCACAGCCCCACTGCCTCTCCAAGCATTTTGAGGTGGTTGATGTCTGACAGTGTGTCCCAGGACACCCTGAGGGCACGGGGATGGGAGGTCCTTGGGGCTGCAACTCACAACCCACCCTTGTCCTCTGCTGTGCAAAGCCTGGGGCTGAAATGGAGAATTTTGCAAAGGTGCTCTCCCTGCTTGATGTGCAGGGTGGGCATTGACTGGCTCCCAGGAACCTGTCTTATTCAAAGCCCATTCACCAGACCCTGTGTAAAGCCCTCTGTGCAGACAAAATATTCTCTCCTGTGTTTTTAGGCACTTCCCTTCTCCACAAAACCTTTGAGATGTTTGTCTAGGTTTTGCGGCTGTCCCAGTAGACCTTAATGGCCCTTTAGCCCCGGAAGACTCTGTTCAACACAAGATTGTGGCCTTACTTTCTTGCCACAGAGGAGTACACACCAGTCCCCCTGTGGTCAGAGTTACAACCTTTAATATAACCATTAGGAAACTGGAGATGACATGACTTGTTGAGTGGTATTTGGAAGGCTTCCTGGAGGGACTTAGAGAGCCTGGCTGGTTGCCCATCCACAGTAGTCATGTGGAAGGCCGTGGGGAAGATCTGGCTACTGTGATAATGCCATCTTTCAGGAAAGCCCACACCATGTCTGAAGGAGCTTGTGCGGATTCAGGACAAATATCCCATAGTTGTGCATTGCAGAAATAGTAACTAGAAAAGATCACATATATGATTATTCTCTAGGACTTACAGATTTGTTAAAACTACTGTCGGATGAAAGCAAGGAGGACATGAAAGGAGATCACTATGCATTTACCCCGTTTCCTTAAACATTCAGTACTTCTTGTTGTTTGAGAGAGGTTCGGGATGAAGAGACGCACCAGATCTGACCCATTGTCACCATGCTTTGACTTTCTGCTCTGTAGCATTCAGTTTTCAATCCCAGTTGACTTCGAACAGCTCAGCACGGCTCATCTGCCACCCTTCTTGGAAGATGCTCTGCACCTTCTGAGAACACCCAGCTGAGAAGTTCTCCTTCTAGTAATTCATCACCATTTCCCAAAGGGTAATCCAAAAGCTTCTGTTAAAATATGGTAGGTCTGTCTTGCTGGATTGGACACACCTTGGAGGCATTAGTTTGCTGCATTGTAGATTACAAACATGTCCATGTCAAAAAGACAGAGCATGATGACCCTGCTTTGGCTCTCAGTTTTAGCAAAGGTGACACGTCCTGAGTAATAGTATCTTGAAAGAGCAGATTCCTCCCTTGTTTTGTGGTCTCAGGTAACAAGTCCTGTCCATTAGATGCCTGACACTAGGGGAGATAATCCCACTTCTGCAGACTGAAAGTCCCCTTGTGTCTAAGCCAAATGGCAAAGCAGCAGAAAGAAACTCAAGCTCCATATTTCAAAGGTATTACACTCCTCTCATCAAGCACTGGGAATAGTTACCCATGCAGAACAGTTATTTGGCACTGGTTCCTCTCTCAAGCACAGTTCACCACCAGATCCTTTCCAGTCTGTGGACCAGTGGTCCAACATAAGGAACTAAGTAGACATTTTACGCATTTTACTTTGTTGAGCAAGGGTCTAGGTATTTGAGAAAGCTGAATTGCCTTCAGGAGAGCATGAAAACACTGCCAAACTATCTGTGCAAGTTATGACTGCTTCATAGCTGCCCATGGACATGTCTCATACACTCGACAGGGAGAAAACCTATCTACCCAGGGACTGAGAAGAATGATACTTTATATTTGCTGTGGGTAAAACCAGGCATAGAGGGATTAGCATCATGACTGACAAGCCAGGAGGAATTCAGCTGGTGACTGCTCTGAGTAGACACAACCTCAGAAGACAAACTTCTGGCCACAGAGGTTTGCTTTTAACTTGCTGCTCTATAAGTGCAATCAGTTCAGTAGAAAAACTGCACCCAGACTGATGGATCCCAACCCTCCTGCTTGAGGGGCAAGGCATCAGAAGCCCAAAAATCATGGTTGCAACACATCAGCTAACTGAACTTCACTTGCAACAGCAACAACCGTATGCTGTGTAGCACCAGTGGACTGCTGGGATATGAAGTTTCTCAAGGACAGCTGATACAAAACTTATCCTTTGAGAAGCTGGTGGAGTTTAAGGAGTTCATGCCAAAATGCCATGAGGAATCAGTGTTTTTCACAAGAATATTTCGAAGTGAACTCAATTCTCCTTTAGCCAGTGTGATTTATCCCTCAGTATTTTCAGTCTTGTCTAAACCAGGCTTCTCTCTGGAAAGTTTGTGTTTCCAGCACATGTTTTTCTTTATGGGGTAAGAGGAGGTGGGACAATCTCATGATACAGGACCTGGTCTGAGCTACAGGATATACCAAGCCAATTTATAGCTCAAGCCACAGAGAAATTTGAAGCAGATGGGGCACAAGCATGTTGGGTTTCTGTTGAATGTAAACTGGCCTCGACACCATTTTTACACTGGTGCATGCTGTGGCCACATGCTTTGTGTACCAGAATCCACTGCACCCGGTGCTGCTGTGTTCTTGTTCCCTTGCCATATGATCTGCAATGCTGCTGATGCTACTGGTGAGTAAATACCTGAGGGTCTGGCCAAGGTTAGTCAATGCTGTGGAAAAAAACTTTGAGAAAAACATCTGGAGTTTGGCTCATTGGTGTGGCTCTTCATCTGCCTGGAGGGCTCATGCTGCACATCACAAGGTTTGGGTCTAAACTCCTTGGGTAGGCTTGGTCCATCTCTTCAAGCTGCTCAAGATGCTCATCTAAGATGGATGTAGAGGCAAGTTTTCCTTGTGCAAACAAGTCAGCTTGTGGGAAAAGTTTTCATCGACTTTCAGAAGTCACCATCTATGCTCATACTAATTCATAGATTTTTTCTGTACCAGACATGAAGTAGTTCTGTGACTCCTAGAGATGACACAGTCCCACACGCTTCGGCATTCATGCGGTCGACAAGACACAGTTCGGCAGATAACTCTCAGCTCTGGTGAGAAGACTGAGCTGCCTGTGACAGNAAATAGCATTCCCTGCTCGCCAGCAGTGTGGGGGCTGCTGTGCCAGGGCATGCTAAGCCAGCACATGCAGTGCTCAAGCCATTAAAACCATCATCAAAGTCTTGGGGTGATGATGTCTCTGGGGGTCCCAGGAGCCTGCAGGGGTCTTGCAGCTGATGACCCCATCAGATGAGGCATGGTCTGTGTGAGAGCCATTGGAATAGCACCCCCTTGAGCCCCCATGACCTTGTCTGGGGCTGCATGAGGTCTGGCACCAAGAGGTTTTATCTCTGATGTCCCAGAGGTGGATCTGGGGAAGCGAGTGGGAGGTGCACTGGCATATGCAGTGCTAGCAAGCATTGATTAGTATGAACAAAAAAAAAAAATCAATGGATCCCATTTTACAAAATGCAGGTCAAAGAGGGATGAGTGCATTAAACCTGCAGTCTCATAAAGCTGCCTTGCCTTTCCTCCACCAGGTCATGTAGGATGTTTTGGTGACAATGGCCCACACACATCATTTTGGACCCTGAGCAGAGGTACCACCTGCTTGGAGACACCTTACAGGTTTGAAGATACCCATGGCCCCGAACTTTCTTGTACTCAAGTAGGAATGCTAAGAGCTCATGCAACACCTGATGTCTTTAGGTATCACTTTGCACCACCAGCTGGGCTGAGACTCCTACAGAAACTTATACATCAGTTTGCGTGGCAAATCCCATCTAGGACAGGCATTTTTTATATTTTTTTATTTTTTAAATAAGCTCTTTGATTTATTTGCCGAGCTAAAGTTTTTTAAAGATCCCAAGGCAAATCCTGCCATGGATGATGGCTCTTGATATTGTAGATTAAGCAAATAACCAGGAAAATGACATGCAGCAGGAAAGCATTGGCCCAGAATAGATTTAAAATGTACAAAAGCAGAAAAATGCAGAAGCAATGAACATTTTTAAAGCAGAGAATATGCCTTTTTAGTAGCTATTTCTTCTTACGTAAAGAAAAAGGGCTATTATTCTGAATATACCCTTTCAGAGTGATTTTCTAGTATTAACATTTTGGATTTTAAACAAATATCAACTATATTGTTGATATATATGCTATTTATAGTGATATATTGATCTATTGTATATATAAATATTTAGTTGGAAAGTAGTATAAACTAATCCTGTTCTCATCAGCCACAAATGCATTTCTAACTTGTCAGCTTCTTCCCTGTTTTTAATTCTTGTTTTCCACTGCCTCTTCTTATATGAGGTAACTATTTTCTTATTTTAACAATAGACATGCAGAACTTCATTCCGCTTTAGCACAATGTCAGGAGAGAATGCTGGCAGTTGTGTAGGATGCAAAAAGTGGAGTCGAGGCCTTGGTGGGGGAGGGAAAGGGTCTGTGCAAGGAGCTAAGCCCTGCAGAAGTGAGGAAAAGAGGAAATTTGGTGAGACCCCCCCCATGCACACATCTGGGACAGTATCTACTGGTAGGACGGCTTGTGCAAAGTGTGCGCATGCCTATCAGCTGTTCCTGGAAAGCAGTTTTTTTTCTGTATGCCAGCCACTGCCTCCCCATGTGCCACGATTATTTTGGGCAAGGTGGGGTGACTGGTATGGAGACAACTGGCTTTGAAATAATTCGCTGCACTTTATAAGGAAGGATCTCAGGTATGCAGGAGGCAGGAGGAAGGCTGAGACACAGGCAAGTGAAAAGGAAGAGCTGGGAACATGATGGCTAAAGCTTTTTAGGATAAAAGCGGGGACAAGGACAAAGCCAGGGTTGGCAAAGTGCTGAAAACAGAGAGCTACAGTGCGGAATATTTTAAGTGGCTACAATAACCATTCACACCTCAGAAATGTTGAGGTTTATTTAATATGTCTATTTTTCTGTCTTGCCCCCAGTCCTTGCCCCAGAGAGGTGGGACCAGTGGTGACCTGCATGCCCAGCAGAGTGGAAGGTGGGGTCTCTTCCCACACCAATGCTGTATGTCATCCCCAGAAACCCACGTGCCCTCTCTCCCCTCTGCAGAAGAAACGTGTTTGTTATCAGAGCTTTGCTTGCAGAGATCCTGCTTCACCATCTTCCACATCCACAGGCACCGGCCAGGACACAGTGCAGATTTTATCATCCCACAGGATGCCCTAAGCTGGAATCACCCAAGGATTGGGTTTGCTGCACTATTACATTATCCTGCTGCAAGAAAAACAAACTATTGAGTAAAATGCTTCTAATCGGAAACATGAAGATCTGCAAACAGAGAACACAGAGCAGGTTTCTGTTGCCATGCTAGCCTTGTACAGCCTGATAAATGGTGAAATATAGCATCTTCTGCTAGGGCAGATTTGCTACTGGCAGAGGCAGAGTATGCTGCAGATGTCTCTTTGATTGGACCTGGAGGGTAGTTGTATGCTCCTCATTACATCAAAAGGAAAGATGAGGCAAAGTATGAATACTGGCTTATGTGTGCACAGAGCACAGAGGCATTAAAACCAATTATCTGGCATTTCCAGAAGTTATTTGAGCAGGGAAAAAGCAAAGGAGGATGGATGGATTTCTCACCATCTGGGAAAAATGAGACTGTAATTATAAAGATATTGTGTGCTCTACCTTCCCCACTCCAACTCTTGAGTTCTCAGTATGAAATGCACCACATTATTCTATTATGATGTCAACAAAATCAGACAGAGCAGCACAGACACATGGGCCCGCCATGGAAAACCAATATTTGTGGACTTGCAGAGGGAAGACAATGGGTGCTTCCCTGTGTCCACCTGGCACAGAGCAGGGCTCAAGCACCCCAAAATCAATGCAGCTCTGGCAGGAGCCCTGGTGGAGCAGGTTGGACCAAGGAGGTGACCGCAGCATGGAGCAGAGGGTGGAACCCTGGGTGCCTGCTTGTGCTTTTCCCAAGTTGAGGCGGGAGCCAGTTGCGGGCAGCAGGAAGGTGGATGGGGAGGGATACCACAGCTGATGGCCACGCTCAGGGTGCACACCCTGACTGCTTCTGGTCCGGAAATGCTGGAGGGAGGCCCAGCAAAGGCAAGACATGCAGGGAGAAAAGCAGCCTCAGAGCATGTCTAAGGTCATGACACACGACCTTTTCATTGCTTTTCCTCTTTGAAACCTGATTACATCTATTTTTAGGCCCACGCTTGGGGAGGGAAGGGGGTCAGGGGTTGCCTGACCCTGCCTGATAGCGTGGCTCCGCTGCTTTAGCTCCCCTGGATGTGCCTCTGTTTGCACAGCGCAGCAAGGGCCCCACATGTCCACGCACATGCCGAGTCGCTGAGCAAGCCTTGTTTGGTCTTGGAGCACTTTCACCACCCCAAATCCCCTGCAGACTGATGTCCACCCCATCTACTCCGCTTGTATAAGGAGGAGGAGGAGCATGTGCCACAGCTGGTTCAGACAGGGAACATGCTTGGCTGTGAGCAGCTTCCAAGGGGTTTCACTGGGTGGCAGGGGGAAAGACAAAGTTTGGTGCAAAGGAGAGCGACCACTGCCAGATGTCTGCTGTGTGTTGAGATAACCCTGTGTGCACTGCTGGCGAGCGAGGGACTGCCAGGAAGGTACCTGAGGGAAGGAGGGATAGAACATCAAAATCATTGATTTAAAGGCTGATTATTACAAACCAACGTAGGCTCTATTTTTTTATTTTATTTTTTTTTTATATATTTTCATTTAAGTCTGGCACCCTTGCAGAAATGAGGAAAAGGGGGTGAAATAATCATGGGTGGTGATAGCAAAGCTGGATCCCAAAACAACAGCCACTTCAACAAACAAAATGTCTATTTTATTTTGCCATTTTAGCTTAGCTGAGCAATAAGAAAATAACAAATCCCACCCCCATAACCTTCTGGCAGACTATTTTGCCAGCCAGGCATTGTTTTTCTTCCACTCCAGCTATCAGACTACCAGGAGTGCAAAGGGGGAAAGCCCAGAGCTGAGCAGGACCTGTCAGCATGAGATTGTCCCCAGTGGGGGTGGGCTCTCCATTCCCTCCCAGGTGGCAGAAGCAGGGACTGCTGGGACCTGGTGAGTGGGTGTTACTTCACCCAGTATTAGTTTTGCATCCTGCCTTTAGCACACCTCTGGCCAAAAGCAAGCCGAAAGCAGCACTGGTGGAAACGAGGGGTGAGGTCTCAAACAGCACTTTTTGCTGTTTTATGTATCAGTATTTTAAAAATAATAATGCTGAAGGCTGCACTGGTGACAGTGGCTGGGAGATGAGGCACTTGGATCCCCAGGAATTAGTCCATGTGACCATCAGCGTGCAGCTTTTCAGGGGGATGCTAGATCAGGTCCTTAAAAGGACCCTTGAAAATCCAGGAAGTGCTGCTTGGCCTTGCTGACATGGCAGAATCTCTCTCTTTCTCCCTCTCTTTTTATTTTAAAGCAATAGTTACCCTGTCCACCCAAGGCCTGACTTGATTCACATTACCCATGCAACAGCATCTCACAAACATATTCAACAACAAAAGTATTGGGATTCTGTATGCTAATGATATTTATAGTTATATTTTTAATATTATTAATATTTATATTTTTATATTTATATACATTTACATGTTATTTCATATACCCTTAGCACACACACACACAGAGCTTCCTGATTTGTTTTCTAAATTTTCTTAAAAGCCCAGGGTATGGCCAACCAATTCTCTTGGCTGCTTAGCAACAGGCAATTGAGACTGCCTATCAATTCCCAGTTTATAATAACCTGAGGCAGACCTAGATTTTTGTTTCCCCTTGAGCTTTTGTCCTCCTTTCCCTCTATAATAAATACCAGAAATGTAGGGGCAGTGTGTGTCAGAAAATCCCCTGGTGGGATATTTTTTGTTGCACTGGTGGGGCTGCTCCTGTGACAGGACAGAGATCCAGATCTCATGTACCCTCCCTCCCCTTTGTTAAAAGATTTTAGAGGTTCATTCTCCATTGGACCACACCTCACAGTAGATTTATCTTTAAAATAGGTAGGTTTCTATTTTGTATTAAAAAGAAGACCCAAAGAGTACAGCTGGACAGGCAGTCTGAATGTAAGTAACCCTCAAGATACACAAATAACCTGGATATTTCTGTCTTTGACTCTGCGATAGAAAAGACAGAATAGCTTTTATTTTTTTAGGGCTGATGGAGACCTAAACAGTGAATCCTGCTCTGCAGCTTAAGTGGCTCAAGCAGAGGGGCTTAGCTGTGCTCCTGGGGGGATGCGCTGGTGGTAGTGCACAAAGGTGTTTGGAGCTTGGTGCTGTGTCAGCGAGAACCAAGCAGCTGCTGCCCCGTGTTCAGGAAGGGTAGTGCTTGATGGGATATTCAGCCTGTCCTTAGAGGTGCCTGATGGGCGGTGGAGAAGAATGGTGGGGCCTCTACAGGCAGCTTTGCTGCTACAGCATGCTTTCTCTGAAACCCTTTTGTCCTCCACTGGTAGTACCTTAGGAATGCTTGCTTGCCCTTAGGAAAGAGAAGCAAGTTAAGGCAAACCTTTGGAGATAAAGTGTAAGCAAACAAGGGGAGCCTACTCACCACCTTCTGCCCCATTGCAGCCCCATCTCCAGAGCTTGGGGCAGCCTCAGGCTGGTGGGGACTGTGTGATCTTTTCAGGCATGACCCCTCCATACCAGGATGACTACAATTCTCGTAGTTATCCCATAGCAAACCTAAGCACTTACATTATAAGAATCATTTCCAGGAGATTGACACATGATTTTTAAAAGTGGTGAGCAGGAGGAGCCTGGCCAACCTGCATGCCCTGGATTACCCTAGCAAGGGATTGGCACCCCTAGCATAGGTCCACAGACCTCAGCTTCATTAGGGTATCAGCTCTCCTACTCACATGGCACGGTGCAAAGCAGTTGCCTGTAGCCCTCCTGCTGGCAGCTGCCCAACACTGTGCTGCACTCCCTGCCTGCTGTGGCACTTGCCCCATCTCCAGGCAGCCTCTAGCTCTCCTGGCTGGACTTCCTGGAGAGGACAAGTGTTTTCCCCCATGTGGGGAGCCCTAGCTCTCGGATAGGAGATTACACACCAGCCAGCCCCTCACATCAAGACAACATACCTTCTCATGGTAGGTCCCTGTGTTCCCCAGACACTGTGGGGCCATAACCCTCAGCAGCAGCAGGTGTAATGACAGATGTAGCGTCCTAATTGCAGATGACCAATGTGACCGGCAAGCAGCACTGTCCCTTACAGCCAGGCTGTCTGAAGGGTATTTGCAAACAAACAGCTGCAGGGATGAGTGAAATGCTCTCCTTTTGCATGAGGTCTCCACAAGGAGCAGAATCACAGAATGGTCTGGGTTGGAAGGGACCTTAAAGATTAGGTAGTTCCAACTTCCCCTCCACTGGCAGGGACACCTCCCACTAGACCAGGTTGCTCAAAGACCCATCCAACTTGGTCTTGAACACATCCAGTAATGGAGCATCCACAACCTGTGTAGAACAACAGGTACTTCAGATGCTGGTTCTACCCAGAGGTGGTAGAAGTGATGGAGATGGAGAAATCCAATAATATGCATCAGTCTTCTCCTATGAGAACAAGTCTGAAGGATCATCAAAACCTTCCCCTTGCAGCAAGAGTGGAGGTGTTGCCAAGGAAGGAGGACTGGGTGTCCCTATGGTCCCAGTACAGTCTGTGTTATCACTTTCAGCCCTTCCCTTGGCTCTGGGCTGAACTGTTATGAGCTGCTGTATCACAAAATACCATCATTTGTCTTTTGTTTGCTGGAAATTTAGTTGATTTAAAAACCAGCTATTTAAAAATCAGAAAGTCTGGAAACAAATCACAGTCAGGATATGCGTGGATAGTGGCCTAAATGTTCACTTAACCTGAGGGCCTTGTTGTCCCCAGCAGCTTTCCTCACCGTGAGTGATAGGAGCATGCTGCATGCATACATTGCCCCTGTTGCATGGCTTTGCAAAGTATGATTAGCAAATAAATACACAGGTATTCATGCATGCCTGGAATATTCAAGCATCTGGAAAATGCATGTGTGTGGAAAAGCAGTACCTTGGATGCTCCGCTCTGCCTAAAACTGATGCCTTTATCTCAAAATGGGTTAATGAATTAGTCACAAGTAAACCAAGTACAGGAACTATCATTAGCAGAACATTGACCATCCCAGGTGATAAGTGCCCCTGTACAAAGGGCAGGAGCAGTTCTAAAGCTGGAAGGGACAGAGTCTTGCCAGGAAGATTGAAAACTACCTTCAATTTAAAAAGATGCACGTGGAAGGCAGCTGTGGGGCTTGTCTTGCATCATACTAATGTAAAATATGAATCTGGCTTATCAAAGAAAATACAGGTCCAGAAATCCAGAGCTTCTCCCAGCGAATCTGCCTAAGGAAGATAACCAAGAGCCACCCCAGTATCAGCTCTAGTGTCTCAAGGTCCTCCCCAGCTGCTGGGGGAGGCTGCACCCTACCATTGACTGAGTTCTCCTGCCTTTGTATTGATGTAGACAGCAGTTGATCAGCTCCCAAGCCTGCCATAGTGACACCAGTCACTCACCCTCCAAGTCAAACACATCCCACTGGGAAAGGAGTAGGTGCTGGCACACAAAAATTTAAAACAAAATACTGGAACAAGCATCAACTCAAGAGGATACACTATTTTAATCACCATGAATTTAACTCTGTCTCTCAAAACTGGTGACATTTGTACATTTGTGCAACTGTACATCTGGTGAGACCCTTTCCCAGACTCTGAAAGCAACACTGGTAGCTCCATAATTAAGCAGTTTCTTTGAGAAAGGCAGGTTTAATTAAAAAAAAAAAAAAAAAAAAAAAAAAAAAAAAAAAAAAAAAAAAAAAAAAAAAAAAAAAACAAAAAAAAAACAAAAAAANAAAAAAAAAAGGCAACAACTACAAAGTCCAAACCAGAATAACACCAAAGATAGAAGAAACATAATTGGGAGTGCAAACTGCTGAGGACACTGCTCTAGTGTACAAGAAAATTACCTGTACTGATGTTGTGTAATTTTTGTGTTGAACTATTTATTATGCTTATCCTGATATGTTAAAATTCTTGTTGGCAAAACGTCCGTTCAAAATAAAATGATGATTTAGCCTCAAACACAGGATTTTTTTTATACCAAGTCATGTTTGTAATAAACATTATTAAATACAATAAAATATTCCACAGTTCAACCAGAGAAAGAGAACAGGGAAATCGTGTGCATTTCTGTTAAACTAAGCAGCAGAGGTTTGTTGCTGGCAGTAGGAGGACAGCTCTAAGCATTGCTAGAGATACGTTCTAGAAAATCTCCATAGTTATTAATGAATAATTTAAGATGCTACATAACTGTGATGCTTGTTTGCTACCACCAGAGATGGATCCTAGAGGACCATTAAATTAATTTTTAACAATGTATGCTATGGTTAAAGTTATGGCACACAAATTTTAACTCTAAATATGCTCATTGTGCAAAGAATAACCACAAGATTATAATCAGGTTAATAAAGCAGAAAGGGAAACAAGGGAGTTTACAGCTACTCCAATTTATTTTTCATTTGTTTATAGAATCATAGAATGCTTTGGGTTGGAAGGGGCCTCTAGAGGTCACCTAGTCCAACCCCCCTGCAATAAGCAGGGACATCCTCAACTAGATGTTTGCTCAGAGCCTCATCAAGCCTGACCTTGAATGTCTCCAGGGATGGGGCCTCCACCACCTCCCTGGGCAACCTGTTCCAGTGCTCCACCACTCTTGTGGTAAAGAACTTCTTCCTAATGTCCAAGGAACATGGCCTCTTAAAGTCATGGAATACGTCTTTAGGTAACAATGCACCATGATAGTAATGCTCAAATTCTCCAGTGCATTTCTTCTCACTTACACAGTCGCTTTTTACCCCCCCTAGAAGGTATGAATTGTGCAGGCCTTTCAAATATGCAGGATCCATGCAAGATCCTAGCCTTTTTAGTTATTTATCCTGTGTGGCTGAGTAAGCATTTTCTGCTAGTGCCTCAGAGTGATGCTGAAAATGTTTCACAAATTCATTATCCAGGAAGAATTCAGTATAATAAGATGTCTGCAAAATAAATTTGCACAGAACAAAGTAATCCTTAGGAAATCCAGCCTGTTTAAAAAAATGTTAACTGCACCTAGGCTTCCATTAATCACTGAATAATAGTGTTTCACCGAATATTAACTCTGTCCTCATAAAGGCTGGTTTATCTTTGGAGTAAAGTAGCATAATAAAAGAAGTTAAAATGGAAAAAATGACAAATCCAGCACAAACTTTAAAACAAAAAGAGAACAGAGGAGTTACCAAATATCTTGCGTGGTGTTTGCAGGATGTGATTTGTACAGAAGCTCTACAGACTACCACGGAGATGAGCAGCATGCTAAAACCGATCTGAATGCAGGTAGAGTACATTTTGTAATGCTGTGATGGACCACGAAGGTTTAAGACACAGAGTGACAGTCTGTACGAAGTGAAGCTTTTATTTTATAAGAATCAGAAAACAGTTTTGGAAACCCTGTTTTATAATTTTTTTTTCAAAATCTTTGTCACCATCACAGCCAATAGTTCATGTTCACTCAAGGTGGAGAAGCTTCAGCCCAAAGGCACTAGTGCTTGAGATGATAAATGAAGGAGAGGAAGGAGGAAGACAGGTATGTGTTCAACATCCAATTCCTTCATGTTCTCTTCTTAGTGACTTCCGAGCACAGACATGTAGAACAAACCAGTCTGTCATTTGTACCTACCAAGAATAATATGATGGAAAAATTCAGGGTATGCGTACATAGGCAGAACAACTTTTCCTTTTTCCCAGAAGAAACTTCTAGTGCCAACCAGCTATGCATACTTACTACACTCACTAAACAGCCTTATTTATACGGATTTACTTCTTAAATCTTAAGTTTTGGGGGGGTTTAAGTCCTGATTTTCTCCAGGAGAAGTTCAGACCTGCAGGGCCTTTTGTCCCACCCATTTTTCACCACCTCAAAGTCAAGACAGGGGATCTTGAGCTTCAGTACAGACTTCTGGTTAAAACCAGAATCCACATAGATTCCTTGACTGTCTTCCCTTCAACGGCTGTCATACCAGGACAACAAAGATCTGAGCAGTAAAAAACTATTTGCAGCCATACAGGGTTTTAAATTCTGACTAATCAATTTGATATTTTTGGTGATAATACAGAACGCAAGAGACCCAGATATTACAAGCATCATGTTTGTTGTTGTTGTTATTGGTTGTGTTGGGGTATTTTGGTGCTTTTTTCAAAATAACCAGGACTTCTCAGGCCACCCCACCAGAGAAGCTGCTGTGATTGGATGTCCTCCCTTGGGGCTGTATAGGCAGTCCTGATGAACAGGGCTTTGACTCTCGATAGCTATGCTTCTTCAAGCCAACATCACCTTCACAGATCTGCTAGCAGGGTAAGCCTCGAATCATGCAGACTCTGTGCAATGCTGCCCTGACGGTGGAGAGAAATCAAATTAAAGTTAGATGTAACTCTAAGTACTTTCTAGTGATTTTAATTGTGAAATTGAGGGATTTGCATTGTGTGACTATCTAGAAGTTACAGCTCTATCTCAGTGGAGTGTCTAAAAATCAGTGCAAACTGAAAACAGGTTACCTATGCCCTTGGGTTATAAGAAAATCAGGATTCAAAAACTCAACAACTATGACCTACTAACTCAATGAACTTGAAACCTCCCATTAAAAACCAACAACCCAGAATGAGAAGTTCCCAGGAACATGACAAACTGATGGGTGTGTTGGACAAAGCACTACTGAGTAAACACCTTGATCTTGAACTGTGGCTGTCAGATCACAGAGAAGTCTTGAGGGAGGACATCAGGTTCTTATATGATTGCTGCTTTTAGTAAATGGTCCCAGAATATCCTATTACAGAGAGAGGGTGCAGACAGCTACCACAGGCACTACCTAACTGCTCAACTGTGTCCCTACAACATATAAAAAACAAATGACAAAGCAGATGATTAAAGAGAAATAATCAAAAAGAAATTAAAACTAACTGTGATCATAAGCTACATCAAATTACCTTTTGTTCTCCTGAGCTGCTAAGTACATGCATTTGAACTAAATTAAGAAGAAAATGATAACCCTGCTCTTTTTATCTAACCTTGATGTTAAATGCTATTTCATGTTGTTGTTGCAGTAGTTACATTTGGCACAAACTTTGGCCACTCTCACTTTTCCAAAATCTTACTCCCTGTTAAAATCCATGAGAAATTTAGAAGCAGGTTAAGCAGCTCAATTTAAGGCGTGTTTGGTGAATCTGTAGCTGGCACAGCCCACTGCATAGATGGGGCAACTGAAACCTCTTTTCTTTTAGTAAACATGCTAGGAAAAGCAAAAACATAAGACCAAATTTAAACTTGCTAATATATGGAGCCACAAAATAGCCAAAAGCTACAGAAAAGGAAGATCACAGAAAGGATGCTTTATGAATATAAAAGCTGGCAAGAAAATATTAAATTTCATCTCTACTTAAAAAGTATCTTAAAAAAAAAAAAAGCTTTTTTGTTTTAAAGACATCACTGAGGTAATAATCAGTCTGGCTACTTAGACACACAGCGCCCCATTGGAAGATTTAGCAAAAATGAAGCACTAAATTATTCAGTATTTAAGGAATTGTGCAAGAAATATGTATCTGAAAAGGACAAACTGCAAAACAAGTTTATTTTTCTGTTCTGTCAGTATATACCACAGTGTTAATGAGTCCTTCCAGTGAGATATTTAAACATTTTTTCCATGCACAGAATCAAGATCTCAGCTTTTAATTTCATATTTTTATGTCTACTTATTCTAGTGTTTATATGCAACAGAAAAGCATGATCTCCATCTCTGAACTTTTTACAGTAAAAGTGGTAATCTATTTACAGCTATGTTTTCACCTTATCAGCTAGGCTGTTATTTAATATATGTATATATTTAAACATATCTACTCTGTTGCAAATCTGTATACTGTTAAAGTTACAAAGAAGTATTAGAGAAGTATCGTCTTAGGATACATATACTACACACATACGGTACATGTGTGTATCTAAGGAATCACAGAGATAACACTGTTCAGACAAACTCTACAAACACTGTATATTCTCAGAAAGACAACTTAAAATTAATATGCTTTAAAATTTCACAGTTTCCTCAGAAAGTTTGGGTTTGTTTTTTTTTTTTTAGCTGCAATGTACACAAACTAGATGAGATTTATGTTCTCCATGAAAAGGTCTGATGAATTTTGGGCACACTTTGAAATATCATCTCTAATGTTCCAGAAGATTTTCCCTTTTTAAGTATTACTTAAGATTCATAATCAAAATTTCAAGTGTCTTATAAAAAATTAAGTAGTTAGTGTATTAGTCCCCAAAACTGTATCACAGCAGTTAATAGCCAAATGAACAGTGACAAAATTCACACGATTTTTATATATAGCTCTAAGAATAAAAATTATGTATTAAGCTTTTAAAACACAGGCAGGAGCCTCTAACACTGGAATTCGTACAATAAAACATTATGCCAACACCTGACAAAATGGAAGTAGTTGTTTGTCAGTGCATGTGTCTCAAGGTCACAGTATTAAACAGCATCAAAATAACTCATTAGGGTGATAAATTTTGTTTTAAGTCCCCATCTCTTTTATTCTAGTATTGAATCTAGCATTGAATTTCCTTCTGACAGCTGCACTAAAATATTAAACCATTCTCAGAGGCTGAATGACACGAACAGGGCATCAGTTTATTGACTCGTGACAGATGAGCAGCGTATGCTCCAAGTCTTTGATCACAGAGATTCTTACTTACATTTTGAATATATGTTGTAAATATCTAAAAAGGAGGAGAAAAACTCAAATCTAAGCCAAACAAATACTGATTAAAACACCAAGACACCAACTCCACCTAATTCAATATTAGGATTTGGTTTTTAAAAGAACACTTTTTAAAATGTCATACAAATCATGTTTTTTGTTATTGGCCACAGAGCAAGCAGGAATACTTTACTGAATAAACCTAGGGTAGATGTTAATATTCATTCAAATCTATTTCCACAATGAGCTGATAACACAATCTGTTGAACAGAATTTAAGGTATTCTGCAGTTTAAAAGTAGAGAAAAGTTTCAAATAATTGTCCATTTCCACCCTGCCATTGGTCTTCTAGTCCAACCCCCCTG
>VWZY01008024.1:0-98061 GCA_013399075.1 Chloroceryle aenea
CCACAGGAAAAAAAAAAAAAGCAGAATGCTAAATGTTAGAAATAAGAGGGGTTTGTAAATGCTTCTCTTCCTACTGCTAAATGCCTTTACAAACCAGTCCTTTCCTTCACATTTGTTGCTCTCATTCCAGCAACTCTGTGACTGGCTTGCAAGCTTTAGTCATTCCCACCATATAGGAAGCTATTTAGGACATGTCTTCTAATGGAAGCTTTTCTGACCTGGTTCTGAGGGTAGAGGGGAAGGGGTCCCAGTACATGGAACAGCTGATTAGCAATATGGATACCCTCCATTGCAAACATCATTTGAAGAGGCATGGAGTGGCTAGGACAGGATCAATAGCACTTGGTATTCTCAGTTTCTTCCCACTCCCACTGGTCATTTCAATACGTTTTCACCTGAATATAAGCAGCTAGGAAGAACTGCAAGGAAAATACTACTATGCAGCAGATAAAATGCATTTAGAGCCTTTCTGCAGGTAGAAGGCAGTGAAGAGAAGTGCAAGAAAGAAAGCAAAATAGTATTTGTGCAAATACCTTTCAGATAGTAAGAGTAAAGATAGTAACTGATAAAAAGACAATGAGCAGGTCACCTAAAAGAAGAGATTATTCACTGTGTTAAAAGAAGAGAATGATTTTGAGAGAAGACAAAGGTGTCATTAGAGAAGGCTTGTAGGAAGAAAGAGGAAGTTCAAATATTGTCACGTGCGGTAAGAAGAGGAGGACCATCAAGAAGCCAGAGAAGAGTTGTGGAGCAGGAAAAAATATTTACTCGAAATAAAAAGGAAGACAAATGTTGTCAGAGTTGCTATTCCACATACCTGAAGATAAATGTCCATGTACTTGCAGACTATCTGAGCGTTCTTTTGATTATCACTGATTCTTATTCAGCTCTCAGCAGTTACCAATGAGTCTGAGCAATCAAACTGCCTAGAAAATCCATAAATCTCCATGCAATCTCAGAATAACTGCTGCAAGGGGATTATGTCACAAATCAGTGAATAACTGTATACAGGAAAAAGCAAAGAATTTACTGATGTATTTCTTCTTCCTGACATGCAAATTTGCCTTTTAAGCAGGAACTAGTGTCTTCATAAGACCTTCCTCTTCATCTGCTTTCCCTTACCTTCACTTAACAATTTCCTGTATTATTAACACTTGTAAATAGATTCCCATGTCTCATTGTCACCTTTTTGCCAAGATAGTAATGAAGAACATGGCTGAGAGACAAAGAGATGCCTCTGGAAAAGGAACTCGATCGGCCCAGATCCTACCTGAAATTTTAGGGAAGCTGGGGTAGGTTCAGTAGTCTGGTGAGCTAAGTATCAAGCTTTGCCACTGCCCAAAAGAACCTCTTCCCTTCCTCTCAATCATCTTCTCCTGCCGTTTAAATTGTACCAGCACCAGGGCCAATTGGACCTCTCCAAGAGTTGATTCAATTCAATCACCTGGTGGGAAACAAACCCAGCTGAGCAGTTTTTGCTCATGAAAGAATCTAATGAGCACTGCCACAAGGTAGGAAAAGAGAAAGGGAAAGAGTAGGAGCACAGATAAGGAGAAGATGCTAAAGGCAGAGGAGAGTGATCAAGCAAGACATTATCTTTCGATTATTAGAAGTGGGAATTACTAGACTGGTTGATCTGCTCGTTGATTTTCAGGCCTAACAGCAGCTTTCTCAAGGCAAAACAACCAACAATTACAGCTCTTAACACATTGATAAAATTTAGAGACCAAGGATCTAAAATGACCTATATAACAACTGTACATGCATATGGACTGTGAATCCTATGCTATGAAAAGCACACACTGCTCGTGTCATCCACATCATTTATTGCCTCTTACATAAAGACAAAATATTTAAAAAATTGAACAATAATGAGAAGCAAAACCAAAAGGGGAGTTTCCTCTAAAACTCTTCTCCCACTGACATCAACTGGTTTGCTTTCCAAGGATTTGCAGAATCTTCTCTGCTGGCCTGTCTTCACTGTGAGCCAGAATCAGAGAGCTGAGCCAGAGGATTAAGACGTGAATCTTTGCTCTCTGGAGTGCTCTGTGGAACAGAATCACAATATCAGTAAGGCTTACAGTGTTCTATGAATGGGAAAAGGGGAGAGAGTCTGGGGTTTTACTACACTGGGATTAATTTAAACTTTAGTAGTATCAAATCTTCCAACGGGCAGAGTAGTAATGAAATATATTTCTCCTATTTTCTTCAGTCTGCCAGTCTTCCCCATTCACTGCTTGTACTAGGACCACACACAAGATTGAATCTTATTGCAATCTGGATTGAATTCAAGGTGAAGTAAAAAATCGTGGAGGGTGTGACTGAGCAGGCTTTATATAGCACAGTTTAACAAGATCTTTTTCTTGAATATTTACAGTGCTGTTAATGCCCATTGTTCATAAAACTTTTATCCAATATTTGAAATTAGTGAGAATTTATGGCCCTTGGCATTGCTTTTCGTGTTTTAGAAAATAAAAAAGAAATTACAGAGTTAACTGTAAACAAGGAAAATTGTATATAGATATACACTGTGAAGATAAGAGAAATGATTAAAAAGACCTGACTATCAGTTCATATAGAAATTATTTGTTTGAGCTCATTATTTTTCATGTGAGCTCATTTATCACTGAAATGGTTTCTAGGATGTTACACACTTTGTAATTTGAAACTTGCTCTAGAAAAAAGTAATTGTGAATAGGTTTCTAATCGTATTTTCTTCTTGGCAGCCTCAATATAGTGAAATTATTGATGGAAAATGATTTTTATTATATCAAGTCCTGATCTTACAAGCACTTCTATCTGGTTCTAACTTTATTCAGAGTTGTAGAATGGTTCATGTTAGCTCTCCAAATAAAGTTAAGCATGCATAAAATGGATCTATTCAACTGGCCTTAAATTCCTACTAATTTTCTGTGCCTAATATTTTCTTCTTGATTGGCTCCTGGCAAATATCTGTCCAGGTCACTACTTAGACCATGGAAATCATTCTCCAGTGGTCACTAGCTTTCACCACTGAACGAACACTGAGACTTGTGTAAAATGGAAGCTGTGTGAATATGAGCTGCATTGCTTAAAACTCCGGTGAGAGGATGAACAGTGTACATTACATGCCTGCATGGCATATTGGCCAAGTCCTTTCAAAGCCTAGTCCCTGGCATGTTTTAGGAAGTCTTGTGACTCTCATCTTTTCTGCATCAGGGTATCTGTAAATACTTACTGTTTATTCCAGATGATGCAAATGGAGCTGGGATACTGGGTGCAAGCATTGGAGATCACTCTTGGCACACATGTCTAGCTGGTTTTGGCAGAAGCAATCCCTGTGGGTCGCTGCCTCACAAAGAGGCAGCATTCAGCAAAGCAGCTCAGAGTAAGTGGAAAGAGCAGGGAGAAGTAAACAGGCTAGAGACCCCTTAATCCATACAGTGGGAATAGCCGCTGGAAGGAATAGGTGTGGGAAGGAAATGAATTTGTTTTGTATGTCAGAAAGAGGAGAACTGCAGCTTTGTGCTAAGATTCCTGAAATATCTACATATACCTGCAAGTATAAATAGTTAGCTGAATATTTCTGATCTTACAGATAGCTGTGTTCTGCAGTTAGTTGAATATTATGCACTGAAGACTCAGGAGTTTGGGACCCAGGAGGCCTGACTCATTATCTACTTATAACCTTTTTGCATGTGACTGGGAAATACCAGGGGAATTAGTCCCAATTTGCAAGAGTCTTTGGCTTAATTTCTGAAGTGTGAGGTTGTGACCAGATAAGTCAGTAGACATGTAAACCCAGAGATGTGGTGGACTGCTTATTCAAAAGATGACAGGAATAGTGTTCATTGCACTCTAGCCATGATTGAGAGAAGCATTTACAGCTTAAGGAATGTGCATTACATGCTATTGTGATGAAAAGAAACCACAAAACATAGAGAAAAAACCAGCTCGCTCCTTGGAACATCTGGGGAAAGCAGATGAACTGAAGGCTGATCCCCATGAGTGTACAGGAGGCAGTGATCTGCCTGCACCTCTGCTGATATCCCTTCATCTCTGATTTTGCAATATCAGTCCTGGTATGGTACATGAGTAAATGTTGTCAGCTTGTCCTGAAGGCTTAGGGCCCATGAGTGATCTTGAGGCTGCAGGAAGGATGAACCAGCCCTGTGACATT
The DNA here is from genome assembly GCA_013399075.1 of Chloroceryle aenea. NCBI lineage: Eukaryota > Metazoa > Chordata > Aves > Coraciiformes > Cerylidae > Chloroceryle > Chloroceryle aenea. The sequence continues at coordinate 4,160 of VWZY01008024.1, forward strand.
GGGGAAAGTGTGAGGATAAATGTCACCTCACTTATGAGCTTGAAAAGGGAAAATGGTGTGGTGAAGGTAACCAAGGCAGTGGGTGTGAGGACAGAAAGGATGGTTTGTTCTACTGTGGGATTCTATTAAGGGTGTATGTTCTCCACATCATGAAGCAGACGTTAATCCAAATCTTTATAAAGTAGTTTAAATCAAGACTTCTAGCAATAGCACCTAAATCTCTAACTAAAATCCCCTTGCTAAGAAGTTGGGAGAAACTGGCAACCATACAAATGACGCCCACACAGCTGGTGGTTGTGGGTCCGGAAACCAGAGCATGCCAGAAACCACAGGACAACCTCTTAAAACATTTAAGCAACTTTGCTCTCCTCCTCTGCCGATGGGGTTACTGTGGCTTCCAGGCTGGCTATACTCTCTTGCAATCCTCCTTTGAATGTACTTGCTCCCTGAGTACCCCTCTCTATTGTGTGGCGTAAACCTACTCCAAAACCAGCTGCAGGGAACCCATGGCTTTCTGATGCCTGCCTGCTGGCCAAATCTGTTGGCTTGCCAGAGGCTTTGCAGCACAGGCTTTGCACCCCTGGAGCAGGGTCTGAGGGTATGAGCTGATGTGCTGGGAAGGAGGGAGAGTGAGCAACATGTCTCCAGAGAGCAGAAATGGGAGTTGATGTGTGGAATGCAAGCATCAGCTGCAGGAGGGTGCAGGAAAGGCTTGTACTCTTTTGTTGTCGATTTTAGGCAACTACAGCCCCAGACAGAAAACTAAAATGCAGTGCCTGTGGCAGCTGAGGTTCTGCAAGACTTGTTGAATCACTTCTATGGCATTTTTCTATGTGTGCAAATTGATGGGTTTAGTATGGAAAAAAAAAAAAAGGGGGATTTGAAAACTGAATAAACGTGAACACTTCAGACAAATATATACTCTTCACTGCTATACATAGGCCTCTAACTTGCTAATGCTGATGCTGCTGTTTAATTGCATCGATTGGCTCAAAGTTATCATAACAACACTCATTTCTTACATATGAGGCAGTGTAGGAAGAAGTCTCTTTTCAAAAATAACTAGGTATGGAGGATAAAATAGATGACTTGTATACAGATATTTTTAGCTAAAAGAACTTGATTATATGAGAAGTTTAGGTCTATAAAGATAACAGAGTTCCTCAACTGTTCCCATCTGTCTTGTCCCTGTCCTGTGTCAGCAGGGGGAAGTAGTAACTAAGACCTTCTGTGGCTTAGATACTAAGAGCTTTCATTGGAGTATTTTTGTCCACCCTCCTTTCTTTCCGTCTTTGACATCAGGAAGAAGTTTTATTTATACACTGCTGAGATATTATATCTACTATGGAAAATTACAGACAACTGCTTTGTTACTGACACTTATGTCCAAGTAAATCTGCTTCCTTTTACAACATTTTTGTTAATCTGGATTAAAATATTGCAGGTGCTGCTCAGATTTATACTGTCTGCAATATATTAATATTGTTTCAATTAGCCTAATTGCTGTACAGCAGTTTTCTAAAAATTGCAGTGATGGTGGCTTTGAGGCATGCAGTGTGAGCAAGGACACCTCTTGTTCCCCATCCAGATCTCTGGCTGCGTCTCCAAACCCCGTGCCTGCTCAGAGCAGAGCTAGTTTAGCTCCACCCTCTGAGCAGTCCAGCCTTTTATTTATATGAAATCTGTGGTCCAACTGGCTTCAGATGGCGTGTGTATGTGCGTGTGCCTGCCTTCTGAGTGTGTGAGACGAGCTCGGATCATGAGCCAGGGTTGTTCCAAGTGGTTTTAATCAGCAGCCCATTAGAGGAGAACGGAAAACTTCTAACAGGATAAGAACTGAGTAAGTAAACCTAACTTTGAACTCGCAATCTGGACAGAACAAATGCAAACGAAAATCTTCATAGTCTGTCAGTTTTCAGATAAATGATCACTTTCAGAGAGAAAGCTGTGCATGCTGACAGGAAGGAGGCAGTTTAAAAGGACTGGAATGAAGGAAACTGTAAAAACAAAGTGGAAATTGAGGATGCAAGAGAGAAAAAAACAGCAAACGATTGTTCACAAAGTTGGTACGCTCTCTTACTCTTTAATAGCGGTGGACAGGATGTGTCAAGCTTTAACCTCTTGATTTCTTGGATGCTATTGTCTGGCAGAGCAGCTCCTGCAAAGGGGGTGAAGATTTCTGTCCCTCACCTGTCTGCCGGCTGGTCTGTTCTCCCAAGAGTGCAGAGTGGACAGTCTTGCTACAGCTCCTCGCAGAACACCCCATGGCACGCTGTTCTGTGACGCTGCTCACTTGTTGTTTTTTCACAGGTTGTTCCCGTACACCCATGGGAGGCTACTTCCCAAGCTCTGTTCCTCTGGAACCCGTGACTTCTTGCCAGGGACCAGGAAAGTGCTCAGCAGCAGAAATGGGGAAAACTCTCACTAATTTTGGGTAAAACGTGCCTTTGAATTTTTTCACCCTGGAAAGACATGGCTACCTGGATGGCATCTGCAGCGTGGCAAAAGGCGAAGTGAGGACGGCAAAGAGGCCATGGTTTGTGGGCAAGTCCCCAGGTGCCGCAGGCTTTGTCGCCCTCGTCCCTTCCTTCTGGCCTTAGTGGTGGCCATCTGTCTGTTCTGCCAGACCCTGACTCCTCTCATGACCAGCAGCATCCTTTCTGCTGTCGCTAATGGGATTGCACCCAGCAAACTGACTAAAGCACAGCAAGGAAGATACAAGGAGGTCTCCCCAAGCAACACTCACTGCTTCTTCCCTGGGATCAATTCACAGACAGTGGAAAAGGTAAGTCAGCTGGAGCAGAGTGCTGAGCAATAATTAGCAAAGCGAGGGATAGAGTCTGGCAGGATCATTTGAGTCCAGCTAAAATTAGACTAAGCTTGGAAGTCTGAGATCTGTATACAAACAAATGGGTGATCTAATGACAGCAGCATATGGACAAGCACATCTACGTTACCAGCTCCTCGGTGTGGTGTTATTAGCACAGCAATCCTGAATTCTTTGACTGAAACATGGCATTGCTCTATGACTTCAGGGAGATTTCAGTTTGCTGCACAGACCATATTTTATTTTGGCTTTAGGAATCAGTTCAGAGGCTTTACAGTACAGGCACGTAAATCAGAAGCCAGTGGGGCTTCATGAGAGTGTCTGAGGCTGTTAATTAGAACTGGGACTGCAGCTGCCTGGTGCTAAAGTTTTCTGCTGGTCAGTTTTGAACTGTACTGGGGTTCTGCTGAAAAGCTGAATTTAACTATGTTTGAGAAATAAAAAAACAAAAGCACTTTTCACATTTTCAAATCAGACTATTTACTTTGGAAGCTTTGCCCACAAATTTTACTTTGTCCTTAGGTTACCTGACCTCATGTTTATTTTGTATAGGGTTCCTAGAATGGGTGTTAAAACTTAACCAATGCAGACACTGTTATTTTAGTTGGAAAATGTGGTTTGTTAAATGGTCCAGAATGAGGTAGTTATTTTTACTCTGGAATCTGTGATTAGCACTACACAAATGTTTCAGGGTTTCTTCAATCCATTAGAGGGCTGCTAACAGTGCAGCAGATATTGGACTGTGACATCGTTACGCTGGCGTTTTATATACAGCTATAGCAGGATTATAAACATTAAAATGTGACTTCACAGTTTATGGACAGCATCCACATAAGCAATTCGAATTTTAAAAAAGAAAAAAATGAGGAGGCTCCTTCTTTGATTAGACAGCATTCATAGTCTGAAAGGTCAGCAATACCAGTTTTAGGAAAGCAGTTGTAAAGTGCATCATCTGCAACAATCAAAACCAGATATGTGAAATAACTTTGGCATGAACTCTTTAAAATGTTTAAAAAATTGATTTTTTTTCTTGTGAAGGTCAGACAGATTTATCTGTTGAGTGACAGAAATCTACTCCATGCATCATTTGTCATAATTTTATATTTTAATGACCTTTTAGAACACTAGGTACCCAGATTTGGATTTGTTCAACAATCTGACATGAAGAATTAGAATTTAAAGCTATATAAGCACAGCTGAGAGATGTGGGTCTCATTCTGTTACAGCTTTTGACACTTACAGTCCTTTCCTTTTTACTCATTGCCACTACAGCGGCAAAGAACATTTCATATCTTACCTTGGGCTACCAGGAACTGGTGAAATAATGGCAAAGTTTTTCTGGTATGCTGTTTGGCTGAAAATATTTGTAATTTCTTCTTTCCCAATCTGCCTGAGAAAAATGCAGGTTGGCATTGAACTTGGTTTGCTGGCTGTTCGAAATGAGAAGGAAACTTACATTTATACAACATGCTGTGCTTACTGTCCTCCAGCTTATATGCTTAGATGTGACTACCACATGCACATACTGAACCTGTAATACAGATGTAAATGCATATGTTAACCCTTATAGGTATGTTTTCCAGGGCTGTGCTACTTTAACACATTCCTCTTCAAGTTTTGAAGACCACCCGTAGCTGGCTTCCTATTTGTCTTGAAAGTTTCCTCTAGAGCATGATGAACAAAATGTCTTGCACATGTTGGGATGTTACTCTTAGTTGCTCTCTGTTTCCAGCAAATACTCGTCTGGTTGTGAGGGATGAATAATAATTTCAGGGAACAGAAAAGACAAACATCTCCAAAAATCTCTACCACTTTTCTTTGAAAATGTGTTCTTGAACTGTGTGTTTTCACCCACTGCTTATTCAGATATGAATTCTTATCTTGCTGGATTTTATTGTGTACCCAGTAACATCTAAGGCAGATGTCATGGTTGAAACTTTACACTGGTTTATTTTACAGTCACGTGCCCACCCACAGTAGCTAGTTTGGAAACAAGTTTTCATTAAAGGTCTGGTTTAAATCTTCATGTATGAATCATAGAATCATTGACTTTTTTGTGTTGGAAGGGACCTTAAACATCATCCAGTTCCAACACCCTTGCCATGGACAGGGACAACTTCCACTAGACTTTGGGAAAATACTTTAAAATGTAGTCCAAATTATTCAGTTTTAATTAACTAGTCACACATGTATTCTTATTCTTTAAATAGTCCAGCAAGAAAATTTATTAAAAAGAATCTATTGTGCAGTTAAACAGCAACTTAAAGCAAACACTGCAACATGTCTTCTGAAACTGAAGCTCATGAGTAATTTTTAAGGAAAAGAAGACTCTGCTGGAGATAATATTCTTCAGATAACAGCCAGTGTTTCTGGGTTTTGAGCCATAGCATCTGTCACACTGAAGAATCTCTTCTGATTGGGTAGGGGCCAGTTTAATTCTTGCTTTCTTCAGAGAAACGGTCACTACTGTGTTGAGTCTGCTGTGAGAATTTGGTTATGATTGTTACCACATAAGCAAAACTGCCTTCCAAAGTCTGACTTCTCCACTCAGAGTATGCATAGTACTAAGTGCTAAAAATTAAAAATAAAATAAGAAAAAAGCTACTGGAGGAATATTGTGGGGAAAGATCTGAGCAAAAGTGCAGCTTTGCCACTGCATCTCCCATCTCAAAATCTCAAAATTAATTTAATTTTGGAAGGGAAAGTTACAGATAAATGCAGAAAAAACATGGGGCTGGTAATTGTCAATTTGGTCCGCAAATGTGTCTTTACCTACATCCAAGATAGCCTGGGATGGAACCATTATTGTCAAGAACATAGTGCAAACTGTCTTTTTTAAATTGAAAAAAATGCAGATTTCATTCATGGCCTGGAAAAATCTGACAGAGCTCATAGTACATGTCTCTCAGGTATCACAAATTACAGGATTTTTAAAAGCTTCTGTAGAGCTGGTCCTGTAGCCTTATTTTCACATGAACAGAGGTTAACATTTTCTAGTATAAAATGAAATATAGAAGGCTTATTTCTGAATCCCCAACTTTAAAGGCATTACAGGGAGATACCACATCCAGCTGCAGGCTGTCTCGAGGTTGAGCCAGGCATGCTTACCTCCTGCATGAAAAAATTTTTGTGAATATATACGGTAAGGAGAAGAGTTGGTCCTATAGCATCAAAACTGAAACATTTATCAGTTAAAGAAAACACCAAACCAGTGATATAAACCCTGTGTGTAGGTTTGCCTGGCATGGTAATTGCACTGGAAATACCTTTGGTACCAGCCAGACATGAAACCATTACACTCATCTTATGTAATGCAGATCTATTTCTCAGTCAGCTCTTAGAAGAGCTAATTAGATGGTTATGCTGAGTTTTCATGCTCCAGATTAATTCAGCCAGAGCCAATTTCAATGTCTCTGCATAGCAGCACGTTTTGCCAAGGTAGATGTAGTACCTCTGCTGTTGGGAGGGAGCAGTGAGATTGTATTGCTCATGTGGTAGGCAGTTTCAGCACTCTAGCTCTCTAACTACAGCAAATGTATTAAAAAAAAAAAAAAAAAAGATTTTTAAATTTTAAGATGGGTCTTAAAGGAGATTATTTTACAGATACTCACAAGACCCTTGCTTCACAACCTCTGGCCATTTAGGTCCAGCTGAGAAATGGAAAACAAACAAGACATGCAGCTGATTATAAGAGAATTTAATGAGTGGGTGAGGGTGGTATCATAGTGAATGAAATATAACAGGGATGGTGAAAAAAACTGTCTTCAAGTTCAAGGGCCTCAACCTGCCACTTGTGTTTGGTGTAAAAGATATATCTCCAAAAGGGACTATAATGAGGTGGGTAAATAGGAAGTATGAGTAAAGTTTTTTTTATGGCTTCATTCTGAACAAATAGGATAGGATATCAATTAAAGGAAGTGACCAGTATGAAAGATGCAAGATGATGACAGCTTGCTGTGGCCATATCTCAGAGATACTACATAGAAAAATGAAATAAAGAATACATATATATATAGAAGAGAAACATCATGTTTCAGTCTTAACCAAGATCTAAAGGAAGACCCAGTTGAACATCTTGCACAGGTTACAGGCCCAGGTACCTATATTTGATATTTATTTTACAGACTACAGGGGATGAGATGTCCTTTCTCCTCACAAAAGAGCAAAGAACTTTGCTAGTATGAAACCTCTGTTAAGAGAAAGCAATCGACAGATAGTATGGCATCAGTAACTGGTTTTCTTGGAATGATATCACACTGACAGTACACCCTATGAAAGCAGGACAGTTTTCCCCTTCACTTTATTATACGTGGCAAAAGGTACTCAGGAAATAGCTATTCTTACTGGGCAGATAGCTAGAGATATTTTGGTGATAAAGGGCAAGGTTATTGTGATATCAGTCAGGAAAGAGGAGCAGGGTGGAGACTGCAGGAAGGGAACTTGGAGAAGGATGCATCGACAGCAAATTGGAAACGGAGGCAGAATCTTCCTCATGCTCTGCATTAGAGCCCTTTCCTCAAAAGTAGGTGTTCTGATGTGATGGTAGGATTGGCTTATCATCTGTTCTCAAGACAAGGCAGTTGATACTGTGGGCTACATGCAGTCATAAAGCAAAGGCATTTTGTTAAAGTAGGTCTGTACTTCCAGCTCAGAGTGCTGGTGATGACTATTCAAATAGCTCCAGTTTTGCTCTTGGATTTATGAAGTCACCAGAAACTAGCCATCAAAGTAGTGCCAATAGTCTAGTTGCTTATTCTGTATTTATTCAGCAAACAATTGGAAGCAGAATTACATTCCAACCATTTCATTCTACAACACAGTCCTTTCTGATTAGGAAATCTAGCAGAACATAAATCCAGCACATTTATGCTTCAGAAAGTGAAACAGGAAATTAACTTCTCTTTCACTTTTTGATAGAGGAGATACACCCACTTCAAATGTGATGGTAGTATTAACAACTTACTATTTCTGTGAACTCTTATGTAAACATGAAATAGATTTTATAAAATCACATTCGGAATTAATAAGGGTCTGTACAGTCCTGTAGATGAATGATTTAGGGCATCAGAACCCCATGATGTTTTTATTATCACTCTTCTTATTAATGCTGATTACTATTAGTGTAGTAGTTTCTAGGAGTCCTACTCATGCATTTATTTGGTCATGTTGTTGTACTAGGTGGTATTTAGCAGCAGAGGTAGATCCATGCTTCCTGTGCTGGATTAATGGGAATTTAGTCAGTTTGTTGCCTGTGAATATTGCTAGCACCAGTAGTGCCAGTGTTGTTTATATAAGGCTGGTTGTCTTTCATGGTGTTTCTGTTATGCTGCCACCCTTGAAAAGGCCTTTTGGTTTGCATACTGCCTCATATATCTCTTCTGCAGCAGCCGAGTCCTTGCAGAAAGCAGTGGGGTTAGAGTAAGCTGCAGTCAAGTTATTTGAAGCTATTGGACAAGACTCTGACAGTCTTGGCTAGCTTGGTGTGAAAGAGTGGCTGCCTGCAATCAACACAGGGACAATTGCCACTAGAACTGGGTAACTGAAAAGATGATGGAGTTTTTGAGTTCTTTCCTGATAGAAGCTTAGGCAGACAAGAGTTGGGCTATTATGTTAGGGAGAAGAATTTTGTTTCTGCAGTTGAAGTGATGGTCAATGAAATTCTATGGCAACAGTTCAAACTGTATATTTGCTTCCTTGCCAGGCAGAGACAATGCATCAATATTTATGGAATTATGCAATCTTCTTGGAATCTGAAAAAATGCCAAAGAACTGTTTTTCTCTCCTCAACTTGAAATATATTTGCTGTTTTCTTCTTGGCCAAAACAACAACAGCAATTATATATTATAAGGTTCAATTATGGACCAAAATTTGGATTTTTTGAATGACTCAGAAATTCAGTAGAATAGAGGAAAGCTTCAGACATTAATACCATCAATTATATCTTTATACATTCATAACCTAGAATTGTATTATTTGGTTTCAAGTAAAATGTCAAAACATTTTCTCTTTATCAGAGAACTTCACAGCTATGTGGAACTTGAGGACAGACAGAACTAAGAATTGCAACTCAGATAATAGATGTCTATTTTCAGTTGGACAAGGATGATTACGTAATTCTTGAGCTCTCATATGGTATAAACTGGGTTGTTTATATCATTTGTTAAGACCTCAGAGGAATATACATTTCATTTGATTTTTTTCTTTTTAATGAGTAATAAATTTTATGTTCAATATGTTTTCTTCTGGTTTGGTTTTGCTTTGGTTTTTTCATGTTATTCTATAAACTGAAAACTAAAGTAATTTTTTTTTGTCCATTTTAGTCACTCTACAGCCCATTGTGACTTGTTCAGACCCATTGTTAAGGCTGTGGATCATGTGTGTAACAGACTGTTCCTCTAAAATGAGGTCAGTGACTCAGCTAAGTGCAATGGTTTGCAAGCTGTGAGAGCAGGTATATCATGTCAAAACTGACATAGGCGTCACCTTAAATCATGTGGGAAATCTCAGCTTTGCTTTAAAGACTCATTAATTTCTGTGGAGTCAACCACACTATTCTCTAGGTAAGATGTGGGCCACAGATGTTCTTCACCAATCCCTTTTCACATAAGGTGTATTGAATAGACTGACCTGCTAATGAATAGCCTGAGACTTCAAACTGGGGAAGAGTTAAAAAATGAAAACATTTGATCATTTAACAATTATTCTCAAATGTTAAAAATGTTATGGATCCATATTTTGGTCTAAGCCTGCTGCACATTAAAGTTATAAGAATGCTAAAAAAAATCAGAACCATAAAACGTCAAAATATGTGAACAGCTTATTTTCATCTACTGCACTTTGCTTCTTTTATACCAGCTCTCTGCCCAGACTGCATTTTTATGATTGAGAAACATTTTATAAAAAACAGCAGACTCTTTAAGTATATAAACATGTCTGCTATTGCTATAATATTGAAAATGCTGAAAAACATCCAGTAGTAACTAGATCAGGATGGCCAGTGATGTAAGGCATTTTATGTAGAGCTTTGGAAAAAATTACAGAATCACTTGCTACAAGCATGCAGTTGGCCAGATTTCTTTGAAATTCTGTGTATCTAACAGGTAGTTTAAAACAAAACAAAATAATCCACCCCTAACCTACATTGCACTGCCTTGGCAAAGAAAACACAGAGGACATAATGCATCTTGTAACCTGTGCTACAAATAGCTCCAAAGGGAAAGGGCAGAGGAAATAAATGTGGCAACACTATGCGTGGATCTCAGCAAGCACCATAAAAGGTGTTGAACTGCTTCCTATTATTTAATAGTACCAGATTAGACATTGGGTCAAGAAGTTAAATTTAGGACTCTGAATTGTCTTGATGTCCCAAAAATCCCATCATGGCTTTTTGGGAATCTAGTGTCTAGCTTCTGGGCAGTGATAGGGGAGACGGGGTGTGCAGGCAAGTATATCCCCAACCAGCTCTACCTGGTCCCTCCCAGCCCTGTGTCCAGAGGCTTTGCACACTGTCAGCCTGAAAGGTTTCTCTGTGTCTCTGGTCTGTGAGTCCCAAGGAAAGCCCTCTGGAGCAGCTAGTGTTGTGGTCCACCTGTGAGGGCCTTCACAAGCTCTCTGGCACCCATGAAAGGTGCTCATGGGAGCTGGCTGCTGTGTAGGTCTGTGGAGCCGCTCAGAACTGCTTGCTTTTGTTTTTTATGGAAGTGACCTAGGTTACCACCATTGCTTGAACTTCCTTTTTTTTTTTGAGCTACTATCAGCCTTCCCTTGAATATTTGCCTTTGCCAAACTAGAGCTTTGTAAACATTTCTGCTAATCCCTAGGGAACTGGGGAAGATGCTGTCTACATCAGCGCTCGTGCGGAGGCGGGAAGGAGAGCTCCCTTCCTCTGGAAGGTCCTGCTGCAGGCAGGCTGATGCCATGGAGCCCTTGGGACCCCTTGAGAATACTGGCTCCTGTTTCTCTGTGCCTCACTGGCCAGCCAGAGGAAGCTGTGGGGGGCACAGCTTGGCCCCCAAGCCCAGCCAGCACCAGAGGCTGCCAGCACCAGGCACAGGCTGTGAGGGGGCAGCAGAGCCAGGGTGAGCCCTTGTCCTGGTTTGTATGAGAACAGAACGAATTCTGTTCAGTGGTTATACTTTTCAGTGATTTTATTTTTCAGCTCAGTCCTTCTAACTAACTGCACTTCTGAAGATAGTGGAATGTTTTCACAGGCAATGTCTGCTTCTAGCTGTGATAACACCCCCTGTTTAGAGTTATGGCCAAGGGTTGGTGNCCCTGCAAGTGCTGGTATTGCCCTTGGAGTATTGCCCGCAGCAGAAAATAGAGTCGTTTCTGGGTGCTCGAGGTAGAAGCTCTTGAAGTAAGTTTGAAGGAAGATACTTAAGAAGTAACACTGAAGGAGGCTTCTCTTTTTGAAAAGAAAGGTTTTTATTGTCAGCATGAAAAAAGTGCAGTAACAGTTAGTGAGGAGGGGTGCACACAAAGTGCCGCCAAGTCCAAGGCAGGACCCTTGCACCAGGCAGCAAGCACCCTCAGCTGTCCTGGAAGGGATGGGACTAGGATGAGCCTTATTATCCAGCTAAAACTGGAGAGGGATAAGTCCTGGGCTGCAGCCCCTCTGCGCTCCTCATGTGTCCTTAGTTCACCCCACAACACTCGCCACTGCAGCACACACGTGGGATGGAAAATTGGATTTGCTCACAAAATAAAGTGAGAGGTGTCTCCCTCCTTATTTTCTTCCACAATGCAAGTGAAATGGAAAGTGGGAGGTGTCTGGCTGGACTGCCCGGAGGTGGATGGAGAGGGAGCAAAGGAGAGGGGCCAGGGCAAGGGCTGGATTTAGGAACAGGGAGAGAGGAAAGGCTGCCAGAGACTGCTGGTGCTGCAGGAGAGCAGGAAAAAGAGAAGATAAGAGGAGAGGAGGGAGGAGCAAAGACAGAAGGAGAAAGAATGGTGGGTGCTGTGATAGGGAAGTATGATCTGAGATGCTCTAACACTGTGCTTTTCACTTGATTAATGTGTTTTAAAAACACTGGAATGCTAGGGACATGTGACAGGTTACCTTACTCAGTTCTGTGACTTCACCCTGTTCTATTTGTGCTTCTTATGGCCAGCATGTGATCAACCGTTAGATTAATATCCCAGTGACTAAAGCAGTTTTGGGTTTCGCATTTAACAAGTATATGTAGAAGACTCTGATAGTGTTGTATCAAGTTATTTTTCACAGGGTCTTCTCATTGATGATGCTAAACCTTTCCACAGGGGATGTTTGATCTGAAGCAAAAGCACACTTGGCATTAGAGGCTTGGAGCTCTGAATAGTTTAGTCCTCACTGCTGCAGAGAAGCTTACACTTCAGCCAAGAGTAATGTAAAACTGCATCCTGTAATTGGGGAACAGACTGCCGAGAAGAGTGACTTTATCACTAGATCTCAGGCCTATAAACAACTGGACACATCTTGAATGACATTTGTTTATATCAAAGCATCTGTCTCTTTTCAGTGTGGTCTGCTATGCGCAAACAGTGGTGCCTTGTTTGTGTAGCACTTCCTATCTCTAGTGATAAGCTTACTAAAATTAAAAGCTATGGAATAACTTAGGTTTTAAAGGACACATTGCTAACTGCTGCTAGGTTGAATTCATGAACTTGCCAAATGTTGATTTTATGTCCTGAATTTAATCCCTTAAATGATGGTATGTTTAAATCCCAAAGACAAATATTTTTCACCAAAATAAAAACTTGTCTGTTAATGGTGTTTTTATTGCAAAAGAACAACTGGAGTATTCCAGATATTAGTGACCTGTTTCCCACATGGACATCATATTTTTATGCCTTATTGTACAGAGTTTTGCATGGCAAGGTTTTGATAGTGGGGTGGCTTCAGCAGTGGCTTCTGTGAGAAGCTGCTAGAAGCTTCCCATGTCTAATAGACCCAATACCACCTGGCTCCAACATGTACCCATGGGAAGCCTGCACTGGAGCAGGCTCTGTCAAGGGCCTGTGGACCTCTGAAGCAAGGAGCAGGTTTGCTGGCAGGACTTGTGACTCCATGGGGGACCCATGCTGGAGAAGTCTGTTCCTGGAGGACTCCACCCTGTGGGAGAGACCCACACTGGAACAGTTAGTGAAAAACCGTAACCTGTGGGAAAGACTCATGTGATAGAGTAGCTTTGATGGGCAACTGGCATCGAGCCAGGATCAACCCACCACACATAACACGTAAGATACCTGCCTTTCCTAAAGACTCAGTGACAATGGGCCAGTAATTTGCTCTTTTCAGAACTCAATGTCAAGCTCATACCATCTCTATGTGTTTGGTGTAACTCTTCCATTTTTCCTTGCAAGCAGCTCGTATCCCAGGCTATTATATCATGGATCAGCCTAAGCCCGTAGTCAAAATCAGCTAGCAAGTGCTATTACCAGCTCACCAGAGCAGCCCAGATTTCATGTTTCCATGAAGGGAAGATAATGATTTAAAGATCCTCTATAGCTACCCTGAGTTTTCAAACCATTACAATGTCAGTCTAAAATGAACATAGAAAAAAACAGAGAGGCAGATAAAATGAAATTTGTGTTCAGAAGTCTCTGATATAAAAAGAATTCTTATTTATAGCAGAAATATTTCCCAGATTGTCACAGTAAATTACTAGCATTTTGTGAAAAATAGGAACTGTATATTATACTGTTTAGGAGCATCCTATCTTACCACCATTGTCTTTGCATTGACTTTGCTGTAGCTCGATGACTCCATTCTCCAGTACTTTGGAAACCGTACAAGAAGAGCAGTTCTGTACACACCTCCTGCCCACCGTGAGAGCGACCGTCAGCTCTGTCAGCGCATCCTGGCAAAACATGGATATACAGTTACAGTCCTTGAAAACAGAGTAATGGAAGATCCCAGGCATGAAGACCCTTATCACAGTAAGAATAACTTCATTTATTCATTAATTACTAAGTGTTAGTTTTTGATATAGCATTCTTCCAGAGATAAAGCCTAAAAAGTCTTGATGTACTTAAGGGTATCAGAAAATTCTAGCCCATCTCGGTTCCTCAGCTGATTTTCAACAATTAGATGATTCTTCCATTAGATATATCCTTATGTAAAAAAAACGCAGCAGAATGAGTCATCATAGACTTGACAACCAAATCAGATCAGTTTGATTCCTGATGACTTCTCAGGCCAACTTCATCCATATAACTGAATATAATTTTTAGTAGAGCATTTCACAACAAGTACTTGCTACATTTGGTTCTTTCTCCTTTTCTCTCTTAAGGAAAAGCTATATACATGAAAGTACTCTTTTTCTTCCAGTCATGTTTTCATAGTTCTTTTGATAGCTTGTTAAAGAGCACGATACACGTTTTCACAGAAACATAGGAGAAATTTTTTCACTGTGAGGGTGACAGACACTGGAACAGGCTGCCCAGGGGGGTTGTGGAGTCTCCCTCTATGGAGATGTTCAAGACCTGCCTGGACGCGTTCCTGTGTGACCTAGTGGAGGTGACCCTGCTTTGGCAGGGGGGTTGGACTAGATGATCTTTCAAGGTCCCTTCCAGCCCTTAACATTCTATGATTCTATGATTCGGAACTGCATTTTGCAGTTGCTGCAGAAGCCAGGGGAAAGTGCCTAGTTTCTTAGGTTCTTAGCTCCTGTTGATTTGATCCACAGTTAAAGCAGACTACTGAAGAAGTTTGATCTCTTGTGCAAGGGACTGTGGCCTTGTTGTGTAAAGTTATACTGTGCTTGAGAAAGAGGTTTTTGGGCACCAGTTGTATGTGTGCTGGCTATATTTAAGTGCTTTTGGACACATTAGAGGTATGGACTGAAACTGTGATCTCAGTTTGGTCTTGTTGGAGGTCAATTTTGGAACTGGAAGGCTTTGAAAAAAGTACTCGGGCCACCATTCTGTCAGGAGAAAAATGGTATGGTTGGTTATTTCTCATACTAAAGGGAGCACTGCTTGCATCATTCAGGCTTGCAATGCATTCCTGGGGTTACCAGAGAGCTCACTTTTGTTTTGTGTTTTAACCAATCTTAGTAGTTTCATAGATGAAAAGCATAATTACTTAGCATGCTTGAGGCTGCTCAAAATTCCACCACTAATTTCAAGTTTCGTTAAGAAACTTTATTGAAAATGAGGTTATTTATTGAAAAAAAGGTTTAAGGTATTTTCCAGGAATATCCTACAACTTTGAGCAGATGGTAGAGTCTGTAAAAAAGTCAAATGCTTGCCAATTTAAGGTAAAGAGTAAGACTCTACTAATTCCATTTCATGACAACATGAGTCTGCTTTCAACTATTCCCTGTGTTATGTAAGTGCCTAGCTTTGAAGTTATATTTTAAAAACAAGAAGTAAGTAAAAGAGCATGTCTGCATACCAAGCCAATGATCTTTTCTTAGAACTAAACAAGTTACCCTCAAAGTTATTTTTCTTTGCCAGTAGATGATGGGGTTTACTGTTCTGGAAGGGATAGTACTCCTTATTTTGGAGAAGAATATTTTAAGCTATGTTTTGTCATAATATTTTCCTATTAGGAATGTTATATACTATTAAAAAAAAATATTCCTTGAAGACTCCATAAAAAAGATACAGACAATGGACAGAGAAACATAGATCATGAGTGTTGTGAAAAATCTATAGAGTCATTCCTTCTTACTTAATATTATTTAGCAGCTCTATCTGGTGCTTTTATTTTTGTGCACTCTGTCTTATTCGTGTATTTTTCAAAGTTCACTTCAATTTTGAAAGGTTTTGTTGTTTAGAATGGCTGAGAGCCAGGAGTCTAGCTGAAGTCATATATGGAAAAAAATTCACCACAAAACATTCCTAACTTTTTTTTTTGTGCTGGCCCGCTATTAATTTTGGGACCAGTTCTGCTCCTGTTTGAAACCCAAATGTGACAGCTCTGCACACTGATCTTCCAGAGAGATCCTCCACACCTGGGCTGCAGTACTGTGTTGAGTTCCTTGCTGCCAGAGATACACATCAGGAGAATATTTTTTCTTCAGTGGAAATTTTTCAGTTCTTACAGACCAACAAAAACATTTAGAGTTTTGGTAACTGGAAAATAACTGGCTAAAAAGGAAAAGATACCTTTATTTTTTTTGGGCAAAGAGACTGTGGCTTATGGGTTTCCTATGAAAATTCTGTACAGATGCTTTCTGCAGTAAAATATAAATTATTCAACCCTCCTATTTTTTTTTTCACTGAAAAATACTCTGTCAGTAAATTCTCAAGCAGCTTTAGTTGAACAAAAAGTAGCTGTGCTTTCACCATTCCTTAGCAATTAAACCCACATGGAGCAAAAAGCCAATAGACTGATGGTATCTCTGCCTGCTCTGAGCTATTTGAGTCTTTCTTTGCAGCAGCCCTTAAGTGAGCCAGTTTTGTTGTAAGGTTTAGCAGATCTCTTAGTCTGCTGCTGCTAGGATGAAGATAGAGGGGCAGTACTGTGTTAGTAGCAGATGAAGAGATAGTCAGCTTTTGCAGAGAGCTGGGATTGCCACCTTGTGCATGCAGCTGCTGTTGGAGTAGATCTGTTTTAGTGTGGTCAGTATCTGTGGTAGGTCCAGCAGTTCAAATGAAGTTGAATGAGAAGTTGAAGCTGATGAGAAAGACAATCAGGTTGTATGGGGCAACACATCTATAAATGGTACACTATGTTGTTTGTCAGCTAGGCAGAAAAAGGTGTGAATGGTGTGTTGTTCCTTCCATCCTCCTCCTTTTTTTAAAAATGAGACTGCACTCACAGAAACATAGCCTCTGGGACAAGTTCTGCCTTTGCCACTGCCTTGGAGGGTGTTGAAACTGATGTCACAGCCTCATGGAAAAATGATAAAAAGATCAGAAGGAGAAGTGAGAAAGTCCCACACCTCCAGGCTCCACATTAAAGATTAAGAGGTTCTGTGGGTCCCTGTGGCTCTGTGATGCTCTGCCAACATTTTCACAACATTTCTTAACAGGAAAGTTTCGTCTCAGAAATTTGTTGCACTAAAATGCATTTCTGCCCTCCAAAAATAATGGTCTTTAGTTACTGTCTGCTGTGTGGACCTTTCCTGAATTTCATATTTTCCCCAGATAACATTTTCTAAGTTAAATAAATTACTTATATCTTTTTTTTCTGGAGCCAACAGTTTTTCTGTCCTTTGCTCAGTGTGTGTGCCTCGTTAGTCAATGGTGACCCTCCCTTAACAGGCATTTCCTTCATTTCTCAATTCTTCACCTTTACTAATAGTTATGAAAATCTCAGAAACTACAGGCCCTGAAAAACGTGCAGTTATATGCTACAAATCTGACCAGACAGTTCTAATTCATTCTGCAATAACATGCAAAATTCTGGTGTTACCGGTAGCTTTTGGACTGGAAAAGATTCTATACAACCTTAATGATGGCCATGGAAAAAAAAAACAACACCTATTCAGGCTGTTGGCAAACTGAGCGCAACAGAACATTATATACTCCCTGCTGCCTTAGAATGTTAGTTTTCATAATTTGGTGGAAGTTTTTGCAGTTGTAGTGAGTGACTTTAAAAAAAAAGAATTATAGACCATTTTCATAGTATTGATTTTAGACAATTGTATCCTATTTTTAGAGTACTACAGTTTTTAAATTCACTATGGCTTTAGTTTGCAGATTGAGTGACATTCACTGAAGACGAAATTTTAGCCATGACATTAGAAATATTGTTACAGTACATATATTGATTTGCCGTTTGTTGTTTGGTTGTTGGGTTTTTTTTGTGTGATTTATTGTTCCGTAAGATAAGTACTGAACCCATCTTAGCTTTGGTCTATATTTACTGCTTGGGTCAATAAGTCTGTGGATATTTATTTTCACTGAAATCAATAGCAGCTTCATGTCCTCTTCATTCACCTGAAATTCTTAAGTGGAGATCGTGTACTCTATATGTATATCCTTAAATTTACATAAATGGTAAAGAATATTAGATCTGAAGTTATTTCCTCCTTGCTGAATTGATCAATATGCAGTGAATTCTGTTCTGTCTTCTGACATTTTAAGACCATGATGTATTTAAATACTTGGCTGTGTAAATTAGGCCTTGGTTCCAGCAACTCTGAGGATGATCCAGCTTTTTGCAGATGTGGGAGCGGTGCTTGGGTGGAGCTGCTTCAAGAACAGGAAGGGATGAGTGAGACAAACCCGTGGGAGAAAATCCAAGTGAATCTTGGCCCTTCTTACGTGCTGGGGTGAAGAGGTCTGTCTGGCATTTAAGGTGGTATCTCATGGTATTACTTAGGTCTTACAGCAAGGAGTGAATAACCCTTCATTGTTAAAGAAACCTGAATATATTCAAGCATAACTCATTTTGCTGTAGAATGCTGATTTGAGAATTGTTGCATTGCCACGGCAGATATGGCCTCTGCTTTCTCCCTCTCTATGGAGTGCTCTGTTGCTTCCTTATACCCAGCAGTTGCTCCCTGTAAAAGCTGCTGCTTGGGGAAGGTCAGGGAGCATGGAGCAAGCACAGGTGTGCAGCAGATGTGGAGTGATGCTAGCTGCAGGTTTCTGTGAATTTCTCTGAATGCTGCATGACTGAAGAAGGAGTTGGGGACAGATGAAAGAAAAATCTGCTTTTTTGCAAGCCAGTCTTTGTCAATTTTTCATTTTGGTTTGTTGCATTTCCTTTGGAAAAATTGCTTTTTAAAGGAAAACTGGGAAGAAAATATCTGTGTCTGTTCACTTCTATTCACAGTAGGACTAGGAGGCAGAGAAATGTTGCCACACCAGAGTTAGAGATGGAGAAACTGGGATAAAAACCATATGAGTCACTGTCATAACTAGGATGAAATAAATGTTCCTCCCTGTCTATCTTTGTGTTATTCCTTTAGCACATTGTACCACCTCTACTACTCCTCACTATTCATACTTTTGACCAGAGGCTAAATTACCAAAAGAATCAGCTTAATTGCTGACATCTGGCCAGCAGCAAGGAAGGAACTTACAACAGAAGTGCTACTTCATAAGTGCAGCCAGTAATAGTTTCCTCAGTGAGGCTAATTAGTCTAGAGAATTAACTACAGCCAGGGGCTTTGAGGGTCCCCAGGGCCGTGACTGGTGACTGCCAGACATTTGCTTTGCATTTTCCAAGACATACTATATGAGCAAAAGCAGTGAGAATGAGAGAAGGTAGTAGAGACTGGAGGACACAGGGATGCTCTTTCTTGAATGAGTGTGAAGATTGGTATGGCTGGGGGAACAGAGGTACTTCTTACAGTGAAATATTTACAAGTTCAATGTCAAGGAAAAAAACAACAATCTGTTCTTCATGCCTACAGTAAATTAGGACATGAAATACTGCAATAACAACAGAAAAGTTATGTTAGATAGTAGGAGAACTGTTTTGGTGGTAAGTAATCAAATGGATCCCTTTGAGCTGCAAAGCATTCAGTCTTAGAGGCCTCGAAATATTAGGTAAAGAGATTTTAGTGGGTGTAGTGTGTCCCCTTCCAGGGTAACAAGACAGATTCACAGATGACTTGAAGTCTTTGAGAAAATGAGGAAGAGAAGAATCTGAGGAGGAGAAACAGTGATTTCTAAAGCAGATGGAGAGATTTCAGATATGAATCAGCTGTGGTGACTCAGGGCTCTAACTGAAAAACAAGCAATATCTAGTTTACAGCATCTTAGAATGCGAGCTATTCTAAGAAAAAAATCAAATTTCTGAGAATATATTCCTGGCAGGAGTGGGGAAAAGGGAAGGGAGCATGAAATCAGTAGTGCTTAGAGAATAGCCATCTGAAGTTGTAGAAAGCAAATAACATACTCTGAAATAAGGATGGTTTTCATGAGATGGCATGTAAAAATTAGTACTAACAGAACCATATCTCCTCCCTTATTTTGTGGTTTTCTATGGAGTTTGAAATACTCAGGAGTAGGTAGAGTAGTTCTAACTTAATTTTTATTTAAGTTCTTTATTTTTAATCTTGCAGACTACAGTTAGGAGGAGAACCTACTTGCTGTTTGTTACAGCCTCAGAGAAGTCTCCATGAAATACAACAAACTTTAGCTAACAATTATAAAGACTAAAGGCCTCAAGGAAAATTGCTGGTGTGTTCTGTAAACATCTGGTTGCCATTTTCAATTACAAAGACCAACCCACTGAAGGAAGCAGTTTAGTTTTTTTGGAACAGAAATGGGACACTGGGGTTTTTGTTCTTTTTCATACTGGAGAGTAAAGGAAATGTCAGGAATAGAGAGGTCACTAGATGCTCAGCTTTTATAAATACAAAAGCCTCTGAGAAAATTAAAGTAAATTGAAATCAGGTTCTGAAAGTGTAAACAACCCTGTGGAGGTAAGGTTAAATAAGCAGGACTGGAGATCCTAGCATGCCAGCAAAAGCACAAGATCATTCTGTCATGAGTAAGTAATTTAAAATATTGTGCAAAGTAATAATGGTGAGCCTAGCTATAAAAGTAAGTTGTGGGTTACTGTACAAACGCATGTATACCTTCAAATCTAGCAGATGTGACTTCTGTTCCAAAATTATTTTGGTTAACTGTTGGTACAAACATATGGCAGACAGTATACAAATCTGGTTGCTTTTCTCATGCAAAATAGATGCCATGTGAGTCCTGAGCAAAGTTTTGGCAACTAAAACATATATTTCAGAAACACTCTTTTTGTCTGTTTTTAAGCAAGGTGATTCCTAAACAAGCTAAACAGGTAGAAATGTGATCCTCAGAGCATACTGAGTTACAAGCATACTTAATGCTTGTGAAGGTTGTTCTGCTTCCTTAAAAGGAAAGTTCACAGAGTTTTAGTAAAAAAGGTATATCAGCAACATGGACAGTCTTGATGAATTTTTAGTTTTGCTTTTAGCAATTAAGCCTGCCTAAATATTTGTCAGCTAGTTGAAAGTAGATGCCTAATCTCATGTCACAGACATCATTGTTTTAGTCCAAGATACGTTTTTAAAATAACCAAATAAATGCTGTTTTCTAATGTGATGCTGTGGTTTCATGGTAGAAAAATCTAAATTCATTATATATTTTTCTGAACAATATGTATTCTCCTTCCTAATTATTAGCAGAACATACTCATATTTTCTAGCAGAAGAGCACACAAACTATTCCTTTGTTCACTATAATAAACCCTTTGTAGAAATGTACTTTTCCTTGAGGAACAGAAATTCTTTATTTGTTCGTAACAAAAGTGTAAGGACATTGAACTTTGTAAGTTAAAGCTAAAATATAGCATTTAGTCATGAAGTTGCCAAACATACTTTTTGCTTTGTTTTTTTATTGTTCTTCTCAGTCATATAAACAACGTACAGCCAATAGAGAGTGGTATTTATTGGGCTGACTCTAGAACTTACAATAATTAAAATATTACACGCTCATTACACAGTGAGCTAAAATTAAAACTTTGCTGGAATAAATTATGTCATGTTAATAGAATATGAAAAACACCATTGTCCAGGCAGATACACACATGGGTTAAAGGAAAGCAACAATGTGTGAGTCCACTGAAATGACATAAATCCAAGAGATTAAGGTATAAATATACAGGCTGTATAATATGCTAGTAACATGCAAATCCTGTAAGAGTTTGAGGCAATGTTTTCTAACTGTTGCCTATGGGATAAGAAGGTAACAGCAGATAATTGTTTATTCAAGTATTTTAAAAATGCTTCCCTTTAAGAAATGAATCCTGACTCTGATAGGATTCAAGCAGAGACTCTGATTTATAAATATGTCTGTTTCTAAATGTCAGATGATTATCTGCTAACATAGGTACTGGGAGAATGACAGTAAACCTAGCCAGAAGCCTGTAGCAGTCCTGCCAGAGCACTCTCTCTGAGAGACTGTTGCATTAGTGTTGGCCAGTGTTTTGGCTGCTGGAAGCTGTGCACCCTTTTTGATGTACTCACTGGCTCTGATCCCTGGTCAGCTGTGAGAAGTGTGGTGTCTTTCATCATTGTGCTCCCATTTTAGATAGAGGCATTATAGACTACTGAACCCAAACCATATTGTGTTTTATTTTTTTAATTGCTATTAATTTACTTTAGCTATCATGATTGTTACTGGTTCAGATAACCAAAATCGTATATGCTGTGTGGGCCTTCATTGTAATTTGCAGACAGCCCACTCCATTCCTGGGTTCAGATTCCAACTTTCTCCAGCTGCATCCACTTTCAGCTGACAGCTCTTTTGAATGCTGCATCCCAAAACTGCCCAGACATCAAAAGTGTAGTAGCCACCCACGGGTTAGAAAATGTTTCTGAAAATTTCATACACCATACTGTTGTTGATACTGTCTTTTTTTACATCAAATGGGAACCTTCATGGGGGGAATGTTCATTCTACTCTTCTGATGTTCATTGTACTCCCCTAAAGTCAATTTTTCAACGTAATATTGGCCCCTGAGGTTGTCTCCTTGAAGGTAATTCTAGTTTGCACAGACGCTGAAGAGAAAGGAAGCTTTTCTGATGCACTCAGAAATCAAAACTAACTATTGCTCAGTTTGAGGTTGGCCATGAGACATTTCAAATTTCTGAAAAAATATACTTTTTACAGAAAACTATTACTAAAAGTAACATCTACTCTTTGATTAGAAAGGAAAAAGCTCACACATAATTAATTTATATAATTTTTGGTGGTTGTGTTTCCTTGCAAAACAATGCCCATTTTTCGTAACAGAAGGGCAAAATATGAAAGGGATTTGGACTAAGCAGTAACAAATAGAATTCGATCAATGTTAACTGGTAGCAAGATTGAAGAAAAAGGAGCCTGAACCTATTTCCTCAATAGTGTCTCACATAAGTAAAACATGGTCAGACTTTGACAGAGGGAAGGACACAAAAGCTGAGTGGTATGTATTTTGGAAAGTTTAAAACAAATGATTCAAGGCATAAAGTGTTTCTATAACAAGCTCATTGTTGTAATGACTTTGTTTCTGACATTTGTGGGAATGCTTTCCAAAATAAATATTTAGGTATAAAAAGGAGCTTAATTTTTAATTTATAGCCACTACTAGAAGTGTGTTTGTATCTAGAATATACCGAGTTTTCTTCTACACTGTACACATGTGAGATGAATTTGGCAGAAACAGAGTTATTTTAGATCTAACAGAATGCAGCTCAACTGATTTTTTTTATTAAAATAATTTTTACTTTAAAATGGTAAAGTAAGACAAAATAATTTCTTCTTGATTTGGAAGAGAACCACTGTTCACTACAATTCATTATTTTTTTACCAAGAGAAAATAGAAAACCTATCAGCATATTGAAGTACTTTGTTAAACAAGCTGCAAGAAAATAAGAACAAAACCTAGCTATTCTGGACCAAATCAAGAAGTATTTGGCTGTCTGAATGAGAATTAGAAATTTAATATAATTTTTTTATTATTTTTCATCTGTCTTCAGCGACTCTCTCAAAAAAAGGAAAAGCCCTTGCTCCAGTTTTCACCACCACAGTGAGGCTTACTATCACTGGAGCCTGTCTAGAAGTCAGTCTCTAATAAAAAGTAATTGAGGTAATTTTCAAGGTTTTTAAATATATAGAGTTTGGCACACGCTAACCCCATCTTCACTTGGAATGAAGTGTTTTGGCTTTAGAAAAATGGTTAGAGGACCTTTGGAGGAAGCTCTAAGAATAGAAAGACAGAAGTATTCCAGAGAGTACTAGCACAAAAGGTACTTGTAGATTAGTTAGGTTGCTCTCTTTATGACAGGATGATGTGTGAGGTAGGAGAAAGCAGCAGGTTTTTTTCTTCTCTGACTCCATGACACATCGGAGTTACATCCCAGATATTACAGTACACAGTTTTTACAAATCTAACAGTGTGGGGGTGTCTGACCTTCAAAAGTGAGAAGTCTCACCGTACATTTATTTAAATTTTTTGCAGAGTTATTTTTAACATCTATTTTCTGTGCTCCATGAATGCTCTACATGGCAGTCATGGTGTCTGTATCTCTGACTTTCACTACCCCATGGCATGCCAGGTGAGTAGAGTTGAAAGGCAGTGTAGGGTGCTGCATAGAAAAGAGTATCTGAGGGGTACAATTGGAAATCTCCTTTACATTAGCTGTGACTTAATTATTGCATCCCTGTGTGGCTTTGTGTGACTTACAAATAAAATGGGTCAATTCCTTAGTCCTGAGGACAAGTTGTGCAGTATGGCTCATGTCCATGTATCTAAATGCTTTTCCCCTGACTGCGGGTGGTCAGCCCTTCGCTGAGTTTTAGGAACTGCCTCAGACTTGAGCTGTCTCCTGGGGCATTGCATGACCACCCAGCAAGGAGAAAACAAACACAGCAGATCATTGCCCGTGGCTGAGCCTGTGTCCTGACACTATTTAGTTTAGTCATTGATTCTATTTCCAAGCTTCCCTTTTTCAGTATTCTGTTTGTTTCCTGCCACTTGGGTATTAAGAAATCTGACACGTTCTTTAGGGTTGGCAGAGGATGCCTGAGTGCTTTAAGTGAAGAGATCAAGGGCTGCCACTCAGACTTTATGTGACTTTGTTTCTTGCATAGGAGATCAAACACCATACTTTTAACATTGTAACTGTTATCCTAATTAATTGTAATTAAAATAAGACAGGACATTAAGACAAATAAACTCATCTACTCCTTAGCTACTTATACTGAAGCTCCTCTATATCCATCCATAGAAGGGAAGAGGCTGTTTTCTCGGCTCTAGCACAGTTTCTGCCTTTTAAAGTCAATGATAACTTCTCAGTGCCATCATTCAGAGGGCTTCTCAGCTCAGGTTCCTCGTGTCCTGTTGCAAAGAGAGGGAGTGGTAGGAAGGTTGGGGCGAAAGGGTTGTTAGAAAGCATACTCGAGCTGGCAGTTTAGTTTTATTGGGCAGAACTCCTCTTCCCCAGGTGCTACTTGCCATGGGTGACTTTTTGAATCACACACTGAATCTTCTTTCCAGCCTCCGTCTCTTTCCACTCGTTGCAGGCACCTCTCTAAACACCCAGACTCTTCCTTGTAATGGTTGTATGATCAGCGGGATTGGTAACAATCTAGTGAAGACAACAATCTGGTTTTGTTGTAGCTCCTATGAGCACACTTCTCCAAGTTAAAGATTGCCAAATCTGGTGGCCTGACAGAGGTGTGGCTGATGCAGATCTGTGCCCTATGTCCAACCAGCAGCAAGGCTGAATGAATTCTCCCAGCTGGCACAAATACACCCCCTATACACCACATACATGCATGCACAAGGTCAACCACACAGATCTACACACGCAGCACTCACACAAACATGAACACTACCCATGGCTTTATCCACTTACCAGTGCTCACACACAGACTTTTACACCTGCTCCACCTGATGCCCCATCTTGGACACATGGGACTCTCAGCCCTGGTCCCCCTAGAATCCCAGTCACACACATGCACATGTGAGAGAGCCCAGCTGCCAGGAAAGAGGTGGCAATGAAGTTTAATGAGAATACAGGACAGACTGCCCTGACCTGGTACAGGACTTGGCCAGCCAAGAATAGCAACCAGCTGACTACTTAGAGAAGAGAAACTCTTTTTAATCCCTTTATTCTTCTTTTTAATCCCTTTATTCCTCTTTTTCTCATGGTTGTTCCTCTTCAAATCAGCTTGTACCTCCTTTTCCCCACCTTTGGTTCCTCCACTAAACAGCCCATAATAAACATTTGGGAAATGGTCTTACCATTGATTGATTTTCTTTGATCCATGCATGGCAAGCTGCCACCTCCCATTCTTAGCCCCAAACTCTGCTACCAGGACAGGGATGTCATTGCAAATTTTCCAATGCTTATACTGGATGGAGCACATGGACAGCAACTTCCTTAACTATAAAGTTGTCCCCCACCCCACAATGAGCTTCCTCACCCCTACCTGATCCCTACATGTCTCAGCTGCATGACCCTCCTCCTCCCCCTCACATGCATACCCTCTTTCCAGTTTTCCCCTGGTTCTCCATTCTAGTCAATGATCAGTAGCCTGTCTCTCAGTTTCTCAGTCTGGCTTTTCTGTCAGATAGTTTCTTTCTCCACCTTCACAGCAGGTAAGGAAGCACCTACACAGATGGATTAGCTGAGCTTTAGAAGATCTGTGACAGCTATGTGCTTTACCTACCAAGTACTTCTATCCCAGAAAAGGTTAGATCTCAGTCACACAAAGATATTTTGAACAAGTGAGAAACATTGCCTTGCATCTTTGACTGTGGTAGCCAAATGGGTGCATTAAATATGATCCTGGTTTGAAAGAGAATAGAACTAATTCTGTTCGGTAATTTTACTTTTCAGCTCAGCCCTTCTAACTGACTGCCCTTGCTAAAATTAGCAGCATCTTTTGCCAGGCAATGTCTGCTTCTAGCAATGGCAACACCCCATGTTTAGAGTTACTACCAAAGATTGGTGTGCAGACCAAGGCCACTGCTGGATCTTGTGTACCACGCTTGGGGGTGCAGAAAGTAGAAGGCTGTACTTGCAGGGAGGAGCAGACAGGTGACCCTAAACTGACCAATGACGTGCTCCATCCCATATGCATCATACTCAGCATAAAGCTGACAGATCACAAGGGTCAAGTTCTAAGCTTTGCTCTTTGGCTTCTGGATTCTTTCTTGCTTCTTCAATGGCCAGCACCTGAGGACTGTTCTGTCTTCAATCCTCATCCGTGTCTTCCTGAATCCAGTACCTGAATTCAGCTCCTGAACACAGCTCCCGTCTGCTGCTGGGCCCAGTCTGGGCCCTGGTACCTTCTCCATGGCATCAGCGGTGGCAGTGATGTAATTACCATCAAGGGGGTTGGGTTCAATACTGGTTTTGTATATATTTGTATATATTCAATTTTTATTATTTTAATTTTCATTAAAGCTGTTCTAGTTTCTTTTTCTAATCACTAAGACTCTCTCCCTTATTCCCTTTCTCTTCCCCTTTGGAGAGGGAGGGGGATTAACAGAGAGCATCAGTTATAGGTCTGGTGGGCTACTCTGATCCTAAACCATGACAAATATGTATAGAGTAAGAATGCCAGCATTTGAGAGCAACCAGGGATGTAAACCTTTTTAGTTTGTATACAAGGAGGGCGTACCATATTGGATTATTAGGTGCTTTTGGTTTCACTGAGGCTTGTTATGCAGAAAGTATCCATGTGTGGAGAGCATACCAGTGTAATCTGAATATTCATCCAAAGCATGGTGTGTAAGCCCAGAAGTGGAATAACAGGCTTGAGTGTTTGAACTTCCCTGCTGTGTTTGCCATTGGGTCGGGACGGCATATTTTCCTCTTGTTTGCTATTGAACTCTACTGTAGATCAGAAAGTATTTTGACAGCATATTTTCATAGCTTGAGTTGACAGATAATGCCATGATAAAAACTACAGATTGTTAGAGTTACAGTCTGTAATACAACTCAGTGGAGAATTATTCTTAGCCTGACTCTCTCTCCCCAGTAAACTAAGAACTATCTAATGCATCTGTCTGATATACTGCAGTACTCTTCTCAGCTCAGACTAATATAATTTTTGAATATACTTTAGTTACTTCTATTCCCAGTATTCTGCTCATTGGTTGCCCAGAAAAAATATATGGATATAGTTTAATATTACTTTGATTTTTTTGTGCAGTGCCTTTTGTTATCTGCAAATTGAAAAACAGCACTTTAAATAATTTGCTGCAGGTCTGCAAATTCTTTCGTGGTTTTCTCTTATAGTAAGATCATTTCATGATTGAAAAAAAAGGACTGTTAATCTATTGCATGGCTGAATGTGACATAAATGGAGAATGAATTGTCCTGTCTCTTCTCCATTCTTGTATTTATGCCTGCAATAGATTCTTCTTTTAGAGAAAATCATCTGCCATGTGTTAATTATTCCCACAGGGAACGCAGTAACTGTTTAACTTGCTAGGTAGGTCCAAGGCAGTTTTAGAGTGTAAGATGAAGTGGACAAAAGGAAAACTTCTTTCCCAGTTTGAGTTCTGGGAGAAACAGGCAGCTCTTGGCTTGTTACATTAACTTATTTCTGTACTTTTAAAATTCTGCTTTGGATTGTCAAGAAGAGCAGGTATGCAGCTTGGACTTTCCTGATATAAGGAAACAGTAATAAAATAACTATTTTTTCTGCCAAGAGTGGAAGTGTCATGTGTCCCCATTTGTAGTTAGACCTAGCATCTCTTTGCAGCATTTGCAGAAAAGATACAGAATATTCAAGCATTACCCTGTTTTTATGGTCGAGGCACTGAGATGTGAGGCACTGACTTCAGATGGCTATTCCATCCCCAAAATGCTGAATTCAGATGTGACTGTGCATTAATTCTTGAGTATAGGGCCATGTTTTGTGCTAAGCTGTTCAAGGACAGATGAGTTGCCCTCGGAATTAAATTCATTCCACTGGCTTCACACCAGCCTGTCCTCCACGAAGAATACATCCCTTGGCACTTCAGATACACTTAGAGGGAAGCTGATCCAAAATACAACCCTGATCATCCTCAAGGGGACGAATAAGTGACTGTCCTCAGGATTCCTGCAGCCTTTCCCTGGCAGCCATACAGCAACTTTTACAAAGTATTTTGTGAATGAATTGACGGAGTCCAACAACCTCTGCTTCATACATTGGGTGGGGTGTTTTTTTTTTTACACTTATAATACTACACTGTAGTTAATATGCCAAAAGAATCTGGACTAATTTATCTTGCTAAGGAGGTGGTTACTGGACTCGACTGTGCATTATGGCAGATTACAGTCAGTCTCAACTGGCAGCATGTGGCATGCTGTGTGAAACAGCAAAAGGTTTGCACAGGTACAGGTGATCAGCTGCTTTCCAGAATAGACCAGAAAATATCAGAAGCCTTTCTATCTTTTCCTACACTATCTTCATGCAGCAGAGTGATCATTTTTTCATTGTTTCTGTAGTGAGTTCAAACTGGTGATAGCTCATGACTATCAAAAGCCACATCAAAATTAAAACTGAAGTATTTCCAACAACTAGTTCTTTAAGGGGAAAATCCCTACATGCCTAGGTACAAGACATTCCTTTAGGGAAAACCCTACAAATGAAACAGTGATATCAAAAACTTGTAAAGGGACATATCATTAACAAAGAGAAAACATTCAGTCCAACAAGCGGCATTCTGGTCTTTGCACAAGTGAGACACATGAGCTATTGTAACCAGAAATAGGCTTCAAAGGATATTTTTCCCTGGAGCACTATCAGTGAATCTCAGATCTTCAGAAGTGTAGAATTCCCCCATCCCCAAACCCCATCATGCAGTCTGCCTGGTGCTGTTGCCTTCTGAGATTCTGAGAGGCATAAAATCCAGCCCAGAGTCCAGAGACAGGCAGTGAGTCAGTAGTTTTGTCTTTCAGCCATTGGGTGGTTCTTCCACTCTGAACTCCTGACTGGCAAACTATAGTCTCCTGTAAATTGACTATATTGCAGGGATATTCCTCTGCCTTGCTTAAAGCTGGATTTGTGCACAAGCAGCTACTTCCATAAATCTATGCCTCCTCACCAAACTCAATTCAATCTGTGATCACTCTGTTACCCTGAAGGAGCAGAGGAGTTTAGGAGTTTGACTTATTTTTGTTCACTGTAGACTATGATGACTCATGATTCACGAGGCTAAAACTTACAATAATTATTAATTATTTTCTTTAACTTATCAGGATTACAATATGACAAAAGTATATTTGAATACAGATTAATGCATCATAACCTAAACAATACCTTTTCCTGAAAGTCTTCTCTTCACCTCCATGTGGCTCAGAGGCACCTGGAAATGAATTTCAAGTATAGCTGAGGGGAATTTCTTTTTAAAAAACTTCATGTACAAATCTCAGGAACTCCCTTGGCAGGTGTTCTGTAGCCTCTTTAAAGTAACATATTCCAGTACTTCATCCCTGTGGTTAGAAACTTCCCTTTATACAATATTTGCTGCAAATGAAAATATTTACTTTGTATTCTGTCTTCAGTGATTGAAGAGGACAGTTGATTTTGGCTTGGTAAAAATTTATTCTATGGTGTCATGGTTTAACCCCAACTGGCAGCAAAGAAGCACCCAGCCACTCTCTCATTTCTCCCTAGTGGGATGGGGGAGAGAACCAGAAGAGTAAAAGAAAACACATGTATTGAGATAAAGACAGTTTAATAGGTAAAGCAGAAGCCACACAAACAGGCACAGCAAAACAAGGAATTAATTCACTGCTTCTCGTCAGCTATCTCCAGGAAATCAGGGCTCTATCACATGTAACAATTACTTGGGAAGACAAAAGCTACAACTCTGAACATCTCTCCTTTCTCCTTCTCTCATCTTTTACTGCTGAGCATGAGAACATATGGTATGGAATGTCTCTTCGGTCAGATCATGTTTTCCAAAGTGCTTATACTTCCCCTCAACTTTATGTCATTTGCTGTTTATAAATGCACTTACTCTTTCATCATTCATTTTGTTGCTGAAAAGTTTGAACAGAACTGAATATTCAGTGGAGTACTCCTTGAGGTTCTTCTCCAAAAAAATCCACTTTGATAGTGTAAAGTTCATTTTTTCAAATAGCTGTGCTTATAAGTTTGTTGTGTGGAAATGGTGTCACTAAAGTCAAACTGTTTCATGCTATTATTTCCTTTCTTTACTAAATCAGTCACTCTGACAGAAGAAAGTAGACTAGTTTTACATGATATGTTCTTGATAAATGTTGTCTGTTTCTTGTCATCTTCTTATCCCCTAATGCAAACTGACTTGAAATTAAACTAGAAATAAAGCTGACCAGTGCCGGGTTCTGTACTTACATCACAACAAATCCATGCAGTGCTACAGGCTTGGGNTTAAGTTGTAGTGAAGTGGGTGTCAGTCTGTTCTCTCAAGTAACAAGCGATAGGACATGAAGAAAGAGCCTCAAGTTATGCCAGGGGAGGTTTAGATTGGATATTAGGAGAAATTTCTTCACAGAAAAGGTTGTAAAGCACTGGAACAGTCTTCCCAAGGAAGTGGTGAAGTCACTATCCCTGCACGTATTTAAAAGACATATAAATGTGGTGCTTACAGACGTGGTTTACTGGTGATCTGGGAGTGCTACGTTAGCAATTGGACTTGATAATCATAAAGGCTTCTTCCAACCAGAAAGATTCTCTGATTCTATGAATATGCATATGCTGTAATCTTAAAACACACTAAATCCTACAGTTCCCCTGTTNCTTACATCACAACAAATCCATGCAGTGCTACAGGCTTGGGGAAGAGTGGCTAGAAAGCTTCCTCTTGGAAAAGGACCTGGGGGTGTTGAGCAACAGCTGGCTGCATATGAGCCACCAGTTTGTTCAGGTGGCCAAGAAGGAAAATGTCATCCTGGCCTGTACCAGGAACAGTGTGGCCAGCGGGACCAGGGAAGTGATCATCCTCCTGTACTTGGCTCTGGTGAGGCCACACCTTGAATACTGTGTTCAGTCTTGGGTCCCTCACTACAAGAAGGACACTGAGGTGCTGGAGCATGTCCAAAGAAGGGCAATGAATGTAGTGAAGGGTCGAGAGCACAAGTCTTATGAGGAGTGACTGAGGGAACTGGGGTTGTTTAGCCTGGAGAAAAGGAGGCTGAGAGGAGTCCTTCTCCCTCTCTACAACTACCTGAAATTAAGTTGTAGTGAAGTGGGTGTCAGTCTGTTCTCTCAAGTAACAAGCGATAGGACATGAAGAAAGAGCCTCAAGTTATGCCAGGGGAGGTTTAGATTGGATATTAGGAGAAATTTCTTCACAGAAAAGGTTGTAAAGCACTGGAACAGTCTTCCCAAGGAAGTGGTGAAGTCACTATCCCTGCACGTATTTAAAAGACATATAAATGTGGTGCTTACAGACGTGGTTTACTGGTGATCTGGGAGTGCTACGTTAGCAATTGGACTTGATAATCATAAAGGCTTCTTCCAACCAGAAAGATTCTCTGATTCTATGAATATGCATATGCTGTAATCTTAAAACACACTAAATCCTACAGTTCCCCTGTTGTTTCTCTTCATTTTGATCAATGACATCAGAATACAAGAACTCTTTGGAGAATATTTTTGTTGCAAAAGTGAAATATTTTATTGGTCTCTGCATTGCTATTACCACTGCTGCTAAAAAGCATGGAGTTTTTTCTGCCTAGATTATTATATTTTAAATTATTTTTCCACATAAACCATTTTAATTATTCCAGGTGAGAAGTCTGAGTCAAAGCCAATGAAAACAGTGATACTTTGCTGAAAATGATAATTTGTACATGATATCAATTTTAAATTGAAACCTATTGCTCTCTGAATTGAATACCATGTACTTTGACTCATTGAGACTAAGAGTAATTAAAGGTGGTCACAGTGGACTGGAGCCAAACTATGCTGTTCTATTGATTCTTGGGTTAGCAACTCCAGTTGATATTCTCAGGTGAACACAAAATACACACCTCAGATACACAAACATTTTTTAAGACAGCATTGCAAGACAGGGCTACAATAACTGCAGAAGAAGAGGGCAAAAGAGCTGTGTAAAAGATGCCAGCATAAGCCGTGTCCACTTAGAGCTCATTTTGACTGTACCATAAGATGTAATTCTGCGGATGAACATTGCTTTGTAGGCAAGACCATAATTAACAGGCCGAACTAAAAAAACTTGGTTTGAAAACTTGCTCAGAGTTGGGATGAACATATATTTGCCTATTCTTAAATTCCCACTCTTCATTCTTATCCAATGCAAAGTAATACAAATTAGACCCTATTTCCACAAAGTGGGATTTCATACTGTTTAACTGGTCTACTGCTGCTGCACGCTGAGCTCCACTCATTTGCTGAAGAAAGCAAACAAGATTTCCATAACTGTAGGCAAAGCCCTTTATGTGGAAAAAGCTTCATGCAAATTGCTAGTAGTTAAAATTGTTCAGATATGAAGTATCCTTTCTAATCTTCCACTTCAAATGTTCTGTCAAAGCCTGCTTCTGGTATGAAGTCTGCAGGAAACCAGCAAAACAGTGTGGACATTGAGGATGGAATAATGTGAACATTATTAATGCTTCTTCATTAAACATTTCTGAATACATTTTGAAACTCAAGTTCTTCCATGCAAATGACTTGTGTTACTACTGTCACTTTTGTTCTTCCTTTGTCTTTCATTGTAGAATGTTTCAGCTCACAGATTGTATCTTGCTTTACTTTAGAAATACTTTATGTCAAAGGGTCTTTTTCTGTGTTAAAACCCAGTGCCTGACAGCTTGGGATCCTTTGCCTAAGCCATTCGGTGTTACTGGAATATAAATAACACTAATTTGTTTTGTTTTGTTTTGTTTTGTTTTTTCCTGAGATCTAGTTTTATAATTATTACATTCTCACAAGGGAAACATATTCATGGTCTCAGAATCATAGATCTTCATTTCCCACAAAAAGTTATGCCGTGAGAGGAATGACAATGCCAATTTCCAGGCTATATCTATTCACAGGGGAGTCTGTTCCAGTTCCAAATAATGTTGTAACACATGCCTCTTTCATTTTTATTTTCCAAGAACACTTTTTCAGGTATAGTTGATGAGGAATATATTGATACTTCAGACAGAAGGCATATTGCTGTCAGCTTGAATCTGAAAACAGCACTAGGTGTATGCTGTTTTTCTAATAGGAAGTCTCCCATTTTCTATAAATAGACATGTTTCAGTTCTGATTGTTCTGTACTGAAATAACTGCCTAGATGTCTAATTACTCTAAACAGAAAACACAAATAATGGCAGGCATTCAACCCCTCCTGAAAAATTGTTCCTAGCAGTTAACTGTTCTACTTTCTGGGCACTAGCTCTGAAACAAAGTAGGTCTGAGGGCCCTTTTTCCTTTTCTTCTCTTCAGTATATTCACATTGATCACTATACTGTCCTAAAGGCAAATGATACACAGTGCAGCATATTCTTTAAAGTCAGGGATCGAATTTATCCCGGGACAGGATGTGTAACAATAAACATGGGCAGGAAATGAACTGCTTCTGAGAAATGGAGTTACCCCCAGCTCCCTTTCAATTTGCACACAGATAGGCATTGTGTTTTATATGTAATTATAATGATTTATTCAAAGGTGTTTACTAGTCCAAGGCATAACATCTTATTTATCTGATAATTACATAGCTGGTGAGGTTATCAAGTAGGTTATTAACACTGCCAAACTACTGCATTAAAATAAAGCATTTGCTGGTACATTTCTTTAATGTTTCACTTATTTGCTATTGGTGCCATTTTTATCTTCCTGCAGTTTTTTTGTTTCATTCACAGAGGAGCACGTAGTGAATCTGTCTTGCCTAAATTTCACATGCCTTAATTATTTTTGCACCACTACACAGGTTTTCACAATGTGAAATTGAAGAATTCTTTATAGTAATGGATGCGGCATAAATAAAAATTAAGCTTTTCAGCTTTGTCACAATGTTTATAAACATACAAAAGGTGATAGTTACTTCCATAGTCCATTCTGCACAGTAAGTTTATTATTGCACTTAGAATAAATTGTTAAATCTCTTTAAGTGAAGTCTTCACCATATTTGGCATTTGTGATTGGGATTAGGATAGGAAAAAAATACATTTTGAGAGGAAAATCAGCCTAAATAAATATCTCTGTTGGCCATCAGTGCGACCCAATTTAGGGGGTAATCTAATAAGATTAGGAAGGTATCACAGACAGATAGCACAAAATGGAATAAAATATATGTAATCTTCCCAACCTTGGGTAAAAGAACCAACCAACTAGTCACCGAAATAACTGTCCTGCAGAGAGCTTTGACCTCAAGCCATACCCTGCCTTGGGTGCTGTACAGCTTCTCTGGCTGCCCATTCTGCTTGAAATTTCTAATTATTATTCTGTCATTGGAATGGTTTACCCTTTACTGAACATATTCATGGTGTCCTCCACAGAAGCAGTGATTCTGATAAACTCTTGAGAGATGCCATGATCTCTAACTAGTCCAGGTTAAAAAGGCTGTATACAGAAGAAAACAATAACCACTTGAGAAGGTTGACCAAGCTCATTTGAAGATACATTTCTACACCAAATCATGTGCTGTGACACAGGCAAACTTCAAGACCTACTTTTATTTTCTAATCCATAATAGTGTTTTAATTGGTGCAATTTAGTTTTGTCTATTCTTCAAGCAGTCATCTCTGACCCGGTTGTTCCTTGTTTCCTGATAATAAGTTCATGTACTTAGCACTCCAGCAGTTTGTTATTTCTCAGGATTTGGTTCTGACTATTTTTTGTTCACCCAGGAATTGCATGATATTTTCTTTCTCAATATGCTGCTTTTCTTTTCTGATAGATGGTATAAGCCCTTGGGATCTTCTGATCTGCTTATCTTCCGGAAAAAGTGATGGTACTGGCTGCATTCAAATTGAAGACTTGCCTCATCTAAAGTTATTCCAGAAGGTATGAAATTATTGTGTTATCCTTTGTGGGAATGTGATGACAGGACTAGTCCAAATTTTCAACATTCACTCATAAAAATAAAAGTATCTAATGCTTATTTTGTACTGCAGCAGCATAGTTTAACAGGAATAAAAAAAGGGTTTTTGTTTCCTATCTACTGAGAAAGACTGGTCAGATATCAACATTTCATTCTTCTTTATATCATACTCAGTGACCAAAAGCAGTTTCTCATTTGGACATAGTATGTTTGGGTGCAAGTATTTTATTGTAAATAATGAAAATTGTTATACCTGAGTGTCAAGTTTTCCTTTTCTCTCCTTTATCTCAAACTTTTGCATTCCTGGCCACCCTCCACCAGCATGTCAGGCGGCAAAGGTGTCTACAAATGTCAAGGGAAATTTAATCAATTTAGCCCATTGGAAAAGACAGTTTAGAAATAGGGAGAAATGACTAACAAATGCATGCAATATTTCAGAATAATAGCATAGACAGATGATACAGCTGGACTTATTTAGGCTTCATATCTTATATCACTATTGAGTTTTATCTAACGTAATTGCTCCTTTGTAAACATAATTTAGGCATATGTCCAAACAGTGACAGTACTCCTCCAATTGATAATGTGTGAGCTGGATCAGTGTCCTCCTCCAGGTCTTTCATGGAGTTTCCTGCTCTGCAACTGCAATCTGCTTACTCATGTCCATAGTATCAGTGGTGCCAATGTTTTTTGTTTGTTTGTTTGCTTGTTTGTTTTCATTTGAGCTTGTTGTGGGCACAGCTTAAGTTACATATGCAAATGTCTAAATAAGCACCTGACCTGTTACTTAAGCTGAGGTCTTTGAAGAAACCTGACCAAACTATGCGTACATTTTGGCTTGTATTTGAAGTAAAAGGGCACAGATATAATGGGCAAGACTCAAAAGTATAGACTCAGACTTGCAGGACAGGAAGAAATAGAACTGTAGTGAAGGTATGAAGTTCATGAGGATACAAAAAAAACACTGAGTGTCCACAGAAGTTGGAGCTAGGAGCATGTACTCTGGAGTTCACTGGGACAGGATGCCTTATCTAATTGTATCCAAAGTGAAATTTTAATAGCATTTCCATTTTACTAGTATTATACATGCTTTGGATTCAGGTGTCAGATCATAAAACACCTCAAGCTTCTGCAAACTGTTTTTTGCTCATTCTACCCACATTATCATATATGAGCCTCTACTACTGATGCAATCCTTACAGCACTCTGCAGTGTCAAGAAGTTTTTCACATGCAAAACTTAGACATAAGATGATCAAAGGAATTATCCAAGTTCTCTTAGGAAGTCTGCAGCACAGTGGGGACTTAAACCATATCTCTGGATATCTTTATATATTGGACTAACATTTCTCACTAATGGCACCTCTGTACCACAGGGCAACACAGTTCTTGTTGAAGAGCTTGGATGTGCTTTATTTTGTTTAGCTTACCTCTGTTCTCAAGTGCAGCAATTCAAGAGACAGGCTGCTTCCATGCAGAGACAGTGATTGATAACTGGCAGAGAACAGAGAAGCTGCAGAGACTGCAAAGGATGAAGGGAAGGGGTGAAAATTCAGCTGTCAGGAGGAGAGCCATAAATCTAAAATTTTGGTTTGTGATGTCCATGAAGGAGTCCACATTTTAACTGCATTATACCACATTGCAGGGGTGGCAAAGTTGTAATGCTCTTTTGACATTGACAAGAGTTTTGCACATGAGGTGTCTGATAAATTAAACTCATTGAAGGTTCCAGGAAAAAGAGCACTTTTCTGAATGAAATTATTAAAGCTTTTCTTTTTACATACAGGTAAACCTAATTCCAGAAATCCAGCATTTCCTTTGCAGAGAAGAGGGATTATGCCAGATAACAAAAGCCTTTTCAGGTAACTTAATTTCTTGAAATTTGCATATTTTATAATGGTCTTTTAATAGTTGTCATAGGAAGTCTCTGAAATGACACAGTCAGTCTTAGAATTCCTTTTTATTTTTAGTTATGAATGCATAGGGGGAAAAAAACTGAAACAAGAATGATAATCCATTTCAAACACCACTTACGTGCAGATTGCTGTTATGCAGTATCTTTTCAGGTAAAGATATTTCATTGTTTAGCTATTGCATATCGCAGAACTAATTTGGCTATAGGTGTCTTATGTTTGGACTATTTTGTGTTAGTATAGTATATCGATGTTTACACTTCAAAACCTTGAGTTTGGTGTAATGTGTTTGTTCAGCTTTACAAAAATGTTGTGGCATGGAGAAGGAGTAGGAGTCAGAGTTTGGTTTCCATCCAGACATAGTTTACTGATAAAAAGCCTTTGTGTATTAAGATCATCAAGAAGAAAAGTTTAAAGGTTATGGGCAAGTTGCCAGGGAATTCTAATTTACTATGGGTGAAATTCAGCTTTGAACAGAAACTGAAAAAATATGTTGTGTACCGTATTAGGTCTACCACACAGGGACACATTATCATCTCAGTTACACTAGCAAATATTCAGCATCACTGTTATTTTGGATTTATGATCTATCTTTACTCCATAAACTTGGCTCTAAGAAATTTTGTCTTCTTGTTGTTGTTGCTGTTTTGTAATTTAGGAAGAAACCCACAATTTCTCATTGGTATTTAGCCTTGTTTGCAGACAAATAGACAAAAATGATTTGTCTGATTCTTTCTCCTCTCCTTTCCGATTCATTAGATCTCATTTAACAACTTAGAAATGAGGTATATTCTGCAGCCGTATTCTAGTCTTCCCCTTAAGTCTTCTACCTTAAGAGAGCAAGGCACCTAC
Organism: Chloroceryle aenea; assembly: GCA_013399075.1. Lineage (NCBI taxonomy): Eukaryota > Metazoa > Chordata > Aves > Coraciiformes > Cerylidae > Chloroceryle > Chloroceryle aenea. The sequence goes on from VWZY01008024.1 coordinate 42,147, forward strand.
AAACACTACTTCATTTGATCCTAAAATATGTGTTTTAAATAGGTGTGTTGAATTACCCTATGCAGGTACTTACTACCCAATTACCTCTCACAGATGACTGTAAATGGAGCTTAGACAAGTAGCTTAGATTAAATACCTGCCATTTGGATGCCTGAGTAAAGCTGAGGTTAAATAGTTCCTAACCTAAACATGCCATCTTTTCCCTTTTAATTTTGTACTGTTTCCTTTAAAGATCAATTAAAAACCTATGTGAAGTGTTTCCCTTAAAGAAATGTATCCTTATATAGTACCAGTTTCAGAAAAAACCTGAGCAGATTTCTAAAAATTTCAAGGACTTCTTGAAACAGCAGGTCCTACTCATGTTGTAACTGACTGCCTTTGAAAAACATTGGTTTGCCCTCCTACTTGGACAAAGGCCAATCGCAGTGGGTTTATTATTTTCCTACCACAAAACCACAAACACAAGAGGCACTCACCACACACAGAGCTTTCCCCTTAAAATATGCACATTTTCACTGGTGTCCATAAAGTGTGGTACACGCCACTTTGTGTATGTGGTCTGTTAAGCTGGTTAGTGTTTTCTCCAGTATAGGGTTTGTGTGGCAAGATGTTGGTAGTGAGTAGGCTACAGAAGTGGCTTCTGTGAGAAGCTGCTAGAAGCTTCCCACGTGTCTGATTCAGTCAGTGACAGCTGGCTCCAAGATAAAAAAGCCGCTAGCCAAGGCTGAGCCTATCAACAACCGTAGTAGTGCCTCTGGGATAACATAGTTAATGAGGGGGGAAAAAAAGAATCCCTGGACAACTGCAGCTGGAGAAAGGAGTGACAATATGTAAGAGAAGCAACTGTGCAGACACCATGGTCAAAAAGGAGGGAGAGGAGGTGCTCCAGGCAAGAGAGTAGAGATTCAGGATGGACACATTTGGCACAGAACCTATGTCTTTTTGGTCCGGCATCTGGTAGCTCAGAGGTGTATCCTGTGGTGTCCTAGATGACAATAAATGTCTATGTGTGGATACCTGAATTGAATACTTGGTATGCCAGGTCCTCAATTTAACAGAATTGCAGAGCAAGCTGTAACAAGAATTTACTGTCATCATAATTGAGGTAGGGTTAGCTGAATTGCTCCACCCTGACTGTATAGACTACACTGATGTCTACTGGCAGGAGTGGGAACTTAGGCTGTGTCACACAGGGGATAATTTTATACAGACCAGACCCGTGTCTCAATCTAGAAATTACTCCCATTCTACATGACTGAACATTCTGTATCACTGGATATTTGACATCTAATTGACTATGAGTGAAATACAGTCATTGAAAGTGAAAGGGTTAATGGTTGGACTCAATGATCTTAAAAGTTTTTTCCAATCTAAATGATTTCATGATTCTACGACTTTATGAAAGTAGAATCAGAAGGGTAAATAATTTATTTCAGGTTAAGAGGACAAAAAGGCATAAATTAAATCAAATTTACAGAGCCAAGATTTCAGATACTCTCCCCTTCCATTCTTCTAATAAAGCCATATTTTTCCACTTCTTTCTTCTGCTTGCATCCTCTATAAGACCTTCCTCTCCAATAACAGCAAAGTCAACAGGTATTAGGATTTGTTTGATCCTCAGTTTTAAAATTATTTTGGGAAAGAACAGTTTTCATCAGTATTTCCTCCATAGAAGTCTTTGTTTCCTTTCAGACCAGTCACGTACTTTCACTCTTGAGTGTTTGAGTCAACAGGGCTTCTCTACAATTCCAGTTGAAGAGGATCAGTTGGCCTGTTATTACGGCACTTGTCACTTAGTCAGCCCCACGAGGAGCCAAGCAGATTCCTGTAAAAGTGAAAGCACAAAGTTGCTGCTCTCAGTATTATGCAATCTAATTAAAGGCACTAAGTGGTAGAATGAAATATCAGGCAGCAAGGCTGAGAGGATGGGTTTACTGGTTTTACTGTGGGTATGACAGTGTTGATATTAATAAGCAGTAGGTACAAGGGTAAAGATTATTTTTTAATAAATGTAATTTTGTTTATTGTTGTGCAGCTTTTAAGATGTGAGGATTTGTATTTAAGAGAGCATGCCCCTTCTCATACCATTGTTATCAATACAGGAAAGAAAGTGAGTTGTAAAATACCAGGTCAGTGATTGGTTGCTTTGTCTCTTTAATGGAAAATGTCTTTTTGTCAGTCTAAAAATTCAGATTGGTTAAATCTGTATGGGAGGAAAAATTATGCACATACCAGTGATGACTACTTTTTAAGAGATAGGGGAGAAGCTGGGAAGAGAAAATAAGTTAGGAAAATTAGACTGGAAGAAGAGTTCAGAGGAGCAAAATGGTAAAAAATACATTCTATGTATGGTTAAATTTGATTGAGTAAGGGAAGGTGTTGCTGGAGGATGGGCACATCTGGCAGTGAGGTTGAGATGAGGCATAACAATAGTAGTAGATCTTAAAATTCAAGAAGGAAGACACTGATAAATGCTTACTGCTCAATCTGAGAAGATTGGTATCACTCCTGCTCTTACAGGTCATTAAGTCCAGTTTTTAATCAAGTGCTTGATGCCTGCTCACTGTAAGGGACTTGGGCCATGATGAGATTCTGGAATGGCTATTGAATTACCAGGGAATGCTCCTGACATTTATTGCTCAGGTTGGCAAAAGCTGCAGCTGTTGCAGTGATCTGTGAATGAAATCTTCCTGCAAACAATCCAAACCTAGAACCTCCATGATGTTGGAGAATGACTGGCAAAGTGATTTAACGTGTTCATACTTAAACAGGTGGGCTGAGAACTGGGTTTGGCCGCCTCCTGGACCCACTCTCAGCTAAGGTCCACAATGTAAAGCAGAATTGCTTGTCTTCAGTTCAGGGCACAAGAAAGGCATCCTGATATATGCACAGCAAATACTTTCTTTGACAGGTTTTCCTGTGAAAGTAGTGGAAATGCTTACAGCATTGTGTCCTGATTTTCCTGTTCCCTAAGCAATCCAGACTAGTCTGTCTTTCCCCATACGCATCTGCCTTGCTTCATCACTTCCAGGGTCTAGCCTGTGCCATGTATAGCTGTTTGCCCATCCAGAGCACCAATTCTCTTTAAAGTAAAACTTTTGCTGTATGCCTTCCTTCTGCATTTCTATTTATTACTGTCACTATTGGAGAGACTTTATGAGTGTTTACCAGCCTTGTGTGCTTACTTGGTCACCTCCAGGGCTGGCCAGCAGCATTAATCACAAAGAAGGTCTTGGGATAGACATGACCCTAATGAAACTGAGCACGAGGGAAAGCCAATATAGTCCAGCGGTGTGACTCTGCTCGCACTGTGATATGTTTACTGCCTGGTGCTAACCCCACACCAGCTTTCCTCTCCCCTGCCTTATAAATCTGTCCTGCCCATCCCCAGAATCCCTGGGTTACTCTGGAGTCAGCAGGAAGGGTGATGATATGGAGGGAGGAAGCAAGGCCCAATGGGGCCACCTATGTAAAAGAGAAGTTATAGATTAAATATATTTTCTGTTGTAATAATTCAACTTCTTTGTGACAGAGACATGGTTCTTTATATGGGGATGCGTTTGTTTTGCCAGCTGGCCCTATTATATGCCTGCACACCAGTTTTGTGCTTATTACCTTTCTGCTAATGAAGCTTATAAGATCCTCAGGAATGGCCAATAAAATAGGCATCTGATTCTTTTGAGTTAATTTGATTATCAACCATGTGGGGCAAGGTTTTCTTTGTTTTATAACAGGGTCAGTTTTCATCTAGGACAAAAAACATACTTCTGTAATAGCAACAAATATGAAGAGACTGAAAAACGAGTAAAGCAGCTAAATAAATTTAATTATTTGGCTTATACTGTTCTATATTCTGCTCTGTTAGTAGTACAGAATTGTAATGTGGCTCTAATTGTGTAACAGTCAGCCGACATTTTCAAAATTTCTTCTTCCACAGTTTTATTGCTTATCTGTAAAATTAAGTTCTAGTGTAAACGGTGAACACAGAAGAAGCAGCCCTTGTGAAAATATCAGGGTGGGGAGGAGGAGGAAAGACCCTCCAGCTTTTACCTGTGAGGATGCATTACGAATAAAGATGCAAACACTGTCTTTAAGAAAAGATATATTGTTTTCCATGCATCCACAAAAACAGAGACACAAAACCCACTGTAAATGATTAATCTAAAGTGAAGCTGTATTGCCTGATGCTTTTAAAGGGGAAAATAACACACACATCACACACATTTCAAAATGATGTGCTCTCATCTTTTTGTCTTTTTGACTTTGAAAGTACACAGATGTTTTTTAGCATGAATTTCACTGCATTCCAACCCACAGTTTAAATTCCTTTCCCTCTAGATCTGTTTTACTGTAAACTTCTCTTTTACACTAAATACATTTTAAATAGTTTACATTTCCAGAAATGACTAGTAGTTTGAAATGTCTCCATTCTAAATATTCAAAGTGGATTTCTTTGAGATTAACTGTATTACAGAGGGAGGGATCACTGCATTTTTTGAATATGAAAACCTTTAAAGAACAGCTAGATCAACAGTCAGTAGGGGGTGGGATACTGAACCTACAGCAATGCTCACATCACCAGTGAAGCTTTTGTTTCATGTCAAAACCATCAAAGGAGTGTTAAGTATCAAGCAAGAAACCATAGTCCTGAGAAAACAGTGGAAATTTTGCCAGGACTTCACTGGGGGGCCAGGATTGCCCCTAGTCTTCCTCGCTTCCTTCAAAGACTCAGCATCTGCTTTGAGTTTCACTGCCACCCTTTTCTAAATGCATAAATTATAAAACTGAGCGTTAAAGCTTCTCTCTCTTTCTTTAGCAACCTCAAGGCATAATGTGTAAGCCATAGGAGAGTACTAGTCTTTGTTTCAGGGTCTTTTCATCTGATAGTTCAAATGGGTAACAGGAGGCAATTAAATGGAATAGGTCTGCTTTCTGTGACAGGCCTGCAATGACCTCAAGGCATGTAGCAGTGGTAGTTCAACTGAAATCATCCTTCCTCCAAAATCAACACTGAAAAATGAAAGAAATGCACTTTTAGTGCTCATTAATTTCATGGTTATTCAGCTTAGAGCAGGCTGCTATACATGACTGAGAAGAAGGTACTGGAGAGTAGGCTTTATTTTGATCAAAATCCCCTATTCCTGGAGGTTCTCAGAAGTCTGCCTAAGACTGTGAAAGCTTTTTAAGCATCTCCTGATGTGATGTGATCATTGCAGCTGCTTAACACATCTTTCCAACCTACAAAGGCTGGAAAATCACCCATCTGTAAATACTAGAAGAGGACCAGGTTCTAGCACTGCAGCTTACGAAGTCTGCATCAGAAACAATGCTCCAGCAGCCTACATGTCAGGCAGATGGATGATCCCAGAACAGGATCATATGAAGCTTTTCTAATTTGCTGAGATGTCCTGTCAGAAACCAAACCTGCAAGGCTGACAGAGGACACCTGTTATCTGTCCTTTCTGAATGTTGTGCTGCAGAATGTGCTGAGAAATTTTATGAAGTGACTATCATTCTCCATTTTTCCGGTCTGGGAGAACTTGGGCTCCTGCTAGAAACAGACTACCACTAAGAAAATCTATGAGGAAGTTTGTAAGGCTTCTATGCAGATGGAAAGTCTCCTGTACACTTTCAGGTTTAATGTACATTCATGTTCTAAAGGGATGTTTTTCCTGCTAAAAAGAAAAGCAATTGCATGAATACTGCAAGTACAAATGTGCTGAGCTTACAGTGTCCTCTATGAAAGAAATGAACAACATTCTGGTGTCAGAATAAAACACAGAACCTTAGTTGTGTTTCATCCCATCTCTAGCTTTGTGGTTTGTTAAATAACCAGAAGATCCCAAGGTGAATGGATCACTCTTGAAATGTTTTTAACAGATATGACAGTTGATGGGCACTTCAGAAACAAAATGGCCTTTTTCTCACAGACTCTAGCCTTAATCATTCCTTGCTCTGTGCTGGAAGTATACAAAAAATAGCCTATTTGATTTTGTACAAACTAAAAAAACTTTAAAAATCATATTGTAATCCTCCTTGTAACATTGATGAATAACATAAAAGGAAGGATAAAGAAGAGGACAAATGCTCATTCATCTTTTTTCTTTTTCTTTCAATTGAGCATTACTCAGTTCAGCCAGCAGGGTCTTCTGCTTACCTTTGCAGATCACCAGATTTCACATTAACATAAGTGTACCATTTACCACCAGTCCATGCGGCCACATTCATGTCAACACTGACCTGGCTTTTCTCCAGGAAGTCTTAATTTGCCCAAATGTACCTCCAGCTATTGGTAAACCTTTTGCTCAGCCACATGTTGTAACTCTTAGACAGCTATTCTTTATTGTGTATGCTCTGAATCTCACGTTACACTTCAGAACTCTGAGCCAAAAGAAAGTAAATAACTTGCGAGTTGGCAAAGGGGAAAGAGGGAGCAAGAAGCCATAGCTATATAAAATACTTGAAAGGCTTCATTAGATGTCAGTGTAGCTGCTACATTAGATATCAGTTGTTGCTGTCAACTGATCTCTTTGACTATGTAGTACTTTGAGAGATTGCAGTTGGCAGAATAATATCTACCACCAGTTCATGTGACAAAGAGGTGCTTAGTTTTTTTGATCTAGAGGTGTTGACTTGCTTTGGTGGATCTCACATGTGCCCCCCAGCTGTCCCTATGTCTCAGATCTCATTTTTGTGGTTAGAGGACTAATGTGTGAATTCATCTGGGAACTTGTAGTAGCTTCCTTATCTCTTAAGCTGGCATCATCGAGAACAGTCTAGGCAGAGGTGAAGTGATGCTGTTTGTCAGTGTTTTCAATGGTACCATTTCAGAGATGCCAGCATAAGAAATCTTCTTTAAGACAGAATTTTGAGAAAGTTAAGCTTCTTTTTTATAAGCGAAAGCAGTACCCAGCCAAAGTGCTTTGCTTTACACTGGATCATCACAAATGGCAGCAGCAAAAGGTACTTGTGGAAAAGCCTACAGCTGCGTCAGGAAAAAAACCACTCTGTGTAGTCTTTCAATTACTGAATAGCCACTTCAGAAGGGAAAATGTTCTTTTCTGTTTTATATCTTCTTTTACTTTTGATCTCTAGAGTCTGCTACAAAAATTACTGATATTAAGATTCGGATTTTTGAAAGAGGGGATGTAATCTGGACGTGACTCTGTGATGATGGGATTCTTTCTAATTTGGTTTCGCAATCTGCCTGACATGTATCAGCTGCTGAGCCTGCCTCACCTCTTTTATTATAAAATGTTGATGTTACTTATGTACTTCAAAAGGACTGGCTAATTAACAACAGCTTGTAGAGTGATTTCAGGTGGAAAAACATGTCAATTACTGCAAATAGTAAAGGCACTGCAGGATAATTTTCATTGATGATAATGTTGATTAACAAATTTACAGCTCTAATAAACAGTTACTGTTTTTGAGTGCAAAAGCAGGTGAGGAGTTGCCATGAGAACCGATACAGCTGAGTGTGCTGCAGTTCAGCACTACTGACATTTCTTTATTATGCTGATAATTGCCTTCATTAATTACTAGGAGTAGATTTACCAAACTGAGAGACTGTCACTCCTTGTTAGCTCTGCCTGAAGGTGTGCATGCAGCATGTCATCTCAAAGGAGCAAGCACCTTGTGACAGTCTCACTCCCCCTTCTCCTTTTTCCAGCCAACTTGCGATGGGCTCTCTCCCAGGTGGATGCTAACACAAAACCAACAGACGTGTGTAAGGCACCATAAAAACAGGATGCTCTGTAGCATGAGGAATAATTTACAAGCATTGACCCTTTTTTAGTTCTCAGTGCTAAATACCAACACCCTGGATTTGTTTAACCTTCTCTTCTTTAAGAGATGTCAGGATTCCTTTTTTTGTATGTTGAGGTGTTTTGCAATGCTTTAGGGGAATACTTAGAATCTTCTACCCAGTAGTCTGAGAATTTCAGGACACTTCTGTTTTTCATCTGTTCCTACCCATTTTTAGGTTGGGTTTTTGTGTTTGTTTCGGTTGGTTGGTTTTTGGTTTGGTTTGTTTTTTTTTTTTGTTATATCCAGCTCCAGTAAATGGACCACTGGGTGGACAAAAGAATTAATGTCAAACTAATCTTTTCTATTTCCTTAAACCAGATAAAACTCTATTTTACAGGGGATAAATATAGGTACAAACCTCATCTCATTCTTTTCAAACTCTGTCTTGTGACTTAATAAATCTTGTGACCTAGCAACACATTTAAAACCATATTTTAAAAGGAAAAGGCAGTCTTTCTTCTGAGTAATGAGCTGAACAGCCCTTCTCTACTACCTTGTTCATATTTTCAGTGAAATATTTGGGTTTTTTTTAATAAGAAAGTTATGTCTTGTGCATTTCTCTTTTCTCAGCAGTATAGTATTTTTAATTGAAGCAACTGACAAAAAATGTGCACCTTTTACATAATTTGTCTCTCAGATAATCAGCCAAGAAGGGAAGAGCTGTCATTCTTGTCCTTTGCATGGTTATGTTAACGTTGTCATGTATCTATGGCCTAATGTAAAAGGTGTGTGTGTTACAGGGAGCTTGGTCTGGAAGCACAGTTCTGCCTCCTTTCAGCTGTGCGCTGTAGCCATCAAAGCATGACAACCTGTCTCTCTCTGTTGTCTGACCCCCTAGGCAGCATTGGCAAGGAGGTAGTTTGGAATGATGTCATGGGCTTCATTGGGTTTTGTGTGACTTTGATTCCACTCACTCCCACTGTGGTCTTCACCACAGGATACAGTGGAATCTCTGTTTCAGCCCCTGCAGAACCTCTTCCCCTTCCTTCTTCACTGACCTTGGTGTCTGCACATTTTTTTCTCTCATGTATTCTCACTTGTCTCTCCAGTTGCAGTTACCATTGCACAGGTTTCTTCCTCCTTCTTAAATATGTTTCCCCAGGGATGTTGCCACTGCTGCTGATGGTCTTGGCCCTGGCCAGTGGCAGGTCCTTCTTGGAGACATCTGGCATTGGCATTATTTGGCCTGGAGGGTCTTCTAGCAACTTCCTACAAAAAGCACTTCTGTGCCCCCCCCCCCACTACCAAAAGCTTGCCATGCAAACCACTTAACTCCTGTTATCACTGCACAGACAGGTCGGCAGACAGTAGTCAGTTTTGTCTCTGTACCATCAAGAAACATGTAGTCACTTACAAAGTCCAAATCAGTTATCATGCAAAACACAAGACAAAGATGCCAATGAGAGTATAATCTGAACATGAGGTGCTATATTAATAAGTGCCTGGTTTTGATTATTAAAGCCTTTAATCCTTCTAAATGGTGCATGTAAGGTAAGGGACCAGATGGATTTTAGATACCAGTTGAGCTTGGAAGCCTGGACTGAGCTGGTCTGATGAAGAGCCAATAAACATAGACAATCACTATGTCATTTTAACAGGATCTGTATGAAAATGAATAGTTCTTTTCCTTGAATGGCTGCTCACAGCTCATCACCAGAAATAAAACTGTGGCTTTATTTTTCCTTTTATATACCAAAGTTGTGAGTGCATGCTTTAGAAGATAAGCTATACAAATAGCTTAATGCAGTATGTCATTAAAAAGATAAGTAATAAGGTTTGGGAATTGTAAACAGCTTGACTTTTCCCTGACTGTTGCTTAAGGACTTGAAATGTGAGGTGTGTTAATGTTAATGAAAACCACCCTGCATGAAATAATGACATCATGTAAAGGCTCTCTGCCTTTTTATCAGGACACTAAAAGCAGAAAATACCTACCACCACTGACTGGCCTCACATCTCAATAGTTTGATTACTACCAATAATCACATGCCTCAGTAATCTTGAGGACCCTGCTACATCAGTCATGCTCCCACTGTGTTCAGTGATAGAACTAAGCCTTCCATAGATTTCAGTAACTACAAAATGTAAACAGGAAACTTAGAAACAAGGACATGTGGTTATTTACTGAACTGTCTGTGTGATTGCAGTGGCAAAGTCCCTTGGTCCTTATTTAAATAAATTTCTTATATCCATTAATTGTAATTAGGGCTATGTGAGAAACAAAGTTTGGGGACTCTGCCTTTAGAAATAAAGGATTTCTGTTTAGAAGATGAGAAAGGGGATGCTTTTTGTATGCAGGACTCATGCACTCAACTATCAAGTGGGTTATATCTAAGCCTCTGAGCTTGCAGCTGGAATGGGGTGCTTGGTGAGTGTAAAGCTCTCTGCTAGGAGACTTATTTCACAGTTTCAGCTGATGCTGGTACCTCCTCTAAACACACTGTGTTTTACACATTTTCTCCTTAACAGCAGGAGTTGACTGTTGCTTTCAATGCTCTGCTGACTTTCTTTCTCATCCCCTTGGTACTTTTTCAGACGTGCAGCTGCCAGTTGTCACCACAGAGTGCTCCAGCCAGCCTGGGCTGTCAAGAGCAGGCGTGGCAAGCAACGTGTCCCAGGGCAGCGACAGCAGTGACAAGACACACACTGCCTATCTGCGGCACTGGTGGAAGCAGAGCAGGAGTGCACAGCTGTAAGCTAAAGATACCTCACTCTCAGAAACTGCAAGCGCTTCATCATCTAGGTAGTTGGGAGTCATGGGTGCAGAATGTAGCAACAGGGTACATAAAGAGTTCTAGAGACTTTCAAGACCCACCTGGATCTGTTCCTGTGTGGCCTGTCCTAGGTATTCCTGTGCTGGCTGGGGGGTTGGACTCGATCTCCAAAGGTCCCTTCCAATCCCTACCATTCTAAGAGCATCCAGCAGGTTCTTCTCCCCCTCTACTCTGCACTAGTGAGACCACATCTGCAGTACTGTGTCCTGTTCTGGGTTCCCCAGTTTGAGAGGGACAGGGAAATACTAGAGAGAGTCCAACACATAGCTACAAGGATGATGAAGGGACCANATGATGAAGGGACCAGAACATCTCTCTTATGAGGAAAGGTTGGGAGACCTGTGGCTGTTTAGTCTGAAGAAGCCTGAGAGGGGATCATATGTATGTTTATAAATATCTGAAGGGTGGGTGTCAAGTAGAAGGGGCCAATCTCTTTTCAGTGGTGCCCTGTGATAGGATGAGGGGTAATGGTCACAAACTGGAGCACAGGAAGTTCTACCTCAATGTGAGGAAACACTCTCACTTCCCTGTGAGAGTGACAGAGCACTGGAACAGGCTGCCCAGAGAGGTTGTGGAGTCTCCTTCTCTAGAGACTTTCAAACCCCACCTGGATCTGTTCCTGTGTGGGCTGCCCTGGGTGATCCTGCTCTGGCAGGGGGGTTGGACTTGAAGATCTTGAAAGGTCCCTTCCAACCCCTACCATTCTATGATTCTATGTTCCCTGATACATGGAGGTCACACAGACACCCAGATGTAGTCCTTTGCAGAGATGAGACACCCTCTCTTAAGTGAAGAACCAAGAAGTATTTTAGAACTGGCTGTCCAAGTGCTGTTTCTGTGTTACAGGATCTCATAAATTTTATGCTCTGAGGACCTACCATTCTGCACAGGGGAGAAAAACATTACTTTAAGATAGATATTATTAGACTCCTTTAACAAATCACAAAAATGAGGTCCGGAAAGGCCACATACTGACAAAGATTACACAGAAATGAGAGGAGAGCCCTGTGTCTTTTATCAGTAATAAGTCTTGAAGACCCATAATTTGTATAGTCATCTTCTCATTGCATTTGCTATGAGATACATGGATACCCAGAACTTTTAACAAGCAAAATAATAACCACATTTGTGAATAGGTCCAAGCAGAGCTCAGGTTCTCCAAGTAAGGAGCTTTTTAATAACAGGTATTTCCCTTGGTTTGTCTTTTTTTCTGTCCTGTTTCTGTGGCTGATTCGTTCTGCATGGACTATGGGAGCTCTGGGCCAGTATCAAGAGAGGCATTTCACTTCCTAAGCAAAGTTAACTTGCATAATTCTTCTATGTTTAGCTGATCTATTTTGGGTTATTCCCAGGTGTCATAGTCTTTCATAATATCTGGTATTACAGATTTCATTAGGGAAAGCATGCTGTACCACATTTGTGTTCCTTTGTTACATTGAAGAAAGTGCTATCAATAGAGCAGTCTTCCCATAGGCTTGTTTTATTTCTTTTTTTCTAATTTTTTTTTTCAAAATCAGTGTTAAATTTGAGTATGTTGATTATGCACATCTATTATTTAAGCTGCTTGGACTTCTTTAATATTTTTACCTTCGTTCTGAATGTCCCAACAATTACAATATGCCCACAGTGCCTTGACCCATGTGGACTTGCAAATGTAACTGTCTCCTAACATGGTTACTTTCTATGTATGGAAATTAAAATTTAAAAACACTGAAAGCAATAAAAAGACTTGATGTAAAGCTTTGTTCCAGCCTGCTTGGTTTCATCTATGGTGTTGCTTAACTCAGGGGAAAAAAAAGCTGATTTCCTATTTCTACTAATTTCACCATTTCACTTTTTTCTTATAACTCATTTACTTCATTTCCAAAAGCACTTCATTAATGTTATGTGTTTTTATTACTTTCCAGGAATCAAATATCAGCTTCGCCAGACCACAAGGACATCCTTAAAGCTCAAGACCTTTCTGTCATCATCAAAGCATATGTGCTTGTGACATCCTTAACACCTCTGCGGGCATTCCTGCATTCAACCACCACTGTCTGGCATCCACCCAAGAAGAAGCACTTTTCTGTAAAGGTAAACATTTAATTTCCAAATTTTTCCATCTTTCAGGCAAAGTATAGAGACAGAAAACCAGATAATATCTTTCTTCTGTTTTTCCTCTTTTTATTTTCAGCCCACAGCTGATGGTGAATATTCTCCTAATGTACAGCTTTCATTTCTCAGAACGAGTGGGGTTTGCTTCACAAAGCAGGGACGGGTTACTCTGTGAAGTGGGGGTTATGAAGGGCCCTGGGATTTGGTTGCCTGAGAGCCCATTTTTATTGGCAGCATTTGACAGCCGTTGCAAGAGTGGAGTTTTCTCTAAAGCACAGCAGTGGGGATGCTGTCATACAGAAACATCTTTTGACTGGATATTGACAGTGTTGTACAAAAATAAAGTAAATATTCCAAATAGTTCATCTAGATTTTTTTTTTTTTAGGTGCAATAAAACAGAATGGAGGAAGGTCAGGGCACTTGTAAATAAGGGGAAGGATGTATGCCATGGAGAGAGTGGGCCTCCCATGGTCTCGCTTTTATGAAGGATGTTTCACATGTACCTTAGTTGGATTAACTCTGGACATCTCCGAGTGACTGGAGGGACCCCTCTCTCTCTGTGTCTAGTTTGCTCAGAAGTCCTTTGGATTTCCAAACATGTCTTCCCATTCCTTTGTTCTTTCAGCAAGGAACTGTTCTTGCAACAAGGCAGCTTCCCACAAAGGAACTACAGTTGTGTGGCTGCTCCTTTCCTTTTGAAGGAATAAGATCACAGAGTAGCAGTGATTTCTCGAGGTCACATAGATCAGCTCCTGTGGCAGCCATCTGAGGATGGGTGCACTTTGCCCATGTATCTCTTTTGGGGTAAGAGCAGGTCTTTGCTTTGGATCAGTCTGAGTGTTCTGGTGTTACTGTCAGGACTCTCGATGATGCCAACCATTTGGTATGTTCTACAATTTTAGCTCTCTCAAAGTTAAGTGCCTAGTCTAAGCTCATTGTCTAATTCTAGTTATTGGAGAAACAGACACCTCTAGAGAACAAATCATCCCACCCAATTTAGACACTAATTTTGGAACGTGATGAATTTCCTGCTAAAAGTGCCTGCTTCCTTCTGTGTGCTATGACATTCTTAGAGAGCGTGCCAAACTCTATATTGCCAAAATTAGATGAGATGAACCTACTTATCTTTCTTTCCTCCATGAGAAGCTATGGAAGCCCATGAAGACATATTATTTTGCCATCTCTTTACATCTATTTACATTTAGGAAGGCTAATGGTCACTCACTTTCAAGCTTTGGGGTTCAGGTTTGTTTATGTTTATTAGAACAGGACAATGTCCAACAGCATCACTATCACAAGCTGAAGTGGGGACTACTTTAAAGGCGACTAGTCATTAGTAATTGCGATATGGCTCCATAAAATAATTCCCACTGAGAGAAGTCCTCTGAATGAGGTGCCAGCCACCATTTACAGAGCACTTTGGCAGCTGAAGAAGCAATAAAAATGACAGATAGAAACAGCGGCACATCTACTGCCATTCCAATCTGGTTACTGCTGCAGTGGTGTTATATCTTCCACAGCTTTAAGCAGACTTGTCAAAATGGCAAGAAATAAACAAAAAATAGGCATCACAGAAAATACATTTGTAGTGATGTATAGACTGAAATGCAAATTAACAAGATGATGGAAAGTAGGGTGTATTAGACTGTCTCTTAGCAGAAACAGTGTGCCCTGTAAAGAACTTGGGAGGAGTCAGAGAGTCTCCAGGAAAAGTGAGATACTGGGAATTCATGGAGTGGCCAGAAAACACTACTGGGAAAATCACAAAGAGGCTTTTGTGCTTGGCACAGAGGCATCAGACAGGACATCATCAATCAGAAAACAATACTTGGAAGAAGTTTTGAATTCAACCACTAGATCCATTTGGCTCAGATTACGTCAAGTTTCTCATAAACTTCATGGAGCTGTCTGTTGTTGTCAGTGGGTTGTACAGTCCCAAGAGAGTAGAGTCTTCTCCCAAAGTAGCCAGTGGAGCTACACACATTTGTACCAGCCAAGGAACTTGGTCCAGAAAGCTCCTAAACTGTTGGTTTCTGACAATTCTATTGTGTTTGAAAGAAAATTGCTTGTTACATTGTGAAGGTCCGATTTGTCAATAGTCAGTAAAGACAGGATCTCGAAGATTTATTCTTCCACTGATTGACAGAATACTCATTGGTGTCACTAGAGACAGAACATGCCTACAGAGGAGACTTTGTTCTGAAAAATTTGCTAGTGTTTGCTCTGTTGTTCCTCAAGAGCAGCTGACTGAATTCACTTGGTTAGTTTTTTTTCTGTTTTTTTTTTTTTATTTTGTTTGTTTGTTCGTTGGTTTATTTGGTTTGGCTTGGGGTTTTGGTTTTGGTTTTTTGTTTGTTTGGGTTTTGTGTGTGTGTGTGTCTGTTTGTTTTGTTTTTTCTTAATATGTGGATTAGATAATATTTAATTTGTTGCTTTGCCATCATAGATGTGCTGCTTTCAGTAATGTTGCTCAATAATTCAGAGATCTCCTCGGTGTGTATAGGTCTCTGGTCAGCAAATTTTCTCATACCAGTATAAACAAACTATTATCAATGATAAAATGTGGTTACAATGTTACTATCACAAACTCAGTATGTTACATTTATCATTTGATCCCTGACATACAGCAACCCTTTATGATTGCTGGAAGTAACCAAAATGTGGTATATACAAAGAAAAGATTTTTAAAATGTCTGGGGATGGGCTATCAGATGATACCAAACAAATAAGAGAAGCTGGGTAAATATAAAACAGGATGTTAATAAAATAAGTAATATTGGATTTCCCACTGCTTCTTTGTTAGTAAACTATTATAAATTATTTTTACCACTCATATTTATTTATCCTAATCATAGTGGCAAGGATTCAGAATGACTCCTTGAATAAGTATTGGACAAATGGCAGTTCAAGAAAAGTTCAAGTGTGTTTTTCTCACCAACTGCCAGGTTTCCTCTGGATTATACATATTTTCGTATCTCAGTTCAGAAAGCAAAAGTAGATAAACCCTGAGCTGGCATGAGGATTTTATGTGTAGTTAAGGGGTGGCAACAGTGGGACTCTGTTTTTGGGCCCTGGTTGGGGAGATGAGGGGAAAGAATGGCTTTCTGCCACACAAATGTTTTGATATGAGCCTTATGTAATATCCTTATTTCCTTGAGGAAATTTGGAAACCCCTTTTTTAGACCATCTGTGCATTGGAAAAATAGTAATGAAATAGCAGCTTACAATTTTGCATATGGTACAAATGAAGGGATGGGTCTCTGTCAATGTATATGATAATAGACCTTAATTGACACCATGCATGTGTATTGAGCAGAAAACTGACCGCTGAATAATTTGCTGGTTTACAGAAGCTTGTGTGTGAAACAGTCATTTATGATTAATTATCTCAAGTTTAACACAGCATGAAGAGCTTCCTTTGCCCTGCCAATAACCTTTCACAGCCTGGTCCCAGTTCTTAACGAAGGGATGCACTTTAGTAGGCTGTAGCAGTGCTGTGTTCTGCCACATGGGAAGGCTCTTCTGTGCTGTCAGCAGCTTCTCATTGCCCCTGTTCTTGCTCACTGTCCTTTTGCTCATCCAAAATAAACAGTCAGGTGCCTCCTGGATTTTTATTCCTTGACTGGTGTTCTTGCATAAGCCTCGATCCTCTCAGCTGAAACTATGCTCTTAAGTGATTTTCCAGTTGTGCAGTCAAGTAAACATAATTTATTAAAGAAGCTTGCTGTGGTATAAGTCACTATAATGATCACTGACATTCTCTGTGTGTGTATTAAGCATTTGCAAACTTGAGTAAAGAGAAATCCTTTTTTTTATGCTTAACATATATGGAAATGAAACTGGACCCCTATCTACCCAGGAAATACATCTTTTAATGCGACGTGGAGGTCTGGCTTAGAGCCGAACACTGTGGAAATTAGGTTGCTGGATTGCCCTCAAGTGGCCAGTTTTGATACTGCTTCAAGTAAAGAGATTTAATGTGCTATGGAATGCAAACGTACAAGCAGATAAAGAGCAAAATACTTAGAAGTAGCAGAAAGGCTCTGGATTTTTTCCCGTTGTTTTATTTTTTAATTCCATATACTTGCCCTGCCATCAGGATCAAAATACAAGAGAAAATTACCATCAACTCTTAATCAATTAAGTTGTAGAGTTATTTGGGAACAAAATTAAATTTGTTGATTAGGTTCTGTAAGAACGTAGCATATGAATTTCACTGTTCTTGCATGTAGCCTGTGCAGAGAACCAAATGCTGTAATGCTTCTCTTCCCAGGAGACTGAGTGTAACATCTATGTCATCTATTTTCTGTCCTCATAGTATCTAAAGCTCTACCTTTTCTCTTTCACTGATATAAGAATGAAACTCTGTCTGGACTGGGGGGAAAACTTAGTCCAACATTTTCTTTCTAGCAACAACCAGCAAAGAAAGCATCATAAAACTGTGTAACGGGATAAGCATAAGGTTGTACTCAACCTAGAGCAGACAATAGCTATTTCCGGTAAGCTGCAAGGTTAGAAACACAAAACTAGTAGAATATATACATATTTATGTTCAACAAATTCCAGTGAACTTTTATGCCATACAATTCTCTACTGGGTTTTTTAATCCAATAATGCTTTTGGTCTTCCCAATATCATGTGGCAATGAAACTCTACAGATTATTTATGTGCTGCTTGAGAAAGAATATTTGTTTGCTTTAAAACTTCCACCTGATTACTAAATTTCATATCCCAAATTCTTATCTTAAGAGAAAGAATGTGTAACCCTTCATTCTCTACCTTCTCCATGTCTGTGAATATCTGTCATGAAGTACACAAACAAAGTTAATTCTTCCTGGAGTTCTTTTCTGCTCTTCTCATTATGGACATCCCAGTTTAGCCAGCAACAGCTGTAGACTGATTATTCTTTATAACCTGTGGATATGCCATAAATAAAATTTACACTGCTATTCAGGCCCTTAGTCTCTGCTCTTCTCCTGGTCCACAGATCCGCTTGCTCTGGCAGCTCTGAAAATATGCCCCTCTGTGGCTCCCAGCTTTCCCAGACCTACTTCCCTCTATCCTGATTCTTCTTCTTATCATTCCTCTTTTGCTTTCCAACTTCCCTTAGCCAAGCTGATACACTCTTGCTTCTCATAGCAAGCTGGGAAATGCTATTAGTAAATCACCTTTACTTTTCCACTAAGAAGTTGATGAGGTTTGAGAAGGGTTGAGACACCATTCTTTATTTCAGTCTCAGTCAAAGGACCTAATTTAGTGGTTGCTGAAGCTTTTTGTCTTTGGATTTAGTCTTAAGAACAAGGATCTCTAGAGGAAACCTTCCTCATGTGGCCTTTGCTCCACCATGTAAATAAGTTAAAATGTTAAGGGAAAAGAGTCCTTTTTGTCCTGAAGTACTAAATAACATGTCTTTAAAAATTGTATGTGAAGAACAATATATATATATAAAAAAGTGGGAAACTTACTGTATAAAGTAACTGAATAATACCATGGTTTCCCCTTTCATCAAGTGTCATGTTAGAACTGCAGAGAAATGGTACATCATAACAATAAATCAGGGGTGGAATAAACAGACCTAAAGATAACACTATAAACTTATGAAAAATTACTGCACTGTTGTCTCTGTGATGTATTCTGGAACCATTATTTTTATTACAGGTACATTTGTCTCCCATTACATGTCTTACAACTTTTTCTGTATGCTGTGATCAGTGGAGAGGTCTGCCCATGGTAGCAGGCAATATAGGAAATAGCCTCATTGCAAAATACATTGAGTTTTTTTCTGGCCTTCTGTGTGGTATCAGTCTGTATTCTTACAGACATCTTAGATATTTAGACACCCCCATACATGTAGTAAAAGAGATTCTTGTTTGTATGTAAAGGCTTATTTTTGTATCTATGAGTGACTGCTTACATCCAAAAGTATTTGGATTTGTTGAAGAAATTTCACCATAGATCAATCCACTAAGAAGAATGAATGTACAAAAATGACCTGACAGTACAGAGCTGGTACTGAAAGTTATCAGAGATTGATTCAAGTGAAAATATCCTCATCAATTTTCAAGGAGAGGCAATTACCTTATATCTTTTGAGACCTTGCAGATTCAATTGGTCAGAATGAGTGCAACAGCTCCAATGTAGAGCAGAACAATCTCAAGAGGACATCTTTCATTACTTCAAAAAGGGTAATTTCTTGCTCCTAAAGGTCACACTTTTGTTCCTCATACATAAGCCTTGCTTTCAGATATGATCCTGGTAGCTTTGTCTGACATCTAGTTTTGAAGGCTCCAACTAGGAAGCAGCAAAGACCTTTTAAAATATATTAATACAAATCCTGCAAAATATGATGCACCAAATCTCAAAATATAAGCCTCAAAATTACACAGAATTACTCAATATCCCAAATGACCTCTTATCTACTATGTCCTTACATGTTGGGTGAGTTCAGAGCTCAGCTACACTGCCAAAGGTGAGGTACTCTTGCAGGAAAAATTTAACAAGTTCACATTATTTAACCTGGATAGAAGTGGCTGCTTGATGATATGTAATTATCAGTCAGCCAGTAATAATAATACACTCACTATCAGTTTCAGTAACAGAACAAGTAAACCATGATACCAAACACTTTGAAAATGTTAGTAAACATTGCACAATTCTAAACATCCTTCTATAAATATCCTCTGAAGCCTGTAGTCATATTCACACACATTCATTCACATTCATTCACATTACTCAGACCCCATCTCATGGGCAGCCCAGATTACAAACACAGCCCCACCATCCTGGGATGCAGCTTCTTTTCTTGCATGTACCTGTCCTTGGAGAAGTGGGGGCTCCAGCTCTGCATTGTGCCTATTTCATGTGTACTCAAGGAGGTGGACCCGTGCCCATCCTTACACCCAAGTATTCCCTGCAGTCTAGGCAGAAGCTGTGATGCCAGTGGGCTGACTTCTGGCAGTGACTGACCAGGTTTTGACTGTTGCTGTTGCCACCTCAAAGTCTCTCCCCTTGCTGTAAATTTTAATGCTGCTTTCATATTATTTCCAAGCTGACTCCTTCCTCGTTTCACAAGTCACTTTGTAATTTCCTGATTACTGTTTAACCTTGCTGATGATCTCCTTCCACTTTATCATGATAAATGTGGGACAAACAACCTTTCATACAGTTCTGTATATTCCAGACACACAGATTTTGTTGTTTCTGGATGGTCTGTGTGAGCACTCCTGTGACAGATCTCCTACCTGTCTTCAGTGGCTCATTTAGATTCCCTGTACAGTCAGTGGAGCAACAGAGCAGCTTTAGATTGTAATTAATGCCACCATTTTGAGGTGCCTACCTTAGGATGGCAGAAATCATGCTCTTCAAGCATCTATGTTCTGCAGTGAGGTATAAAAGGAACCTAGACATTTAGCTCATACACAGACAAAAGCCATGTATTCTTTTAGGGTGGGATACCTCTACAGATTTTGACACCTGAATGAGTTGTCTTCACCTTGGTTGTGTCTCCGAATGCCTGTTACTATCAACAGAAAGCTAATGAATGCAGTCAGTGAAGGCGGGTGTCTTAAGTTTGCACTTACTGTCATTCCTAAGGTTAATTAAGGAGGAAAATCTTTCCTGGGTTTGGGTTTCTTTTTTTTTTTCATCGTGAGGCGAGATTGTGCTAGAGCTGAGCTGGAAGGCAATCTCTGAAAGATTGCTGCAGTTTGGTTTTATAGTCTTTCACAGGCAATCCTCAGCTTACTGCCCTAGGCTTCTCCAGCATCAATCCTAAGAAATTTGCAGAGAAATTGCCAGGAAAATCCTTTCAAAGGAATTATTACAGTCACCATAACACCTAGTCCTGTGGGTTCTACAGTCTTCCACTTTCCTTGAGTCTCTGTGACTCTGTGCATGAAGTTTGCAAATCAGAATTCCTTTGACAATTAAATGGCATTTTTCAGTGTGTCAGGCCTTTAGCTGATGGTTCAGTGTATTTTTGAGGAGCCAAAGGAATCTCTGTAGCTGAGATCATAAACCTTATTTTAGTGACTGCAGACATAAGAAAAGTGTATGTCAAAGAGGATAGAGAAAAAGCAATGTAAAATTAATACTGAGTTAGCTAACTTTTTTTTTTTTTTCCAGTGGCTTAAGTAAGAGTTGTTATCAGTGATTGAAAGATCAGCAGTGAGTTAAAATTCATCTTAAGAACTGGAATTTAACCTGAAGTATTCATCTCATCTCCATCAGTTCTGAACCAGCCTGACTAAATATTTATTTTCAGTCATTGGCTTAGAATAAACATAGTACTAAAACCTGATATCCCTTAATAAGAACCTGTTGAGCAATGTTTCCTTTCTAGGCTGGCGAAGGAGGCTTGTATCTAAAATGCAGTTCCTTGGAGAAGCCAGTTTTATTTTAATGCCTGTTCTGTTGGAAACAGTTGGCTATTATAGCCAACAGCATGCTCTGAGTGCAAATAGAGCAAATCAGCCTGGCTTTCATCAATTCTTACTAGAAATAACTTTATTGTGTATCCTTTGTGTTGAGGTGCTTGGGAATTGATTTATGGTGAGGAGTAAATGAGCTAATGGAGTTTTTTCTGTCCCTCTTGCCCTTCCTTCCAATAATCCTCATCTCTCCTTATAAAATTCTGCAACTTCTCATGTTCTCTGTGCAGCAAAATAACACAGCTTCTCCCTTAGCCCCTCAATACCCACAGCAGGTTTAGGAAATTAGAGAAAAGATGCAAACTGGTATAGTAGGAATGTGAGTGATGTACAGGATCTGGCAGAGATGTTTGAAATAGTTGTCAAAGTCAGCAGAAGAGACACCATGTAGTTCCACCTTGATGATGTGAATCTTCATTTGAAATTTTTTTATTTCACATGAACAGTTTAACTCACTGCTCTTTCAATCACTGATAACTACTTGTGCTTTAGGATAAGTCACTGGGGAAAAAAAAATAAATCTGGCTAACTCAGTATTAATTTTGCAATATTTTTTTCTCTACCCTCTTTGACATCTACTATTTAAGCAAGTTCAGGTTAGATTTGACTCCTATGGATTCTATAGAGTTCTCAGCAATTGATAGACAAACCATAAGCTGCACAGCATAGGGATGATGAAGTGTGAAAACCTGCAGCAACCTCCTGCTCTTCTGAGTGTACAAAGATGCATAAATATCTGTGTTCAGCTGAAAAATATTAAAGTCACTGAGTTGAGGGTTTCTTCAGATGATCACCACTGATGCTGGTCCTCTCACCTTCAGAGGAAACAGACTACCTGTCCACCAGGATTCAATCTCATTATTGATTGAGAATGATTAAAAGCATAATTGGGTATTTAAAAGATGACAGAATGAGAAAAACTGGTGGCAGTCACAGAAATTTAATCTGGGAGAAAGCTGACCTCTAGCTGGCAAATTTTTAAGCAGTGGAATAGGGATTAAATTTTAGTAGGCTGTAAAACTTAATGCAGACATGCTCATATATTTCATACAATGACACCATTGTATACAGAACTGCAAGACTTCTCAGGAGCTTGAAGACTTTCATCCACAAGATGGATGCATACAGTTGGAGGTATGTTCCACATAGTTATGTAATGCCTTACAGGAGTGTGTAAATGAAGTAAAATTACATGGATCAAGCACACATTTCCTGTAGAGGTGGAATGAACTAGAGACATGGATGTGGGGAGACTCCAGCAGAGGTCTACTAAGATGATTAAGGGACTGGAGCATTACTTATATGAGGAAGGACTGAGAGACCTGGGACTTTTTAGCCTGAATAAGCTTCTCAGGGGGATCTCATCAATGCCTATGAATACCTGAAAGGAAGGCTGTAAAGAATGCAAAGCTAGGCATTTTTCAGTAGTGCCCAATGACATGACATGTGTGGACACAAACTGAAACAGGGCAGGTTCCTTCTGTAGATTAGGAAATACTTTTTAATTTGAGGGTGACTGAGCACTGTCACAAGTTGCCCAGAGAGGTTTTTGAACTTCATCCTTGAAGGTATTTAAAAGCTGGACATAGTCCTTGACAAACATCTGTAGATGACCTTGCTTGAGCAAGGGAGGTTGGACAAGATGACACATCTGTGATGACTGTAGTAGTCAAAGGCAGCTAGAGAGATGCCAACCACATCAGCCCCCATCCAACCTGACCTTCTATGTTTCCAAGGATGGGGCATCTACCACTTCTCTGGGCAACCTGTTTCAGTGTTTCACCACCCTCATTGTCAAAATTTTTTTCCTTATATAATCTGAATCTCCACTCTTTTAGTTTAAAACCATTATCCCCTGTCCTGTCACAACAGGTCTTGCTAAACAAGACTGTCCCCATCTTTTTTATAGGCCCCCTTTAATAATATAGGCCCCCCTGCAATAATATCTCCTAGGAGCCTTTTTCTATTATCAGATCTTCTATTATCTACTTGTTTTACGTAGCTGAGATGTTAATCGTGTTCTGTGACTATGATAACTTTATATGGTACAAAGGCAGCCCCTTTTGTAGCACAGAGGAGTCTGATGCAGCAAAACCTGCATGTGTCCCATTCTTCACTGGGGCTCTGTGTTGCTCCAGGTGTTTCCCTGGATCTCTGTATAAAGGGATGAGACAAATGAGTTTACGTGAGTGATGAAGAGCAGTGAATATGACACTGTGAGGATTCACAAGTCTGAAAACCACGTGATGTACAAGAGTTAAGTCAAAACATAGGCTGCAGTGGTTGATCATTTTTTCAACTTCTTCTATATTCTATTTAAAGCTTATTAATTTAGGGTAAGGATTTGTAGTCCAGGTCATATGGGATAACCTTTGTCACACTTATGTTAACAGAAGAAAAGGCTTTTACTTTGAGTGTGCTGAAAAAAATAATTGATTGTGGTTTCTTGCTTAGAACCAGTTGATGGCAAAAAAGTTTTATCAAAGTTTAGTCTGTGAGCAGTAATTTTTACAACCATTAATACAGAGTTTGTTTCTTATATACTTATTTGTAAAAAAAGTCATTTTCTACTCGTATTCTGTGTGGAGTTTTACATACCACTTTACTGGACAAATGAATAAAAACTGAAGTTGACATTCTAACGCATATTTTACTTCTACTATCCTTTTAATTCATTGTCTTAAGCACTGTTTTACTGTAAATGTTAAAAAATATTTGTAATCTCTTCCACAGCTGCAAAGGTTTTTTGAGATATTCTTCAAAAACAGTTCTCCCCAACAAGCCTTCAACAACATGAAGGAAGCTATTAGCAAACTTCTACTTATAACTGAGGTCTTCAGTGAAGCATCTTCCTCGGGACTAAATTCTTTCAATCAGTAAGTGACTTGCAGTGGTTATTGCCATGCTGTTGTCAAGATAGCTCCTTAGAACAGAATACATGACTCTTAAAATAATAATAATAAAAAAAACCCCTCTAGTTCATAGTTTCTTATAAAGTGAAGTTGCATTACATTTAGGGAGTCGAACTCTTCAATACCCACAGTGTTTCTAGTTTGTGGAAAGGTTATGATGAATACTTAGGACCAGATGTTGTGTTCTGATGAAGTGTTTGAGGCAACACTAATGAACAGAAATCACTCACAACTGGGCTAGTTCTAACATATATAAAGCTTTATTTCCCTTCAGTGAGCCTTCTGTCATATGTCAAATATTTAATGTGAGAGTAACCAAGATGATCCAGAGCTGGCTGTGGCAGGCAATCTGAACAAGAGACGCTGTGGAATACTTCATGAAATATACCATATGAAATATACCTAGGCAGCAACAGTCACATTTCTGTGGGTGCTAAATCACTGTAATCACTTCTATTAGAGTGTTACGGTTCTTACACATAAATCAACCTATTGTATGTAATGTTTTTATTAATTAAAATTAATATTTGTTCTATATATGTCACGTCACATCCCTGATGTTTTTATGATAAACACTAAGTTATTATTTCATACATTTATATGTTTTGTAAAGCTATTTGAGAATGTGGGTGTTTTAGTAGCAGTAATATAAAGCTTATTATTTGACTTACGCAAGTTGGGAATAAAGCTTCCATTGTGAGTAGAGAAGGTAGCAAGGACGGGATGAGTTAACAGGGATGGAGCTATTCTGACAGTGGTCAAAACTCTAAATTTTTTTTACAAATGGGATGGCTATCTCTTGTTCATGTAACCCAATACTTGCTTAGAGCTCCTTGCCCATGCTTTCAAACACCACCATAGCTGCAGTACAACTCTTTGGCTTCGACGAGCCCTCCAAATGCCTTCAGAGCTTTTGAAGGACCTCATTCTCATCAAAACACATTTCCTCCTCCAGTGTAGTTCACCTCCCTCACTGGTTTAAATATCAACAATATAAATACACTTCAATATGTAGTTTTTCATCAATTCACAGTCTGACTCCATCTGTGTTTAGTGTTGATGGCTCTTAGAAATTTTATTTAATGTGTATCACGTGCTGTGTCTTGACCTATGTGTGTATGTTCTTGTGCATGTTCTCTGGACCTGTCTATGTATGTCATTGTAGCTTATATAGGGACATAGTTTAGCAGTGGACTTGGCAGTGTGAGGTATACAGTTGGACTTGATGATCTTAAAGGTCTTTTCCAACCTAAATGATTCTGTGATTCTGTATTTCACAATAGTGCCTAACCTCACTGAATCTGACTGCTGTTATGTTGTATTTCAGATGCAGCCAATGTTTTCAGATGTTAACCTTTGACATTGGATTTGGCTCCTCCATACATCCTGTAGTTCTTAAGGTGAGAAAATTACACAAATTATTGCTTGGCAGAAAAAAAATACACTAAAAAGAACACAGCAGGGAACTGTCTTTGACAGGTAACCTCAAATCTTTGAGTAATGTACAGATACATTGATACTAGCGTTGCCTAAAAGTGGTCAGTTTTTTTGGGAAAACCAGTTTTTAAGGGAAAGTGTTCCTGTGATGAAATTCACCACATCACTGAAGTGTACAAACCTTTCAGGTTTAGTATTAAAGGACTATCACTCCAACTGAGTATCAGTGAAACCATCCATTGGAAGCATTGCATGAAAGTAGAGTTGGATATTAACTTTATTAACTTATTAAGCCAGAATGAAAGTGGAGGAAGTTAAAATACCACAACTGACTTTTGAGACCAATTCAAGTTCTCCATTAATTGTATTGTACTTTCTCAGTTAAGGACCTACTGTGATGCCTTCTTCCTCAAGGCCCCAAACCAGAGAAATGTAACCTGTGGCAAAAACTCCCCATGCTAGTTTTGTACCACTCCTGCCTCAGAATAGCCTGTCCAGACACAATCATTTTACTGTTTTCCATCTGCTTCTCATCTGTTTCTAGTAAATACAGTGCAGTCGATCTCTCCATCCTTCACAAAAATAAAAATAAAAATGATAATAAAAGTCCTTTAAACAGAAAGGAAAAATGGACTTACGGAAGTTTGCTCAATTTAAAAAAATCTCTGAGGACAATATCCTGAACTAGTCTGACAAGACTTACTTAGCTAGCATAAGATATGTGATACTGTAACAATTTAATAATTGTATGCTAGGCTGTAAAAAAATTCTCCCAGGAGTTGCTTAAAAAACTAAACATAAAGCATCATGTTTACCTGCCTATACAGTAGTCTCAACCATCAGCCATAATCTATAAACATGCAGTAGTGTTTAATAGTTTCTCATGAAAATACAAAGTACTCTAAAAAATAATGGTTGATAACTGCTACGACATTTGACTTTAAATAGTGTCCCTTGGAAACCAGAACAGGCACACACCCCAAGCATCTTGAAGTGATTTTTGTGTCTGTGCTAAATACTGATTTATTCATATTTTATATACATGAGTTCATTCATTGTGATCATATATGGTAAAACGTACACTGTAGTAACTCCTGAATACCTGACTTTTTCAAGAGTTACGGTAACATATAAAGTACCATTTTAATTTTTTAATCACAATTCAAATCGAACACATGAGAAAAAAAAGACATGAGACTGCAATATTGCACTCTGTCCACTGGAGGTCAGCAAACATTGTGGTGTGTAGTTCTGAGAGAAAATCTGACAGCAAGCTGTTTGCTGGACGACGCCAAGCTGTGTGGTACTGTCGACAAGCTGGAGGGGAAGGATGCCATCCAGAGGGACCTTGACAGGTGTGAGAGGTGGGCCTGTGCGAACCTCATGAAGTTCAACAAGGCCAAGTGCAAAGTCCTGCACCTGGGTCAGGGCAATCCTCAGTATTAATACAGTCTGGGGGATGAAGGGATCGAAAGAAGCCCTGTGGTGAAGGACTTGGGGGTGTCAGTGGATAAAAACTGAGTATGAGCCAGCAATGTGCGCTCACTGCCCAGAAAGCAAATCACATCCTTGTCTGCATCAAAAGCATGGCCAGCAACTGGTCAAGGGAGGTGATTCTCCACCTCTACACCACTCTCATGAGACCCCACCTAGAGTAGTGTGTCCAGCTCTAGGGCACTCAACATAAGAAAGACACAGACCTGCTTAAGCAAGACCAGAGGAGAGCCATGAAAATGAATAGGAGGCTGGAGCACCTCTCCTGTGAGGACAGGCTGAGAGAGTTGAAATTGTTCAGCCTGGAGAAGAGAAGGCTCCGGGGAGACCTTATAGCAGCCTTCCAGTACCTAAAGGGGGCCTACAGTAAAGAAGTGGGGGGCACTTTTTATTAGGTAGTGTAGTGATAGGAAGAGGGGTAAAGGTTTTAATTTGAAAGAGGACAGATTTAGATTAGATACAAGAAAAATATTATTTACTGTGAGCTTGGTGAGACACTGGAACACATTGCCCAGGGAAGTTGTGGATGCCCCATCCCTGGAAGTGTTCAAAGCCATGATGGATGGCACCTTAAGCAACCTGGTGTAGTGGGAGTTGTCCTTGCCCACAGCAGGGGGATTGGAACTAGATGATCTTTAAGGTGTCTTCCAATCCAAACAAACAAGAGCAACAAAATGTGACACAGTATTTGTAATAGTGTAATCCTGGCTGTTTTATTAGTATTATTATGACTTTTAAAATGTTTACAGTTTGGTATTTGTGGTCATGAGAAGACAGGACCTGATGTTCCAACTGTAAATTCTTTTATTGTTTTTAAAAAAGGTGCATGAAAACTTTGACTTTCAAGATGAGAATGAATCAAATATTCAGGACCAAACTTTCAAAGAACTTCTTTTTGAAGATACTTTTAAATTTCTTTTATCCAATAAATCCTCAACATCCAATTTCATAGAAGTTTTACAAAAAATTTATGGATCAGCTGTAAGCAAGGTAATTCATTCCACTTCTTTCTTGTTATTAACTGAAAATATTTCATTCTAAATTATATGCCTTTATGAAATTGTTGATGCCAGCTTATAGAATGAAGGATTTATTTAGTCAAAACTAGCTATTACTGAATTCTGAGGAATAAAGCTGTAATTATATTGAAGAATCAAATTTTCTTTTCTAAATTTTCACTCTCAACTTATGTAATTCCCAGAAGTTTAGTACTTTAAAGATATATTTAAAACTTTAACAAAGTAATTTTCTTACCATTTCTTTAAATGGTCTTATTTAATATACAGGTTTATGTGTTTCCATAAACCTAGGATCAATTAACTCAGACAAGTAGATACGTGAACATCAGAATTAAATTTTGCTTCCTACGACTTTGTCTTATTCTGAATGCAAGACCCAATTATAATTTTTTGCATTTATCAGATCTGTATAAAGTTTGCATCACTAGTGAAAACTATTTCTGACAAGCCAGGTTCTCCTTTTGCAATATTTCTCCCAGTCTGGGAACTTGTAAGGGTGCATCTCTGAGAACCCCCTGCTTGCCAGACTTACAAGGGCTAAATTATCCATGTGACTTTTGCCTCTCAGTTGTGACTAAAACAGGATCATGGATTCTAAATTTGTAACAGGATAAAGTAGGAAGATGCAGACATATGCATATACATGATATGATTACCTAAGTCTGTGTTCCATAGGAGACCAGACCACGTTTCAAACTGTCCACTTCATTGTGTATACTTTAAGGAGTCTCCTCCCATGGTAGTTTCTATGGGTATTTTTCTACACAAAGCTAATGCACAATCTATTTTATTCTAGAGTCAGAAATGGTAAGAGCTGGCTTGACATCATTTTGGATGAGGTTAGAACAAGTTGAGAGCTGATGTAACTTGTTCATTTGATCACCAAAGACTGGGATCTGATGAAAGCACATTGCTTTCCATGTTGTTTCACCAGAATGTTATGCCCTTTCCTTCACAGGATGGAACTTACCACAGAGAAGATGAGCAATGTTTGTCTTTAGAAGAGATAAATTCAATGATTACTTTCATAAAAGAACTAAAGAGTCTTGGACAATTTGAACTGGTAAAATAAACAGGATTTTGTTGTATTGGATATGTATTTTATGTAAATCTCTTAATATTTCCCCTTTATTGCCATTTGTTCTCTCTGGCACATGTGTTAGACTGGATGGACTGGGAGCAGGGAGATAGATGTTATGCTGATTGTATTTTGGATTATTTTAGTAATTTAGAAAGAAAGAAAGAAAGAGAGAGAGGAGAAAGAAAGAAAGAATTCGAGTTGAGGATTCATTGAAAAGGACAGCTAAAGAAGAAACAGAGAGCAGACAATAGAATGAAAGGAAAAGGAAGAAAATTATGTAAATTACTAATGAGTTGCTAATAAAATAGAAAGATAATTAAACAAAGCAGGTGTGAATAGAAAAACTGGAGACAGTACTGAGATCATGACCAGAGAATAGATGAAGATGAAAAACGTGGCAAAAAAAGAGCAGGTGGAATATATAACATGTCTTCTTCTTCACACATAAGTGAGTCCATTTTTTGGAGAATAGTGGTGGAGGAATAACAATCAGAGTCTGTGAATAGACATAGCAGTTAATGAGGGAAATGACACGTATCAGGGAAACAAAAGATCTGCAACTGGATCTGTTGTTCAGAAAGCCTGCATGATATCAGGATTTCTTCCAGACCTACTGGATAAGTATCAGGGTTGGAGACTGATGAGGATTTCTGAAGTAAGACTGAGGTGAATAGATCTGGAATTTGAATTAGAGGCAAAAGAGTTAGACTTCCATGTCAGTACCAGTAATCCTGATTTTCAAAGCCGAGCAAGACAGGCGTTTTCTACACATGTGGGAAAGAGCATGAATATAGATACATCCAGATGCTATATGCACTGTCTTCTGATAAATTCTCACTTCTTCACATTTCACAACTATTATAACGCATAGTCTCTAATCAGTATCTCTCTTCTCAGCTTTTCCCTTCTGCTGCACCCAAGACTCAAACCTTACTGCGTGACCTTTACCACATGGTAGACCCAATGAGGCGGCTTGGTTCAGTCCTGACTGTGCATTGGTTGCTTTCCAGTTTCCTTGAACAATTCCAGTTCATGACTAAAGAAGCACGCACAAAACTTTCAGAATGGTAAGATAGGTATGGTATGATATATTGAGGGTAGTTTCTCAAATTATGTAAATTGTAATGTCATAAAACTTATGCAGAGCATTAAAACTTAATCCTCCAGTAGAGGTAGGTGGGCTTACAGTACTTGAGATGATGGCCCATCATCCCACCATGGAGCATTGTCAACCATTTTGCCAGTACAGATGTAGTTAGTTTACTGGATAGTACAGTTTTGTCCCTTTGCTTCTCTTTCTAATACAGAGGACTCTGGTTTAAAACATTACTTGGAGCTACAGGCATTTTTTTTCTAAGAAATATGAAGTAAATTACATAGGCTGTTTCTGAACAACTGTCAACTCAAAATTTGTATTTCTTACCAAAGTTAAGACTGTGTTTTAATGTATTCACTAATTAAAACAAAAACTGTAAAGAAAATATAAAATTTCAGGTGAGGATTTTTCCAAAGAAGGACTAATAATTTTGAGTGGCTCTAAATTTTCTGCCCAACAAGAGACAGATTAAAGAGCACAACACACTTGAGAACATCATCTTAAGTCTTTTTGAAAAGCTGGGAAAATATTGTAATTACAAAGTTAGATCCATTGAGATTCTGACAAGAAATTTTAACCTGCTTGAAGAAGGGAGGGAGGGAGGGAAGAAGATAAAAAAGAGGGAGGAAGGAATATTAGGAGGGAAAGAGAAAAATTGTGGTATACTGTATGTTTAGTATAAAATTTGTAAAAAATTTATTTTCTGTGCTCATTACTTCTTGGCTAATGATGTTTTATATACATGTATGCCATACTGTTTTACTGACTACAGGCATAGATGATTTTGAATAAAAAGGCTTGGGAACTGAGGCACATCGGACAATGTGTGTGCTCCATTCCACCGAGTCTCAAGCTGAATGTGCAAATGGCATTATTTTGTACATTTTGCTTGGAGGATGCCATAGTAATTATTTTAGACATCTGTAAGATTTCTTAAGTTTTAATTTTGTTCCTTGAATTGGGTGTGGCTTTCACCACATCAATAGTCACCTGTATCTTTCTTTAGCTATAAAGTGGAGCTCATACCTTACCACTGTGCTAGGTAACTGGTTATTAGTGTTTTGAAAATACACAGTTCCATGAATGTGCTCAGTATTATTGTTGCTACTGACAGCCACTCCATGAACAGTAACTCAGAGATGCAGCTGCTTGCATTCATTTGTAAGCTCTTGCCCATTTGCCAAAATATTTAGGTTTGCATATCAAAGCATACCAACCTTTAGCAGCTTTCTGTTCTAATCTAAGCTGTGCCACTCACTCACTTTGAGCAAGCCCCTTGGCCCCTTTTTTTCTTTCAAGCTGAGCATTATTGTATGTGTATAAATATGTAGAAGTACCATGACCTTTCTCCAGGGCATAGGCCAATCTGATTCTTTGCACTGTATTTTCCTGTTACTGCTAAGCTAATAATGCCATTCTGTTCATTCACTGTAAATAAAACCATGCCTTTTGACATTGCTAAATCATAAGCTTCCACTCCTATAGCTACATGCATGTGATGGTGATGCATGTGTCAGATATGCATGTAATTATATTTAATTGCAAGGAAGAAAGAGCTTAGTAGAGCTTACTCCCCATATAACTCAGGTATGCATTTTCTTTGAGCTTTGATTAATCTTTTTGAGATTCCCAGCTTTGATGAGTTTGTATATCAGAACACTTCTCCTGAATTTCTTCAGTTAAGGCCAGGTTGTTCTGTTGATTTATTTAACAGTTCTTATTTCTCAGACTATGTAAAATTGGTATTTTCATCTACCAAACCCAGTGATTTGCACAGCTGACTGTCCAACCAGACAATGTATGGGAAAAGAATGACTTCTAACTTAGGTCTTGTACACTTATTCTGTTCACTGATCATGAATGCACAGGATGGAGACAGGATTTGAAGAAGTCTCCTGGTCTACTTTTCTTAACCTATTTCATCCACATGACTACTACTGAAATCTTGTATGGTATTAGTGAACTCTCTGAATTTCTTCCACGTCTGTGCTTGATAGCTCTTCCAAGATACTAAGTAAATTAGGGTCAAGGCATACAGATGGAGGTCCCTTTCTGAGTCACAGTGAAGGCAAGAACTTCAGAGTCCAGGATTCAGATGCTCCCTGTCTGAGGAAGAGCTTCACAACTGCATTGTTCCTCAGTCTGCTGACTGCAAGGAGATTGGACAAGGGAAAATTTAATGCTGCTGCTGATTAAAAATCCTAGAACAGAGATAAATCATAGAATCATGGAATCATTTAAGTTGGAAAGGACCTTTAAGATTGTCAACCATTAACCTAACACTGCCAAGTCCACCAGTAACGTATGCCCCTAAGCACTACATCTACACATCTTATGAATACCTCTAGGGGTGGTGACTCCACCACTTCCCTGAGCAGCCTGTTCCAGTACTTGATGGCCCTTTTGGTCACAACATTTTTCTTGATACCTAATCTAAACCTGCCTTGGTGCAACTTGAGGATACTTCTTATCAGTTACTTGGGAAAAGAGACTGACCTCCACCTCACTACAACCTCCTTTCAGGTACTTGTAGAGTGATAAAGGTTCCTCAAAGCCTCCTTTTCTCCAGACTAAACAATTCCAGTTCTCTCAGACAGTCTTCGTAAGACTTGTGCTTTAGACCCTTCACCAGCTTTGTTGCCTTTCTTTGGTGTTCCATCACCACAATGGGTGGTGAAACTGAACAATATTCAAGGTGCAGCCTCATGAGTGCTGAGTACAGTGGGACAACCACTTCCTAGTCCCACTGGCCACACTGTAATCTTGAGTACCTTCCTGTAAACACAGTAGTCTGAGCATATCCCTGTAGTATAATTTCCAAATATTACATCTTGATACCCTGATGTAATTGCATAGAGCTATTATATGTCTTTTATTGTTGACTGACAACAACTAGAATCTCTTTTCAGAGTTGAGATTTACAGGTCCCGCTGTTCCTCCAGGAGCCAGGGCCTTGCCATGGTGGTGGCTGCCATACTCCTGAGATGTGCTCTGATTAAACCAAAGTCTGGAATTTTATGGAGTTAAGACATCTTGTTTTGACCTCACAATAGGGTTTGATTGGGCAATCAAAAATGAACAGTGAAGAAAACCTGTATTTGACAGGCAAGCAGAAAGAAGGGTGCAAAGTGACTTATAACTTGGAAAACAAACTCTCTAACAGTTTGTTAAGTGTCTCCTTTGAAAGGAGGTCATGAATGTGCATGAAATTAGGGTGATGTCTCAACACTGCAAGCTCAGAATTATTTTCACACTTGTACAGAGACACATGGATCTACCAGCTGATTCTTTCCTTATCTCACTGAGAGAATTCAGAGATCTCTGTTTTATTATTAGACAGTTTACCCTTTATCATGGTTGACCTTAATATTGCTTTCAACAGCTCCTGTTGAAACAGTAGTGATGGCTGATTGAACAGAACAGTATTGTTACCTCCCTTCTTTGTCACAATGACTTAGTGTCTCAAAATCCAAACTGAATGGGCAGCAGTATCTGGGATAAAGCTGCTTTATGAAAACTTCTACAGAAAACACTGGGTGGAAACATGTGAAAGCTCCTCTGCGAAGAAAAGTCTTATCAGCGACAGATCCAATATATGGATTGGAGAGAAGCCTACCACCTTTCTTCTACTATGGTCCCAAAGTGCTGAATGAAAGACAAAGTCTGTGGAGTTAGCAATATGCATGCCACTAACTCGTTAATGAATTGACTCATCTTGTTTCACTGAGGATTTTTATATATTCTCTGGGTGTTTATCATCTGATTTGTTTGGAATTAGCAAACAAACCTAGACACACAGATGATCCATTATATTAATTCAAGCTAACATCAGTACAGATAGTCACTTTGACACAAGCCTTCACTTAATTCTTTTTGAACAAAGTCTAACTTTAGCCTCAAATATATATTAAAAAAAAACATCAGAGAAACAGTTAAGAGATGTGGTTTGGGTTGTTTTGTTCTTGTCTATATACACTCTTCCTTTGCCCAGCAATTCAACTATGAATTAAAATATGTTTTTATTTCTGAGTCTTTTTTCATATTATATGCTACCATTTATTATGGAATGTGAGTTGTCTGTCACGTTCATTCAGGTAATACTGCTAATGCTGGGAACATGAAAGCAGAAGGTTCATCTTTCCATGGAGAATATTAAAATACCATGTGCCCTGGGTTGCCATTTTTTTTTAATGTTCAGTGGTTTCTGTTCCTTCCACTAATGTACAAACATATCTGCTATTGAATTGACAGGAATCCTTCTCAAGAAAGTGTGAGTCCTAAGCAGAATGTTCCTTCTGACTTCAGGGAGAATCATGAAGGTAAAGGATCAGAGGAGGTCTTTTATATACAGTATGTTTTTCATATTTGTACTACTTCTGATAGCATGTATGATTTATATTACATTGTTTTGCATTCCAGATGGAAGATCTTGACTTACTACATATAAAAGTCCAATATCTTCCTTATCAGTTGTTCTGATGATCCCACAAGCAGCGTCTGTGAGCCTAAAGCAAAGATCTCACATTGAAAAGAATAAAAATACACTACATTATTTTTTATTAATAGACTGAGACTTCCTTCTTCTATAGAACTGTGATTCAGGATTAAAGTGAGAAAATTATTAATTGTTTATCTTTGTCTTTCAGCATTTCATTATTCCAGTAAGACTAAAGAAAGACAATGCAGTTATGGTAAGTCACGGTCTTTCTAGGCAACTAAGGGGGAAGAAGAGATATTACTTGAGCATATTTCGTGGTTTTCCGCATAATCTTTCAGCAAATGGTGTGCCTGTGGGATTTTAAATGTAAAAAAAGGATTTTTAAGTAGCAAGGATGTTTATGAATCACTCAATAATTGGACTACTAAGTTGAATGAGCCTCAAGTACAAAATTAAACATTTCTATGCGTGCATATTAATGTGAGTATTCCAGCACTCATTGATCCCTTGCCACACTTCAATAGACTTTCGCCCCTTATTTCCAAGAACTTTAGCATATATTTGTAATAGTCTCTAAACTTGTATAGAGTTTAAACAGCCTTGTATAAGGCCAGTCTTCAGCTCAGTGGTGGAATTTTAAAGAACTGCTTAAAAGATGAAGAGGTTTTTTTTTTCTAAAATATCTGGTTTTAGGAATATTGAAAGTTTATTTAAAGATATGTAAAGTTTTAAAGTATATTTGTCTTTGTTGGGAGCAATGCTTTCTGCTGCCTTCCTCATTGACACATTATCTTAGGGATCACTTTGTAAATGTGAAACAATTGCTCTATGGCAGAAAGGCTTTACTACCCATTGAGCCTCATTTCCCATCTGTTACTCATCTCATGGTGCCTTCAGGAACTCTTCTGTGTCAGTCAAAGGACAGAAATGTTCCTGGGCTAGTTGACTGATATCACCATGTGTATTGTATTATTTATTATTTTGAACATAATTAATTTTATTTTTAAAGTTCTTCCTCATTTTTAAGCTAGTAATGAGATAACTTCTTTAGGTAAAGCGTACATGATCCAGAGCACTGTTTATAATCTGTAGGGTTTTTGTTAATACCTTCTGTGTGTCAATATATAAGTGTTTATCCCACTACAAATATAGCACAAATTCTGCTCTTCCACTGGAATAACTTTCTTTACATTTTAATCCATGCAAGACAGTGATGAAATTGCCCTGATTTGTTTCTCAAGGCAGACATTTGGAGGTAGAAAGTGCCCACATAGAACTGCTTGCATCATTTATGACCCTTTTAAGCTGGGTTTTAATCCACAAGATTTTTCAGATATTACAATAAAGAGTTTCCTGTCTGGAGTATTTTCTAAAGTATCCAGTTTTAAACACATACTAGAGAATATATTTGGAATGCAAGTTTTGAATGTGTAATTATACTATAAATCTGAATCCAATATGTTGGATTAAAATATTTGTCATAAGTTGGTTGCCAGCAAATAATTATTCTCATGAGTCATTTGGCAAACACTACAAAATAAAGGATACATTTGAGCAAATAGGATTTGATTGTGGAGATTTCATACACAGGGAAGGAGCTGGAATTTGTTGATTTAGGAATTTTAATAAAACATTCTTACAGCTGTACTGTAAATGACCCCACGGATCTAGATATCTCCATGTGACTTGCTCTTGTGAACAGTAAGAGTACGTCTAAATTATTTTGATTTTTATTGGCAATTACACATGTACATAAACCCTGTACACAGGCTGGTACCTAAGTAGGTTATGAATTTTGGCCTAACTCTTCTTTAAGTTTCAGTTAACCAACTGGAGACAGGATCTCCCAGACCTAATCCTTGCATTTTCAAAGGCTTACTCAGAGTTTGAATGTTGTAACTCTGACTAGAGTCATTGGGCACTCAATGATTAAAATCCCTCCAGGGTCAAATAATTTCTCTCAAGTGCCAATACAAACTCCATTAAGTCCTTGAAGCAGGATTATCAATCTCGGAGTGACCAGGCATTAAAAATCTTGCCACTGTACATGTTATCAATGTGCCAGAAGTTGCATGTTACTTAAAACTGTTCATACATTTCACAGTTTTTTCTTTGATGCCTTCTTGGAACAGATAAAGATACCCTATCTCATATCAGGCAGATCTTCACCAGTCCACAGCTGGACTTGAATCCTCAGTTTAACTCAAAGATCAAAGAATACTATGCAGAAGTCCCATTCGACATGGTGACAGTGAAGATAGGAGCAGAACCTTCTAACTGTCAAAGCCAAGTACACCTTGATGAGAAGAAAGGGCCAAGGTAGGAGCAACAAAATATGAGTGTAAAAATGAAAAAGTGTGCTTAACTTTGCAAATGGGTCAGAATGTTACAGAAATGTTTGTGTTTCCAAAAGCACAGAATGCCTATAGATTAGTCAGAGGAAAGTCTGAGGGAGTCCAACACTCAGAAATTTATTTGTCAGTGTCTTGAAAGCAATGGTAATATGTTCTTGAGACATAATTAAGCCTAGCTTTACAGAGCGGACATAGTTACTAGTATCTGTCCCAGATTCTCCAGTCACTGACAGTATCAAAGCTGGGTGGTAATGGACTATCACTACACTGCACAGGGTAGACAGCAAAGAATTTGAGCTTTCGTATCCAGACCTTGATTTTTCCCTGTGGCCTAAGCTACATTGGGATTGGTCCCTCAGTCAGCAGTCTGCTCATATGGGTAAGAGTAGGGCAGCTGGGATCAAAGGAAGAAGTAAATTAAAGTTTAATCATTCAGAAGAAACCATTTTAATCAGAATTATATTATAAGGGATTGTCATAAAGCTATGGAATCATAGAATCATTTAGGTTGGAAAAGATCCTTAAAATCCTTAAATTCATCAAGTTGAACTGTTAATCTACCACTGCTAAGTCCACGATTAAACCAAGTCACTAAGTAACATGTCTTTTACATACCCTCCAGTGGCTCAACCACTTCCCTAGGCAGTCTGTTCCAATTCTTGATGCTCCTTTTGGTCAAGAAATTTTTCCTAATATCCAATCTAAACCTGCCCTGGCATGACTTGAGGACATTTCCTCTTGTCCTATTGCTTGATACTTGGGAGAAGAGACCAACACCCACTTTGTTACAACCTACTTTCAGGTAATTATAGAGAGGTCTTCCCTGAGCCTCCTTTTCCCCAGACTAAACAACCCCCATTCCCTCATCTGGTCTTCATAAGACTTGTGCTCTAGATGCTTAACTAGCTTCATTGCCCTCTTTGGACATGCTTCAGCACCTCAATGTCCTTGTATTGAGGGGCCCAAAACTGAACACAGCATTCAAGGTGCCTCACCAGTGCAAAGTACAGAGGTACAGTGAGTTCCCTAGTTCTGCTGGGCCACAATATTTCTGATGCAGTCCAGGATGCCATTTGCCTTTTTGGATACTGGGGCACACTGCTGGTTCATATCCAGGTCATTTTCTGCCAGGCAGCTTTCCAGACGCTCTTCCCCAAGCCTGTAGTGTTGCCTGGGGTTGCTGTGACCCAAATGCAGGACCCAGTACTTGGCCTTGTTGAAACTCATAGAATTGTCATCTGCCTAACCATTCATCCTGCCCAGATCACTCAGTAGTGCCTCCCTACCTTCAAGCAGATCAACAGTCCCTCCTAACTAGGAGCCATCTGCAGACTTAGAGAGGGTGTACTGAATTCCCTAGTGCAGATCATTCATAAAGATATTAAACCCAACTGTCCCCAGTACTGAGCCCTTGGGAACACCACTCAAGACCAGCCAACAGCTGGATTTAACTCCATTCACCATAATTCTTTGGGCTCATCCATCCATTCACCCATTCAGTTTTTTACCTAGCAAACTGTACACCCATCCACGCCATGACCAGACAGTTTCTCCAGGAGAATTCTGTGGAAAAGAGTGGCAAGTGTAAAGTCCAGGTAAACAACATCCATAGCCTTTCCCTCATCCACTAAGTGGGTCATCTTGTCATAAGCAAGAGTCGCAGTCTCTGATCTTTTAGAGAAGTATAAACCTAGAAGATAGGGGAGAGAGTAAAGTCATCATTAAACATCAGGTTTGAATACTGACCCACAATTATCCATAATGTATAATTGCTGTTATGATCCCTGACACAGTTTTGGCTTTCCCAACTATCTCTCAAAGACAGCGGCATGTGCCAGGGACAATCCCAATATACATTTTGGGCACAACCTGGTTTTGGATGTTGGGAAGGACTAAAAGTGTTTATCTGGGTCAGGTACCTCAGAACCAGAAAACTGGCCTGTCTGCATACTAGCCATTGCTAAATGTTTGAAAGGGGGAGCAACTGAAATGAATCACTTGGGAGGAAGAATCCTTAACCATTGCAACAAATTAGTCTCAATTTATCATTTCAAAAGAAGCTCCCAAAAAAATTCTTCCACCCAACTTTTTATTGTTTTCTTGTGAACTGCCTTGGTAGTCAACATGGATATATCTGAAAAACTAAAGAGATTTTTTTCCTTGTAAAAGGAAAACAGAAGAGCAGTATGCCCATTACACTGAAAAGTAAAAGCCCTGGAAGTGCAGGTTCTGTGTCTTTCAGCATTTCTTCTTTCCCTGCAAAGAGAAGAAGAGCACAGACCAGCTTTGCTCTTGTCTGTCACTATGAGCCATTCATCTGGGACTTCACTGCATTTGGCTAGTGGACAATTTCAATGGCTAGCTGACACGTCTGGTCTTGTTTGCCTCCCTGCTGACTTTACCATGAATTTAGACCTGCAAGAAATTACTGTCTCTAGAGGCTTTATTCACAGATTTCATGTCAGAATTGTTTCCACTGAAGCCATTTTCACTGTTTCATTGTCAGTATTTTGTCTTCCTGAAAGAATTGTTGCAAATATTATTTTACACTGTTGTTTTGGTTTTTTTTTTTTTTTATATTTAAAATAATATATATTTTGTAAGAGGAAGAAAATATTAGAAATAGAAGCCTCAAAGAGAAACTGAGGTTTAGCTTCCATAAAAAAAAAGCAGTGTAAAACTTTATTTATTTATTTACTTATTTAGTATTTATTCAACATTTTTTCCTGTTTTGCCTTGCAGCATTGCTAACTATCCCCTTGGACTTGGGCTGAACAAAGTCATCATTCTTGTAACAGATAATTCGCAGCCCACCCCTCAGGTTGTGAGCAGCTACAAACTCACAATTTATCGAGCGGACCGCCCTAGTCTGCCTTTGTTTGATGACTACATGATGTGTGGTTTTGTGCAGGTATCGTCTCTATATTTTTTGCTATACAAATTAATAGTGAATTTAACTGTTTTCTGTTCATCTGGTGGTATAAATTAGGACACATGGGCCAAAGCTGATGGAGAGTCAGTTTTGATGAAATTAGAATCTGAATTCTAAATGCTGTAAGTGTATCAAATACAGCATTTACGCAATGTTTTGGATATAAAAAGCAACCCCAGCATAATTATCTGTTACACTTACCATGTGTTTGAGAGCTTCAGGTTAATTAATCCTTACTTTGGTCAGCCAAAACTTTACCCATCAGAGAGCTGATATTTGTTTGTGAGAAAACTGTCCCTCTGTACCATGCAGTGGGCAGACTGCAGTTTTCATAACTCCAGGAGTAATAAATTTCATTCAAATTAATTCTACATCCAGGGAACAGGATTTCTAAAACCATAGTGTTGAAACTGTTATCCACGATCATGTCAAATGTCTAATCCTATCTTTATTTATCTTCTTTAACAATATATTGTTTTATAAAACTTATTTCCCTTCTCTGCTTTGTTTTTGGTTTGTTTTGTTTTTTTTTTGTTTGTTTTTGTTTTTTAATATATATATGTTGCAGAATTTGGGAGACCAAGGTGGGAGAAAACAGAGCATTTTCTGTGATGGAACAGATCAAGAGGGTTGTTGTTTTTTTTTTCATGTGGAGAAACAAGCACTAGGGCTTAAAACAGGAGCCAAAGAGATTATAGTTGTTGATAGCAAATTGTGTGTTGATAGCAAATTGTGTTATCTCAATCTGTAAATTAGAACTGTCAGATAAAATGTATACAGTAGTCATAGCCTACTGACTGCTGATCTGAATACCTGATTATGGTGCAGTCTGGCCTTCTACCTATTCTTCGTCTCCTCTTACACTTATCTTACAAGCTCAAAAGGTCAAGGAACATCTTGCTCTTTGTACTGCCTCAGCAGTAGATTTGGTAGTTGCTATAGTAAATCAAACAATAATAAACACATAAAATACATAAAATTTTAGTTTGGGTGTACAGCACTTTGCCTGACACCTTAGGTGTGAGTTAGTATGAAAAGGAGATCAACAGTAGTTTGAGCTGGAGTTATATTACTAGGAAAACACACTGGAAAGATGTGAGGAAAACTCCCAAGTTGTTGCCCAGTTTGGGGCATGTTTCTGGGTGTAGGGACAGGAATACACATCCTCCCACAATCAAGCTTACTGTGTTGTTAATGTTTTATGATAGCATTTATGAAACAGAGTATGAGTCCTTGAAGCACTCTTAAGGTAAAGAGATCTAGGGTGATAAAAATGAAAAGTGTTTAGAAGTTTCTTTGGATTGAGCTTGGGTTTCTGCTCATCTATGAATAACTGCTCCCTAATTAATATAATTGTTCAGAGCTAGGGAGGATTTAAGGAGTTTGTAGTAAAAATGAGATGAAAAACATTCTTGTGGTATCTAATGAGGGCTGTGAAGATACAGTATGAGATTCTAAAACAACATATTTTTTTTTTAGATATGTTAAAGGCAACCTTATCAGAGAGAGCATTTAAAACACAAACAAAGGCTGGTGCTGAAGATAGAAATGGCATTCTAAAACATTGAAAAGCC
This sequence comes from Chloroceryle aenea, assembly GCA_013399075.1. Taxonomy (NCBI): domain Eukaryota; kingdom Metazoa; phylum Chordata; class Aves; order Coraciiformes; family Cerylidae; genus Chloroceryle; species Chloroceryle aenea. The sequence continues at coordinate 83,594 of VWZY01008024.1, forward strand.
TGCATTTTTTCCCCTTTTTCCTATTTGCTAAAACAGAGTTTATTGCCTTTTTCTTAGAGTGATGTTTTTTATGAACACAAACTCAAGTCTTAAATAGCATCATTACATTCTGCTTTTCATACCAGAGAACGTTCTGTGCTCTTGCAGGGCAGGTTAATGCACACTGATCAATGGTATGAATATTTGTTCTCTGTTTAACAAGACACCTGTTTTAGGAGCAAAAGGATAAATACAGCGTGAAGTGATGGAGTCTCCTTTGGACACTTGACTAGGCACAACTGGGATCACACATGGGGAGAAAAAGGTCACTGACAGTGGTGTGGTCTTTCTCACAGAAGGCTTCAGTTAAAATTCTAATCCAGTGACTTTTTTTCTTGACTTTCTTTTATGTTTAATCCCATTAGGATATTCAGGTTTCACTGCAAGATGATACTATAAGGAAGGTTACAATAAAAAGACAGAGTGCGGGATGTTGTTTCCAGTCTTCTAACAATTCCCTTGCAGTTGAATAATCCTGGATTAATTTCAAGGCTATTGAGTTAAGATGTGTGTGGTTCCAAACCTTACAGCCCTAAGAAAGAAAAAAGTATTGTCCTTTCTACTTTTTGATAGCAGCTATAATATCCTCATTAAAACCAAATTAGTCAGTGATAAACCGTGCCATCACCATAGCACCTTCAGCAGATTCGGTTGCCTTTTGTTGTATGTTCTGCATTCTGACAGTATTGCTTCGACTGCAAATGGAGAGGCTATTGGTTTGCAATTTAACTTGGTTTTGTGCAGCTGACAATATTTAAGTGTCCTTGAGAGAAGTGGTGCCGTTTCAGTATCACCTGTGAAGCTGTGATACCAAGCCAGGAAGAATACAGAGCAAGCAACAAAAACCAGTGAGCTCTTAAGACAGAGGTATCAGCATTATCCTCAGGTGAAAGATCCCAGACTATGCACATACTGTCATAAAGGACAAAATATTTGATTCATTCCTGCACTGCCCATTATCTTTAAAATGCAAACAAAATTATCTATGCGTCACTTGAAATGTATAGATGTTAGCTCTTTGATTGTTAATCTTTGTCTAGTTGCAGTCATGGAAAGTAACTGATGATATGCTTAGGGAATCTTGTTTAACACTGTGAACTTTGGTACCTAGAGTGTCCTGCTGCCACAGATATGGGGGTTTTGTTGTTGTGGGTTTGAGTTCTGTTTTTTGCTTGTTTGATTTGTTGGTTGGTTTTGGGGTTTTTGTTTGGCTGTTTTGGGGTTTTTTGGGTTTTTTTTTGGTTGTTTTTTGGTTGTTGTTTGGCTCTTTTTGGTGTGGATTTTGATGTTGGTTTGGGGTTTTTTTTGTGTATTGTTTGTTTCTGTATTGTTTTTTGTTTAATTGAATAATACAGTTCCTTATTTGGGTTTGCATTTGCACTGTGAGTAATGGATAGCTAATATATTTTATAGCCATAGCATGTGTCATTTTTGTTGTGCATTTGCACAAAATGTGAAAAAGTACTTTCAAGAATCAGTGCTGATAAGGGCTGATGCTCTCACTGTCCTACAGCTTTGTCAGGTCTGAGAGAATGGATTTACAGAACCACTTTAAAAACTTCCCTCATTTTCATAGAACACCTTATTCTTTAGTAATATTATCTCTTATGTTCTTATAAACCCATTTGTGATATTTATTTCATAGAGTACAGATAACATATGAAATCCAACAGAGCTGATATTAAGATACTGGTATAACATTGCTGGCTGTAACACCAAATGTCTATAATGCAGCTGGCAACAAGATGTTGATTCCTCTTTCTGTCTTCTAAAATTCCACTGATGAAAAAGCAATTAAAACTTAGGCCTAATGTAGTAACTATATTTAACTTTGTTGTAGTCTTTGAGGGGTAGAAATAAGAAGATCCCTTAGAACAGAAGCAGCCTTTAAAAAAAAAATCAATTTTTGTTACTTAAGATATGATAATGCTTACATTTTTTTTCAGCTCAAGTTATAAATTTCCCAAGGAAAATAAAATGATTTTACTTCATTTGAAACCATGTGCTATTTCAGTCACAGTGCCTTTCATACCAGACAGTACAAGTAAAAACTTTCAGAGAAACATGAATTAACTCCTTGCCTAGTGATTTAATGAAAAGATTTCAAACAACCTTGCAAATATATTAAACATTGTCCATAACAAAGAACTTGTCCTCTAGTAGGACAGACTTGAAGCATGTTAGTATCTTCTATATTTCCTGTGAGCAGGGATTCGGTGATAGATCACTGAATTGTATTCAGTGTGACCCCCCTATTACAAACCACCTATCTCTTCCATTCTCTAGGACATTGCAAGTGCCACGTGCAGACTTTTAGGTTTTACAGTGGTTGTTCTAGCAGCAGGAAACCTTCTTGGCAGTTCTGGGTTTAAGTGTCTTGCTTGAAAACACACAGAAAAGTGCTTTTCTGGAACTGAATATGCAGCCTAATTATATCAGCAACCAGACTGTATCTTATTTGCAAAGTTAGCTTACTTCCCTTTCAGAGAATGAAAGAATATCCATTATAGGGGTAATTAAGCATTGCATTCTTTAGTCTTCTCAGATCTAGAGCTGGTGAGAATTTTTTGAGTGGTTTTGAAATTTTTAGGAAACAACGAAAATGCCAAAGATACTTTGAATCCTATTTTTTTCTTTTTTTTTTTTTCTTTTTTTTTAGATTTCTTATTATGGAAAAATATAAATAAAGTCATATGCTTTCTTCAGAAGATTTTTTATCCAAAGAGAATTATTTAATTAAAGGAGATTAAAATGTGAAAATTCTATTGGCATAACTGTTAATTTAGAGATTTTAGCTATTGTACAGTCCAAAGTGCTAGCTCAGTTTTAAAGGAGGGAGTGGCTGGGACAAGCAAAAAGCCTACTCATTATTAGATCTAAAATAGCCTTACACTCTAAATTTTCTTCAGAAACACTGGTGAGAACATAATATGACCATCATTTTTTCCAGGAGCAATGCCAATTTAAGCATCCCTTTCCCTGCCTGCAGCTACTCATGAACCAGATGGAAGAACTATGGTTTTTTCCAGGCACTTCTTCCTAGAATAAGGTTCTCAATGTCTCTGTGTGAACACAAGGGGAAGGATAGGTGCAGGGGCAGGAATGAGAAGCTGGGCACAGAAGAGTGATAGTGGGTACTGCTTAAGGCAGATTTTGCTTTCATGAAAGACATTCAAATTGAGATTGGGTTTAAAGCTCTTGCAAGTGAATAATTACAGCTGAGGAGAAAAAAAAACCCCAGAGACATAGTTTTAAGTGAGCAGTAGCTTCATATTCAATAAAAAATATAGAAGTAATTTATGGGTGAAAACACACAAAATACTAGAAGTACATTTGAATTGCTAGCTAGTAATCTATTAAATGAAGTGTAAATTATTTTGGATTTTTGGTTTTGCAACCCACTCACCAGGAAAGACAAGGCAGTGTTCACATAACCTTGAGAAAATATGTAGCAAACTGAATATATTGTTAAAGTGGAGGCATTTCAGATGAAAGCTACAAAATGATTAGAGAGTTAGTACAGAGAGAGGGCCATAAAAACAAAGATGAGGTCTTGTATCTTCAGTGGGTGTGTGTCAACATGGTTCAATTAATTTGAGGGGAGTGATTCCAAATTACACTGATGGAGTACCTGTCCTGACAGAAACATATGGCTAAATTATCTTCCATTATATATGCCAGGCAGAATTAGTGAGTCAATTCACTTGCATGAAGCTGCTGAAATTGTTAGTAATTGTCCTAAACATTCATGGCCAAAAAACAGCTCTGGAAAACCTAAAACCTATTTAAAGGGTTTTTAAAGTGTTTAAAGATCAAGGGAGGTATACTCACCACTCACTCTAGGTATAAAGTGAGCAAGCATCTCAATCTAATAACACAATCTGGTGCTTCTAAAAAGTGTCTTCACAAAGATACAGAAGGTAGAGGTGTAATAACTATACTCATCTAATTTGCAAGTAGAGGGTTAATTTCTGTGTGTTCCTCCAAACAAAATGTTTTGTAGAATCAGGACATTCTGGCTCCATCCACATCTATACCATTGAGGAGAATAGGCTTGGCATGTCTTCTTAATTATAAGAAAGACTTTTGTGATGATTTAAAGCAGTGCTTTCTAGGTGAGTCAGAGGTACAATTAACTATTGTGATGGATCTTTACATTTGTGCTGTTCTGTGATGAACTCTTTTTCAATCTCAGTATCAGAGATGTGGTTGTTAGGCAGGTATCTTGATCAGCAGCCAGTATCTGCTGCTTTCAAGAAAGGTCTCAAAAGTTCAGCAGAGCATGGATCTGTTCTTTGGGGGAATTCATGTAACACTGGCTTTTCTCTATAAGTCAAACACTTTTTTCACCTACACAGTTGACTTCATACATAGTCTGCACTATCATCTGGTAATCACAGGCTCCTGTAATCACTGTTCATTGTCAGACATCTGCCAGATTCTCAACAGGCCATAGAGAGAAAATGAAAACAATTAAGGCATAAGATGGGAAGAAACAGGAAAAATAATAACTTTGGTTGTGCTTCTACTTAGGCATCCTTTTCTCTTAAGCATGGAGTGAAAATTTGCTTTATCTTTTTGTTATTTACCTCCAATAGGCTGTGCCTGACTAGGACCATCATAGTCTCCAGCATTCTGGGGATGCCACATTACAGAGCCCAAACTTTCAGGGTCAAATCCATGTTGGGTCCAGCTGCCTGGAGAAAAACATACAGTCTTCCAGTTTACTGCATTTTGCTTATACTCTTGATTTTATATTAGTTGTGCTTCGTCTCTATATAGTTGAGTTTCCTGTTTAACATGTGATGCAAGATTAATACCAGATACCCGCCAGCTCTTTGAGACAATCCATGTGGACGCTGATTCAGTTATCCAACAGTTTTAAACCAAAAATGACTGAGACAACACTAATGAACTAATTTTGTTTATGATAATTAGCCAGAGGAAGTATTAGGTTGCTATAATACTAATCCCCCGAAGAGAGAGAATTTTTAGGCATTTTTTCAGCGTTCCTTTTTCCTATGCTCCCTTTCCTTGAGCAGCACTCTTGTAGTTAACAATTTCTTAAAACAGGAATTATATCCTGAGACACAAAGATGATCAAGGGAGTGGAACACCTCCCTTCTGAGGAAAAGCTGAGGGATCTGGGTCTCTTTAGCTTGGAGAAGAGGAGGCTGAGGAGTGCCCTCATTAATTTTTATAAATATGTAAGGGGTGAGTGTCAGAAGGATGGAGCCAGGCTCTTCTCCGTGACATCCATTGATAGGACAAAAGGCAGCAGGTGCAAGCCAGAACACAGGAGATTCTATGTAAACATAAGGAGAAACTTTTTCATGGTGAGGGTGACAGACACTGGAACAGGCTGCCCAGGGAGGTTGTGGAGTCTCCTCTGAAGGCATTCAAAACCCACCTGGACATGTTCCTGCATGACCTAATCTAGGTGATCTTGCTCTGGCAGAAGGGTTGGATCTTTTGTGGTCCCTTCTAATCCCTAACATTCTGTGATTCTGTGATTATATCTCTCTTATCACCACTGAATTTATTGACACCAATTAGTGTTGTTTGTAGCACCTCCTACCTAAACAATGGAAAATTTAGTATCTCCTCCCTTTTCTTTCTCTCTTGTGAATGTCTGCAGTTTAGCACAAGTTTACAAGGAACATCCCACCATCCTAGACACTCAGGTGACTCCTGACTTGAACTGTTATTTTGCTGTTATGCTGCCATAGAAAAATGTCATTACTATATCACTGTATGATGAACAAAATCATCAGTTGTGTGTTCAGGATGTTCTCTCCCTTCGTACAATTACTGATGTCATCCCATGGGTGTGCATGGCACATTAGAGATACAGAAGATGAAGATCTGCCTGGGAACTAGTCAAGCAGAAACTCAAAATTGCACAACTGAAAATGTTAGACAATCAAGTTATGACCTATATGATTGGAACTGGTGAACAAGATCCCACTGGTGCTTGTGAGGTGGATGACTGGACATCTCAGACTGATAGATGCCTTGCAGTACTTGTTACCTAGGATGCTGCAGGATGGGGAGATGCTGAGACAGATACAGCGCTGTGGATGCAGATTCTGTAGATACAGTGCTATCTCTGAGACCATCAAGGATGCTAGTACAGACTGGACTAGACACAGGTTTTTCTGATTTCTTGCCTTTAACCACAGGATTGAAATGTCTTTTCAAATAGCAGTGAAGCTGGGTGGCTGTGAAAGGAGGCAGACAACAATAAATTCTGGGTAGGCAATGTAGTGCCTGGGAGAACAGTGTTTCCTCGGAAAGCTTATCAGAAGAGCTGTTTTTAAATAATTCTTGTTAACTATGGGGTTTTCGTTTGTGCTCAGTTACCAGCAATCATAAAACAAATTTAGAATAGATTTTCACTTACAGTCCTTTTTTGCTCTTATTCTGCATTATTTTAATATATTACAGGCCCAGTAACACCCCTGGAATCAATTACATTTTGCTAGAGAACTGGTAGCAGTAACTTCTGCAGAAGACTCCATGCAGCACAGACTTTTTTGCTTATTCTTGTCTCCTCTCCCTGCCCTCCACAGCTTTTCCTCCATGCATTTCTGCATTGTGTTCTAACTTGGGAAGAGGAGGTACAGCTTGGCAGACTGATGGTTGGAGCCCTTAGGGAAAAGAGGGAGCCACGTGCTCCAGTCACGCCAGCCTAGAGGCTGAGGGCTTGGGGGCTTCCTGACCCAGCCTGACCATCCACAGACAGGTGGCTGCCTTCTGGCTGCTCCTGCCTACAGGAGGGCAGCACTGGAGCTGGACCCTGGGCAGGCAGCTCTTGAGACATACCCTGTGTACTGTACTGATGATGCCACCTTGTGAAGGCAACTGACATCTCTGTAGAGGAGCAGATGATGTACTTAGGGACTCTCAGTCACCCCCTAATAGCTGATGTTATCCTTTGGTTCCACAGGGAACCCAGTTTAGCCATCTCAATCATTATGGTGGGCCAAACCCTTGCTTTCAGGGTTTGCATTACCTACATTAACTTTGCTAAATTAACTAATTTTTACATGCTTCCACTTTTAACTGTACAATGTTGGGACATAAGAATTAACTCCCCATTAAAGTGTAAAGCCTTACAAGTCTTTGGATGAGCCACATAATTACGAGAACTGCAAAGTATGAGTTAAGCAGTTCTGTATGAGCTCCGGGAAGTGCAATGGCACGTTTAGAAGTACAATAATAGGAGGGGGTGGGGAAGAAGAAAAGGGAAGAAAAGGTCATCCAAAGTTTCTGAAGCCTCACTGAAATATTTAGCTTATGTTTTGAGTAAACAGCTGTGTCAGTGTTTGTGTTCTGTCAATGTACCTGATTCATGGAAAGTTCATTAATTAGAAATAGCTCACACTGTATGACAGCACACAGTGTTACAACCATGATCACACTGTCAGTTTATAAGTCACAGACAAATCAGTACATGCATATGGGCAAAGTAATTGCAAAATCCATTTTGTGTTTGCATCTGGGTTTTTTATTTTATGTTCTTCTGGTTTGGTTTTGGTTTTGTTTGGTTTGGGTTTGTTTTTTTTGGTTGGTTGGGGGTTTTTGTTTCTTTTTGTTTGTTTGTTTGTATTTGCTTTTTTTGTTGTTGCTTGGTTTGTTTTTTTTTATAAATTGCCATTGCAGTTTGTACTTGACCAAAAGTTACTGTTATAAAGTTTAACTTCAGTAGCTTTGGGTGACAGACCAGGGCTCTGGAGTGCCTCAGTTAGATTTTTTTTTGTGAATGGTAGCATTCATTAAATTGCTGATGTGATGGTAGAGTGCTGTTTGTGGCTGTCTGTGAGCAAGATGGTGCAAATACAAGGAGCAAACAAGATGCCACTGCTGCAGGGTACCCAAGCCAGTCAACCTCCATGTTAATGTGGTGTCCCTGTTTCTGGTACCTGAGCTTATTCTGTCCACAAGACTTTCTGTCATGCTCATAGGTATGTCGTGAGGGGTGCATAGTAAAAATGTCTAGAGCCCAGTTTAGAAGACCCGAAAGTTGCATGTTGCTTAATGTACAGCTGTGCAAGTACACCTCAGTTGTTCCAGTTCTGACATTTTTGAAGTCATTTGGATTTAGTAACAGCTTCTGTGCCCATTTTTGTGGTGTGTATAGTAATAAACAAAGATAAAGATATCCTTAATCCAAGCCCATTGAACATGGAAAAGACTCCCATTGACTTCAATGCACTTTGAATCTGACCTATCTAGACTCACTTTATTAGCACATAGGGTCAAAAAATCTAGTCTAGAGAAAATAAAATACAACTCCTATTGCATCCTCAGAAATAATAGTTGTGCTTTAATCATCTCAGTTTGTGATGCTAATGGAAATTATTGGTGACATTATGCCATTAGAAAGCTGTAATGTGATGTAGAGGGTATAGATTGTTATGAAGATGATAAAAGAGGAAGACTAATGAGTCATATTAATGACTCTATAACTCTTCACAGTAATTTGTCCAGTCTTTTAATTATAATTTTATAATTCTGATTTAGGAAAATTAAAGTAAAAAAGATTGCTCTTCAAGTCGGCCGTATGTTACAATAGAGCAATGGAGACTGAAGTGGTTTGATGCTACACTGCATAAAGGCTATCACCTCTTCCAGAAATACATTTGCAATGGATATTTGAAATTCAGATCATTTTCCACGTGCATTTTGTTGGTAATGAGGGTGTGACATGACTGAAACCATGATCTGGCAAAGAAGTTTAACCAATTTCTTTCTCATTGAAAGAACCAGGGATTCTGTGGCACCAAGAGTGGTCTACTTACTTAGACTGCCACATGAAAGCCAGGAAATGGAATAATCCCATGTCTCAGTGAATGCTTGAAACAAAACCGAGACCTGAAGGTTTTATCACAATATGGGGCAGTCCTTGCATTCTGGGCCTGTCCCACACAGAGTGGAAAATTTGGTCACCCTTGTTTAGAAACTTGAGAAGTGCTGTGCTTCATGGACTGGAAAATTATAGATGTGTTTGGCCTAATTCATGTTTCTGACATCAGTCAGAAGTAGTTGTACCTAGGTCACAGGTGGAAAATCAGAATCCAACTTCCTTTCTCAAAGTTCAAGAGGCAAGTAAGGAAATCAGTGTTCTTGATTATTTTAAGTTGTTCCTCAGTAGTTTCTTCATCTAGAATATTCTTAGTTGAGATCCAAAATAGCAGTCTGCTTAACTTCTTAGCTAGTTAGTCAGATTGTTTTCTGTACAGTTATAAATATATGAAATAGTTTTTAATGTTTTAAAGGGTGCTGGTATTCGCCTATGTTGCACCTAAGACAGTGAAAGCTTATTGCATGGCTGATCATAGTTTAATTGATTTTTTTTGTGTTTATTTAAAAATGTAATAAAAAGCAATAAAATAAATCACTGAGAAGTATTTACTATGCAAAATGAGCCTAACAACTGAAGAACAAGCTTCTGCCAAAGTCAGGAAGCCAATCCTCCACTGCTCTTGTTCCTTTTGGAATGAAGGTAGATATAAAACACAGCCACCAGTATAAGACAAAAAAAGAAACTCAGATCTGATGCACTTTCTTTGTAAGTATCTTCACTGTGAAAATTGGGTTCACAGTACATATTCATTGCTATTTCTGTAGCTGTAAAATTGTCTGCATCCTACACAGAACTGTTATTCTCTTTACCTATGCCTCTACAGTTTGTGTTTCAAAGCTGAAATCCAGGGCATTCACTATTGACAGTTCAATTACTGTATTCTTTTCAGTTCACCTCATACACTGCTCTCAAATTCATCAAAAAATGTGAAATAGCCTGTTGAATTTTCCCCTTGATGATACCACAATAGATGTGAAAGAATAGCCTTCAGCATGAGGCTTCTTAAGTGTTAACAGATCATAAAAATTGGCAACAACTGTTGTGCCGAGTATCATAATCTGCAAGAGGAGGGCCAGCAATTCCACAGTGATGAGAAGAGAGCACTTGGTGTTTGAGCTGTGGTCAGATTTGCCTTTCAAGTCATTTGGGCCTCCATTACACACTTTGTGGGAGAAGAAAGCTAATGCAGCTGCCTTTGCTAATCAGTCAGTATGACCCAGCCCCTCGGGGAGGCAGGCAAAGGCAAATACATAGTGAGACACACAATCCTTGCTGATTAACAGTGAAAGCTGGTAAAGTTACTCTCTAAGCCTGTCTGGCCCATCAGCTCCAGAAATGTAATTTAGATGATTATCTACATGCCCATTAAACCTTGTGACCCATCGCTAGTCTGTTTGAAGTTTGCCTGCTTAAACTTGCTAATAGGAAGAATAGGAGGATTAACTCAGAGGTCATGAAATAGGAGAGCAGCAAAGAAGATGACAAAAGAGCAGAGGAAAACTTCCTACTGCATGTGTTTGGTAAGGAGAAAGAACTACAGTACCATGATCATCTCAGCAGATACTGTTACTTTATGGAGCAAGTGAGTCATCTGGAACTCAGGCCATTTAAGACCTTTTTTTTTTATTTTGGGGTGTGTTTTCAACTGTTTTGTTTAGCTGCACGAATAAAATGTGGTACCTGTGTGTTAGGTATCTACAGTGCAGTTAGATGCAGCATATAATAGAGCATAGAACAAATGATATATCAATGCTTTTGACTTTGCTCAAGTTTACCGTCTGTACAATTGGAAACAATTTAAATCAGTCACATCAGAGTAGTTGCAGTCAGTTCAGAATCAAGGCCAGCCTTGTTCCCTTTAGGTTAAGAACCTCTAGCTGTTACAGGTGCTTGCGAATTTAAAAGATTAGCTATGAAAAGCTTACCCATTGAATCTGGCTTTTAATTAGTCAGACTGAAATAAATATAGATGTTTATAATAAGCTGCATAAATTAGTCACAGGATGTTCATAATTAATATTCTGTCAAGTTAAAACTGAACTTGTAGACAAAAGGTAGAATTCATTGCAGAGAACAGAGTGAAATCTGTTGAGTATCTCAGTAAGGGTGTCCCAGGGGCTTCTTAGTTACTTGGAAAAAAAAAAGAGCTTAAACTTTAAAGAGTCTGAAGTTCATTTACCTGACTTTGCCTATACTACCAGTCTTGGATGAATCCTTGCCCTTTTGCTGAAGACAGTCACCCTTCTTGCTAAAAAACATTGGTTGGGGCTGTATTTCACTGCAATTCAAAGATGATAAAACAGTTTCAATAGTGCTATGTCTGGATCCCTAGACTTGCAGTATGAAATCTCTTTATAAAGAATTATTGCAGTCTAGTTTGCAATACTTTTGGTACATTTATATAGTTAAGATTAAATATACTTCTCATTTTATTATGTTGAATCAAGCATATTTTCCAGCTGGAGTCTCTGTGCATCTTGGACTTCTTTCATTTACTTGCACAACCCTGAATGAGAGAGACAGCGATATGCTAGTGGGGAAAAAATAGAACAGTACTGAGTGCTGGGGCAAGTCATTTTAGAACTTGAGACCTTTTTTTTCCCAGTGTTTTTTATGTTTGGGTTTTTGTTTTGTTTTTTTGTGGCTGATACTGGAAACTTGCATACTTTCTTCTCTGAAGCTGATGCCTGTACTTTATAATAAAATGCATCAATTTTAAAATTCCACTGTAGGCATCACACTGAAGGTGCCTTGCACCTTCGTTTAGTTAAAAGTATTCAATGTTAGTGTCAACCACAGCTGGGTTCTTTGGTCTGAAACTGTTAGCCCTCATGTGTTGACCACACTGGCAGAGGTTCTCACCTTTGAAAAATATATATTTTCCCAAAAGTTTTAAGAAGGGAATAAACTTCTGTTGCTGATCCCGAGTCTTCAGCTGAGTGGCATGTGCTCAGCTGCTTGCAACCAGACTGCTTCAGAGGACAGAAGTTATTCATAAATCTCATTCCATTGGTGTTGTCTGAAAAATAAAGTAGATGCCAGTATCTGCTGGGAAGCCTTGTAGAAAACAGATCAAAGGCTTCTGGAGTTTATTTAAGAAGGACCAGTTGTGTGTGGCTTAATGTCTGAGCGGGGCATGAAAAGTGAAACAGCCATAACCATGAGCCACCATACACAGAAGGCCTCTGGGCTTTAGTAAAGAATTTGAATATGTGGTACAGGTGGGCTGATGTTTCACCCTGTCATTCTGTTATTCTTTTCCTCTAAATGAGCACTGTCCCCTCTGTCTAACCCACTGAAAAAGGGGAAAATATCTTCTCAAAACAATTGCAGAATAGAGCCTTCTTCCTTTACCCCCAGTGAAGTGCTTGCTGAAGATATGTTGCCTTCTCTAGGTTGTTTAGTCTAAAGGTTCTGTGACCCTGTAATTCTTTTAACCTGTGGTTAATGTTCTGGCTAGTGGTTTTACTTTGAGAGTTTCCCAAAAGGTATCACACCCTTAGGTGTATCCCTGTTTGAGGTGTGAGACACTTGCTTATTGTTCATTAGAAGTATCTCCTTTATTTCTGCCTGCCCCTCCTATGTCCTGCGGGATGTCTTGATTTATAGAATATTTGGAGACAGCTGCAGCATCCCTCAGTTCTAACAGTGATAGGTTGCAATACAATAAAATAGGCTGCGTGTGCTTTCCTATGGAACCATCACTCTTATGTTTTAGGGATTTTTTTTTTTTTTCTATTCTTTTCTCTCCCATTATTTTCTTCTTCCTTCAGACATTCCCCATGTGACTGTATTTTCAGCATGGATGGCAAGGACAACAGAAAAACTAACACAATCTTAGAAAAACCCCAAAAGGGCTCAAAATTTTAAAGAAATGTCTATCCTGGTATCTCAAGGTGGACCCTACTCCTTAGTCAGCTCTCTGTTTATTGACCTCAATGGGATACAAAGGCACAAGCCCCTTCCTAGCCATACCACGCTGCTGAAATAAGGATTTAAGACTGCTTCCAATCAGTCAGTACTGTTACCCTGAGTTCCTCCAAGGAAAGGAAATGCTACAGCAGGGAAGTTTCCATCTGTTGCTTCTTTAGCAAAGAAATCACTTTAGAAAAAGATCAAGGAACATACTAGGAACTACCATGTGAAAAGGACCCGAAGAGAAAGGGAACAGGGATCAGTTGTCTTGATATACACTTATTGTCACATCAGAAACTCAGTATCATATCTCACCCCAAGCTTCTGATCTCAAAGAGACTGAGCTTGTGCATACTTGCCAGTTCTGTGTAAGTGCTTACTATGCCAAGTATCAATTTTATACCTTAATGCATCCTAGTGGCAATAGATACCTGTGTTGCAGTACCTGTAACAAACCCTGACTGGTTTTGGTGGGTCATCTGATAGATTAAGGTAATTCCCATGATGTGTTGTTGCTATATGAATTTCTTCTATGAAGTGTGTTATTACAGCTCAAAAAACCTAGTGATACTCTTACTGATATGTCTCCATTGTGCTATACCTTTCCTGGTCCAACCTAGTGTTTTTCATGGTACTAAGCTACAGATGACAATGAAAAAAAGGGATTGGAAAAAAAATTGCTTGAGGATTTATCTTTTTTATTATTATTAAAATAAAAACATTCTTGAGCAAAATCATCATGTAGTTAGCCAAAATAAACATCAAGAAATGAGATGTTTAACAGAAAGATTGCACAATTTTAGTTTAGTGGCTACTGCTGTTTTTTTTGTTGTTTGAGGGGTTTTTTTAAATGTTTGGCACAGACGTTTGACACCTCAGAACGTTTTTGTGAGATAGGGTGGATGTGATGGAAACTGGTTATAATGTTACCGAAAATCTCTAATAGCTGCCAAGTAAATTCTAGGCAAAAGAGAATGCTAATAAAATGCAGGAACTGAACAACAATACAGTCACAGCAAAAAGACACAGAAAATACTTGGGGAGAGCTCTAATCCCCATGGCTTGATGAGGTTTCAGAGGGAAAACATGAAGATTTAGTGCATTTTTCTCCAAAGAGGTATGCATGCTTAACTTCACACACTGTGGACATTTTCACTGAATTCAGTGGGATGACTTGTTCTGAATAATACCATATGTCTCCATCTTTATAGGCCCAAAGTCTTAAGAGAATTTATTAAGTCTGGGATGTTTATAATTGTATCCATGTTCACATTTGTCCAGTGATAAAGCAGGACAGTCAGTACTTATTTATTCTTAAACCAGAAACATACTTGTAGTGCCTATCAATGCTCATGACTTTCATCTTCTAATTCTTTTTGGGTTTTTTCCATGATGACATGCTTTGATATTGATGAAATTGTCCCTGTTCTTTAGATAACTGCTTTGTTTCAGCTTTATGTGAATTATTATGGTATTAATTCAAGGGTGCAGAGTCATTGATTACATAGCTATTGATAAATATCAAGGTGTTGTTTATACCTATATGGGGCTGAACCCTCTCTTCTGAACTAGTTTTACTCTGGGATTTCCTGAAATCTTTACAAATTGATGAAACATCAATTTTCATAACAAAAAAAAAAAAAAA